>VXAZ01007501.1:1951214-2141245 GCA_013399875.1 Gymnorhina tibicen
GTTTTTTTTTTTTTTTTTTTTTTGAGGATGCCTAGTTCCCAAAGGCAGACAAATTTTGCCTAGGGCAATGCAAAGACTGGCTGTAGGAGAAGTGCAAGACTTCCATCCTTTCTTTTCAATCTTTGCTAGTATGGCAGAACCATTACGATCTGAATTATCAACACTGATCAATACAGGCAGCCCATGTCTTTTGATTTGCACTTTATAGTCTGGGTAGATTTTTTTTTTTTTCCTTCCAGTTAAGTAGCTCTTTGGAAAGGCTCATACAGTCTGTTTATTTTGTACAGGACAATACATATGTATTTTTGCTTTTTTGAGGGAGGAGGCTAGAAAGAAGCAAAACTCATTTAACCACAAAGTTCTTTGTATGCTTTAGAAACCTCTTATGTTGACACTTCCTGTGGTGTTCCTAGGGCAGAGAAGCTTAAGATAGAAGACTTTTCTCTCAGTAGCAGTGCTTCAAGAGAGGAATTACAGCCAGAAAGCTTAAACTGAGTGTGGATCTCAAAATACTGGGCTCTTCTGTATGTCTTGTGTTTGCCTCTCTTTGTTTTACATCATGACATAATCTTTGTTTAGCATCATGACTTGCTCAGGTATTCTGGGAAATATCAGTAAATGATGCTGTGCCTTTTTGACTGAACATCACCCTATTATCAAAACAAAACCCAGACACCACTACACAATGATTGATTGTTATCTATTCCTCCCTTATACCCCCTTCAGTCCAAATGATAAAAATTTTTTGGGAGTCTTAGACGTATGACTAGTTTTGATTCCCTAAAAATGTAGGGAAAAGTGCAAAATAAGAAGCAAATCACATGGTAACTTGCTTTGTAAAATTGTACCTACAGGAGGATCTCACAAGTAATTTGCTAATATTCCTTCTTTTGAAAAAATCTGAACTACTCTAAAATTCAGACTTGTATTTTCCTAATAAGTGCCATGGTTTATGCACTTGAATCACACTTAAGGTTGAATTCTGCATCTGATTGTGCAATTGTTTGATATTGCTTCATATGCTCCTGCTAAGGCTTAATAAAGGCTGACCCTGGCTTTCTTTGCACTGGAATTTCATTCTTTTTTAAAAAGGGCATAGAAGGACCTGAAACACTCAAAATCTGTATCTCCTCCCACTAATGATAAAAATATCATAGACCCTTACCATCACCCCCAAGATTTTATTGTCTCCCATGAATATAGAACTAAGAGCTAGAGTCAGGGCACACCATATTTTCTGGAATTAAAAACTGGGTGTAATCTCAAAACTGGAGATTGCACTTTTGACTGATATTTCTCACTTTAACTATCCTATGTTAGAAAAGAATTGACCTATCATTCATACCGTTTTTTTAAATGTTTGCAATTTTCTTCTGCTGGCATTAAACCACTTAGTTTAAACATTGATTTTACTCCCCTGTTTTACTCCTTCTAGAAAACCATGAATCCAAGCAGACTGACAAGGAGTTTGCTTGTGATGCTAGTTTCCCTGACCTGTGTCAGAACCAGAAATCCTATAAATAGTTTACACCTGTGAATCAAACATTCTCATCTATCCAACCTGTAAGTCTGTCAGAAAGAAAAATGTTCTATTCAGCTTCAGATATACAAATTTATGCAAATCTTCGTCTCTTCGTGTCACAATGGTGGGATATTTTCTTTAGTCTCTAGGGAAATAAACAAACATTCTGCCTTTAATTATTAAATGCTAGGTGCTTTCAGACCTTGGGGAGTATGGTAAAACACATCCACCAAATGCATGCTATGAAGCTTCTGTCCCGAACTGATTTGTACCTCGCGCTGTTGCTTGTGTGCGTAAGGATGGTGAACACACTGGAATCAACTTGCAGATTTTTTTTCCAGCGTACGAAAACATTTGTTAACTTTCTCTGATTTCCATATCTCTTTTCTTAAAGGTACTAGTGTAAGAAATTTAGGGATCTAGTGTCAAAATTCACAGCCATGTTCTATAATTGGCTTGATTTCCCAGTATGTATAACAAGTGTTAGAGAATACTGTGTCTCACAGGCTGGTTGTGACAGAGCTTGCTTTTTTTCAGTCTACAATACAGAGAGAAGTTCAGAAATCTAAACTATGTTCACATTTTTCTGTTATCAAATGGTCCTGAATTTCTTTTGTTGTTGTTCTTACTTTCCTAGCCACAGTTCTAGCCAGGATTTTGGGCCTAAAAGGACCCCAAAAAGATATCAGTGTGCTTTGGAAGCTTATCTTTCTGGTTTTGGGAAATCAAATCAGGACCAACATGATTTAAACATATGTCATATATATATCCTACGTTAATGCAAGAGTAAGGAAAAAGATCAAAACTACTTCTTCCTTCACCTGCAAAAATAACTTTTCAGCGTACTTTGTTGATGCTTTGGTGAAATTGATGTATTATGACAATTTAACTCTGTGGTCACTTGACAGTTCTTCAGAAATGTGGGAAAGAGTGCTTTTTAACAAAAGAGTTTGCAAAATGCAATCAGAGTTAATCCTCCCATGCATCAGTGACAGGAATTGAGAAAGAACATATTTTATTCTTAGTTGGAGGTGAAAATCTGCAAAGAGGCAGAAAACAAAAGTTAGACCTTATTTGTGCTTTGCACAGAGGAAAACAATAATCTGTCAGTATAATATTATTAAATTCATAGATTGCACACCTTTTGGCTTTTGCTTCTATCATCACTTCTAACAGCAGACAACTGATAAACTTCTCTGATAATAGCTTCTGCAATAAATATGACATACCTGTTTTCTCTGAAGGGGATATGAAGGTAAGCAACAATGTACAAACGTGGAATTAATAATACTTTTTAATAAAACCCTGATTTTAAGCTTAAGTGATGTTTGCTTTCAGCTGTGCAAATTGAGAGATAATTCTCTGCTGAGTTTTCCATAACGTGTTAATTTCTATTTTGTTCCTCATCTAACCAAAGGTGGAATGTGCTTTTCATGCTTTATGGTGTTAAATATTTTGTCTGCTGCTAGGAACAGTTTCCTTCTTAACTGTTATAGGGAAAGTGTAGTTTTTTTGGTAAGGCCTCCCAACAGGAATCTACAATGTTTCCTCTGAGTTAACTTTTTTACAAGGTATTTTGTAAGCATTTTAACCAATCCATAGGTAGGTAGATAGTCTGATTAGAGATAATAAAATATTTTGAACATAATTTTTTGAAATTATTTGATATTCATTCTATACACTAAAACATCTTTTTATTTTCTGTACCTATGATACATTGTTTTGAGAATTAACATTTGACTTTCTGTGGGAATGCTTTTATTGTTGAAGTGTCCAACAATTTTAAAGTCACTCACTGGTTGCTTTGATCTTGCATAAATTAACAAAGACTAGAATAACATCTCTAAATTCAGAATAATAGTGTTGATAAAGAACTGCTAAAAGTAAAGGGACCGTTATAATAAGTAGGATTGTGAGGGGGAAAAACCATATTTTGCATTTGCTAGAGACAAAGGCTTAATTTTACAGATGGAAACCTGCTAAAGCAATGATGAAAAGTAAAGCTGTTTGAGAAAAATGTTTAGAAAATTAGTTGTTATCTCTTAGTGTCTTATCTCTAGGTCCTGGAAAACAAACAAATCAAACCAATAACAAATAAAACCACCCACAAAAGCAAACCCCCAAAAACTCACAAAACAAACAACTCCCTCCCCAAATAAACAAAAGATATTAGTTGATAAAGTTGACTGAGGAGGAACATAGGCTAGATAATTAATGAAAATATTTTAATTTAAATGAGACACGACAAAATAAATTCTGAAGATTTTCAGTGTTCCTTTTCTTCATCATTGTGGGTCCTTCTGCCTGCTGCTCTAAAACTTCACGTGACCTGACTCCAGGTTTCTTTGTACTTAACTCAGATAGGTGTCAGTATGTCAAAAATCACATGTACCTGTAAAGATACATAAGCTGGAGTTTCGTTTGCTGTAAAATCCTTCAAAATGTTCAGGTATTTTCAATAGTGAAAAGGTGAGGAAGTATATTTGCATGTCAGAAGGTTAATAACTGAAGAGGCATCTGAGGATTGGATATGCAAAAATATGGAAATATTCATGAGTTTTACTTTGCATGGAATTGATAGTCTACCACTGCTTATGCACTAAGGACAGTTTAATGAAAGCCCAAGCATACAGCCAGACTGACTGACTTTCAATTATTCCAGGTGCCATTGACCTGAGTAGTTGAGATTTTTTTGAAATGAGCAAAAAGGATGACAGGTTTCTCATACAACTCTGAGTTTTACAGGGTGCAAAACGGTTTACAAATGTGTTCATAAAAGACACAGTAGCAAGGGTGGGAACACTTGATGAATTCTCAATGGGCTGTAGACTCTAAAGTAGACCAAATGCAATCTAGATGTGCTGTTGTTTTAGAGAGATGTAAAGACTTCTGCTGTCCACTCTCCTCCAACAAAAAAAACCCCCTAAATCCAACCACAACCTCCAGCCAACACCAGCTGCCTAAGTAGTCTTACTGTATGTACAGCATAGATACTATAAAAAGAATCTTCTAAATAATTTGAAGTTGAATTCTACTAAATAATTAAATAAGACATACATTTAATTTTTATGTCCCTTGTTCTTTCCAAATGTAAAATACTAAATTGACAATGCATTTTGGTGAATGCAGAATTTAAAATGATTACACTTTTCTGAAAAATTGAATTAGGCAAATTTGTGATACAGTTTTTTATTTTTCTTTCGTGAAACATTGAATTTTGATAAACTTGAATTTTGATGAACTTGAATTTCAGGAGGCCACTTTCTATACACTTATACTTAAAATTATCCCAAACTGAATAATTTAGTTAAAAAATAAATCCTGATCTCTCTGGGTAAATTGTAGATCACAGTAATTAATGATGTTAGCTTTAACTGTTTTCTCATTTTCAGTGGTTAAAGACAGAAGGTTGGAGAGTACTGTGGATTATGTTGTGTGCCCCTTGATCATAGCAATGAATCCAGAAACATCTCATAGTTTCATACAGTACATTGCACATTGATAGAATTCTTATGTTATTTTCATTTCCAATGTTTCCCAGGGATGTTTAAAAAATTTATTAAAATTTCCTCAAACCAAGAAAGTTTTCTTACTTATTAATAGCCTAGGCCTTGTGATGGAATAGGACCCTAATTTCTAGGAATCAAAATGTGTAGCCATACCATGATCTTTCAGATTAATAAATCACTGGCTACTCTAAAAACTGGTCAAAAGGTATCAGAAATGAAGTTTCAGGTAGAAATATACTTTGGAAAATCTTGGAAAGTACAGTCTGGTTTAGGGCATCCAAATGCACTTATAGGAACGGCCCAGGTGATGCCTCCAGTATTGCCCAAAGACAAATTCCCAATTCAGAACCAGAACGAAGAAACAGATCTCACTGCCTGTCCCCTGCTCTGCTCAAAGTAACTGCCATAAAAAAAACATTACCTGAGACTTGTTCCTTTCCTTACAGTGCTCTAAAGAGAACTTGATATAAACCTCAAAACAAGTAACCTTGATCCTTAAGGGTTGTGAAGACCACCAAATTAATGTAATTTATGGCTTCACCCTGAAGTGGGAAAAACAGCTGCTACATTTTCTTCCTTTCCAACAGCAGCTAGCCTTTTGAGCAACAATCTGTTATCTCTATTGATGGTATGCAACTTGAAGTGGAATATGAAACATCCCAAGCAATCAATATGAGCTGCTCTAATCTTTTAGATTACAGCTGAGTTTGAGCAATACTTGCAGAAAAGCTTCAGTGACACTTGGACTCATTTGCTCATGAAGCTGAATGTGAATTTGGCTCCCTAACAGTCCATCAAGAGTGTTCTGTGAAATGTCGGTCATGCGGAGAATCTGCCAGCTTCTGCAGATGGAAAATAGGTGGGAGAGAAGAGGGTGAAAAATTAGGCTTCTACTCCACCAATCATCATCCCTACTTAGTATCTAGACAAAGAGGTCCAAGAAACTTGGAGAGGAGGGAAGTTAGCTTGTTACCCTAAGAAAGAGAAAAAGAAAGTAGCAGTATAAGGTGGGTTTTCTTTAAACTGTCTTCCAAGAAAAGCACAATAAAATATGCAAAAGGCAGAAAGTTGTTTGTTTGAACCACCCCAAATGTATCAAAGGCTGGTAGCTCTGGCAAATACCCCTGACAGGCAAGTATTTGCTTTCCCCATAAGAGAAGGTGGTCTTTGATAAACTCTTCACTGATTTCTTACTGACCTAAGTGCTTGAGAGCATGAGGTATACTTTACCTGGCTTTTTCAGCCATTACCTGTGTTCCTGTCATGCATGATCCGAAGTTTGGATAGAGGTATTATCATACTGGGCAGCAGAGTTGTGACCCAGGACCAAGGTTGAAATTAAACTTGTGATAGCCTGTGCTCGATAACACCTAAGTTTGATTTTTAAAGGGGCTGCCATTGCTGATGAGCTGCTTTGAAGTATCTCCTGCTTTTTGGATGCTCCTTGCATCACTTTAAAAGTTCATTTGAAACTGCATAAAATATTCCAGCAGCTTGTGCTTATTTGTTCCTACTCTTCGGGGAGACACAGGCTTGTGAATTAAGCTTGGTACATTCTAGCATTCAGTTTGGATTATAAAACCTGCCTGTGCTATGTGGAAAGTGAGGCTGTCTCAGCATAATAATACACTGCAGTCCAAACCAGCCACATTAATATTCCTATTGGTTGTCATTGGAGATATGCCAGTTCCCATATGTACTTACCCACGTTTCAGAGTGCCCTTGCAACCTCATGACTGCTTTTCAGAAGTGCTTGGTGGCTTATTCTTCCTCCTCAGCACACTACAGTGAAATTACATATTCAAATTGGAGGGGAAAAATGTGTTTAGGATAACTAGCATTTAGCACACAGTACAAATTAAACCCAGATGACATGATTCTCTCCCTTGCTCCCTAACATTTCTATTGGAATTCATATTTAAAGCAGGAGCCTTTTGCTTTACAAAAATGAAGATTGAAATTGCTTATAAATTTTTTTTCTCCTAGACTTGACAGGCATTCTTGTATAACTAATGAGTTGGATATACTGTTAATAGTTCAGATTTTGTGGTTTGTATTATAAATGTTCTCTTTGTCTAGTGTAAAAGAGATTTGATTAGGACTTTTTGTTAGAGAGTCAGGGCTTTGGATAAATATCCATATTTTTTCAGTGCTGCTACAGATTGAGTAATCTCTTCTGTATTCTGCTAGCAATTTATTATGGTGATTTTGAATTCAAAACACAATATTGACGTTGCAGTCATTTGTCTTTTTGAATCTGAGTTGTTCAGCTTTTGAGTCCTTCATTTCTGAAATAACATATGGAGCCTTTTTTAGTAAAGTTTTTATTGGTGACATGTTTATGTCTTAGATCTATCGTTCAGCAAAACTGTTATTCTAGATTATAATTTGATAGAAAATCTTGACTGAAGATTTTAAAGCAGAAGAGGTCAATTTGTGGATTTGGGATTTGGTATTTATTTAAAGGTATGTTCCTCGGTGCACACCGGACCATATGATGCAAAAGCCTTTCTTATTCAAAAGCATACTTAGTAAGTTACCATCACTTATTTCTGATGAGTTCCAGTTATCAGTATCCAAATATTTTTCATTTTTAGAACCTGTGTACACATCATAGCTCTCTTTTTACTTTGCTGACAGAATCTTTGCAAGAGCTTCTGGGACACCTTTTGATACAGCTCCAAATTATTAATAAAAACTACCTGTGACTATAAATGTATATTGTTCCCATTTCTTAACATTTTTAGATAGTTTGTATGCATTCTAACCTACTGCTAGATACAAATGTCAAGAAGACACAGATGAACTGCAGATTGTTTTTTTCATCTACTCAGACTACTTTGATAAAATATGTCAGCAACTTTACAGGTGACCTGTTTATTGATCAGGAAACATTTGAACAGACTTCTGCGAAGTGAAGCATCAAGGTATTTTACTCTGCTTTGCCCATCAAAAATCACTGTCACTGGTATAGTGAGGATAAGCTTTAATAACCTATGGGGTTGATAAGAGAGTTTGCGTGTATGTGATCTGCTTTGTGCTACAAACAGCTGTCCCTTCAAATAATGTGGTCCCTATTCCCCAAATAGTTCATAGACTACTAAGTGGGAATTAAAGCAATTGCAGGCAAAATAGGAGACAGGCCTTTTTTAGGTTATCCAGCGTGATGGGTAGGATATAAAAATAAGCTATAAATAGACTGTAAAAAAGGAAAGAACTGATAGATATTCTTTCTTGGTTTTGTTGAGTGTGAACAGCAGAAAAATGAGAGGCTGCAGTTGACAGGACAAGAGATCCATCTCATGTCCTATGTGTTTTCCAGTAGCTGAGTGCCTGAGAAAACATGTAAGAGCAGAGCAAGTGCACAGCATACTTCTGTTTCAATGATCTTTGAGGAATTTGAAGACTGGGGATTGCATATATTTTGCTTTTTTATTTAATGACATTAAGTGGCCTTCCTTCCGTTTAATTATTTGAATCTTAAGGAGACTTGTTTTTGATGGGCATGTATTGTTATTTCCCTCTGAATAAGGAAGTCAGTGTAGCAAATGTCATCATATCTATGACAAAGTTATCAATTCTCTTGATCTAAAGAGAATAGAGTGGAGTGGAAGTGTCTTTTTGCTTCAAAAAGTTAACATTTAAATGGACCTAAGCTTCCTTGGATGTTAATATATCACTGAGATAACTGGTACGGAGGAGAGTTTGTTCCTTTGCTGCTGCGATGCTGGCAGGAGAGTGTGCTCTGTAATTGATTAACAGGGCACAGTGCATTGACTTATATGGGGAAGGCTATTATATCTCAGTACCAGGAAGGTATATATGATTCTGGTTACAGTAAGTAAAAAATTGGATTCTGCAGGAAATAACTAAAACTGCTGGAAGAACAAAAGGTTCCCAAGGATTTTTTTTTTTCCTCTTAAATTTGTGGTATAAGAGTATTTCATATTCTGACAGAAGTTTAAATAGTGCAATATATTTAGTGGAACTTTCATATAGGGCTAGAAATATTAGCTTATGTAAGCAGTCTTTTAACTTTTGTTCTGTTGGAACTAAAGTCATGAGTTATTGTGAGATGTAATATCTTTCTTAAGTCTATTAATCTGAAATATAGTCCTTCCCTATAATTCATATACATTTATGGTGAATTTCCTGTATTTTGAAGCCTAAATGAGATTGGGAGGTTTGTTTTTTTTTAAAACAATGAGAAAGTGAGATTTTTTTCTTTCTTATTAGTTGGTACGTCAAAATAGACATAGGACGGGATTACAGTTCTAAACAAAAATGCAGGCAAATTGTATCAGCTCTGGGTTTTTTCCTAGCCCCCACCACTGTATTGGTGATTCCAATCAAATTAAGAAATCAGTGTTCAGATTAAATACTTGAGAAGCACACTTACATTAAATGAAGCATATTCATGACTGTTCATAAAAACTGTGACCGCAGTAGCAACATGGAGGGATGCTCCCTGTGGTTTTTTTCTTTTTTTGCTAAGTCAATCTTCTCTGTCTTGTTTCTTGTGAATCCAAGAGGATGGGTTAGTGAAACAGAGCTAAGGCAGACCATCAATGATTTAGAAACTAGTATTCATTCCAAGTAAGTTTTCTATGTTTCCTTTTACACATCTTCAGTAGCAGTACAAATATAACAGCTGTCAAATTAAAATAATTTCTCAATAGCTACTGGAATCAGTAAGAGAGCTGAAGTTCTGATGAGCTTCTGTTGTTGGGAGAGGTTTTTTTCATCTGTCATGTTCCTGAGCTCAATGTCAAAAAAATCTATATTTATTTCTATTGCAGAAATGAAGAGTTTGCTCGCATTTTTAAAATAATTTTTTAAAATTTTATATATGTTTTAAGAGAGATCTTTTATTTCACAAGTTTTTTTAGACTATATATTAAGCAGTAGTTTCCCATTATATTTAGTAATAAATCAAATTGCATAAATTGAATACATTTTTGGTAACTGAGTTTTGATACTGCTAATATTTTTCCAGGAAGAGGAAAAAATCCTTCTGCCCCAGTTTGAAGCTATGGGTGGCAGAAAATTGTGTAAACCTAACAATTTACTTTACAAAATGTATTAAAAACTCCTCAGGAAGCAGAACAAAGGTACATGTTCAATCGTAGCTTTCATTGCTGGTGAGAATATGTTTTTCCTTAGCAGTAAATATCATGTAATATAAGCACAGGAAAGTGCTATAAAGAGATTTTGCTTTGTATTTTTAAAAACTTCTGATTAAGTGTTGTTCTGCTTGTAAATGTTTCATTCCATTTTTACCTAAACAACAGGATTAATGACAAACACATTCAAGTCTCTAGATAGGATGCCACTAATAAGGAAGTGGCAGCACAAGCAGCTTGCAAGTTGAAAAGTTATTATGAGAATAAGAAAATAAATGGATAGAAATAATTGAGAAAAGCTTTGTCAAGTAGTTCTGTGTTTATATGATTATGGCACTTAGGACAAAAATTGGCATTGTGGCAGTCTGCTGCTCCCTTCTATTGTTAGCTCTATCCTTGTACTACTTTGACTGAAATAAAAGCAACCTGGCACCCAGGATCTGCAAACACACGCCTCTCCTCTGTGCCACATCCCTGCTCCCAGGCAGAGGTGTGTGCAGCCCCGGTGTGCTGCTGGAGAGGTGTGATGTGAGGCACGCCCGGCTGCGGGCTTCTGAGCAAATGTGCTGTTTGGCTGCAGCCGAAGCAGAGGCAGGAGGAAATTGATCTTTCTGGTTTGTGGTATAAACAATAATGTTTAAAACCATTTATCTTCCCTTGTCAAAATTCCATCATTAAATACTGTGGTAGTGAACTTAAAAGTCATTGGAATTCTCCTTCAATTCAGTCCAAAGCAGCTGCCCTTTACTTTTGCTTGTGCTTGTGTGGATTTTGTTTTTCCCTTAATATTTGTTAACTCAGAGATTTGTAAAGGACACTTATTTTCTTTGCTAAATGTCAAAATACTGATTCCTGAATGAATGTTCTTCTGTATTTCTGTGTTACAGTTTCTGTTACTGTGAAAGTAATTTTATTTTTCATTACACGAGACTGCACATTTTAGGAGAATTACATTATCTATTACTTGATTCGCTCACATCTTTTCTTTTCTTCCTTAAAGTTCTTCTTTAGAAGGTAGGATTAATTTTGTCTCCATGTGTGATCTAGTCTGATCACAATACAGTTTTTTAATTGTACCAAAACTAGGTGTTGTGGCTGAGCATTACATATGCTGCTTATGCATACTTAGACCTATTGAGGACCACCTATGGCGATTTAATGCTTTCTAGAGACATAAAGTGAGGGTGTTTCCACTTACAGCAGAGACTGTGCTGCAGCGCATATGTTTAAAAAGATTAGTTAGGCTTACTGGTGTAGGGTAAGGCTTTTTTTAGTTTTACCTGTGATGTAAATGAGTAATTTAAGCTACATATTTCTCCCATCTGTTGAAATACCTACAAAAAACTCAACAAAGGGCAGTACATTAATTAATTATTTGAAAAATCCTAAGCCAGTTTTCTCCATTTTAATTTAAATCATACAAAAGAAGGAGATTTGTTTACTGTTTTTTCTTCATTAGGAAGGCTGAGATACTGATTTAGGTCTTTTTTCCATTTTAGATGCTAATACCAAGTCAATCTTCTTTATAACTGGGTAAAATTGAAGGGAAGTACTCGAATTATAGAGATTAGTTCGTATAGTTTTTTTTCAGTGAATCTGTTGTATCTGATAATTCATAGGCATTCATTAATGTTCCCTAATTTATTTTTTTTTTAATATTGGATTTATCAGCACTTCTGTTACAGATATGAAAATTTGTATCTTATCAACTTCTTAGAAACCTTTCATGATAATGTTTTTCTTTAGCACTAGATTGTCATGTCACCAAAACTATTCCAGATATATCAGAGCAGGCTTTTTTGTTCAACCACTGTATCCCTAAGGAAGGTGATGGTTCATGGTTAGATATTACCATTACCTTATTTTGTCAGTGCTGGAAGTCTTTATTTTCTCATATTAGTGTGTGTGTCTGTGGTTTTTTGTGGATTTTCTGGTGTTTTTTGAGGTGGGTTGTTTTCTTTTGTTTTGTTGGTTTGTGTTTCTAGGGGTTTTTGTTGAAAAGCTGTGATGTAGCTACATGAATTCCACATGTACAAAAACAACAAGGATGTGTTATCACTCAGAGGGAAAATAAAGGGCACATTGTCACTTAATACTTATGAATAATTAAGAGCATAAAGCGAATCCATTTTCTTGTGTTTCAGAAAAGTGTGATGAACCCCTGGTCTCAGCATTACCCCATTCCTCCTTCAGCAGTTCATCATTCATGACAAGCAGCTACGTGCCAGGGTATGCCAAGTTAAACAAGCGAGGAGGTAAGGGACATTCTCAACCTTGATGTTCAGATATTTCAAAAAATGATGAATGTTATTTTTAATGCGAAAATGTGTTTTATGTGGAATGCGATTGCTTACGCTTGTTTGAACAGGCAATTTTTTATGAACTGAATGAATTTCTCTTTCATTGTACGGGACAGTAATTGCACTTCAGGGAGAAGGGCACTACCAGTAACATGTAGCAGCGTGGGCCACATGCCTGATGTCGATGGAGCCATAGAGTACAGCTGCATGACTGACTTCACATAAAAGGGCATCCATGTCTTTGTTGGGTAAATGAGCATTTTCAAGGTCATGGTTGGAGCAAAACAGCTTTGATGGGCTTTGTTGATGTAACTTGTTCCCACCTCAGCAATGACTGCTCTCATTCAGGCTTCTTTCTATCACCACAGGGACTTTGGCTTTTGCACATATATCTGTAATACAATAAGTATCTGTAATACTTCTTTGTTCAGAAGTAACAAAGCTGCCTCAGGGACTGGAAGAACAGGCGGATAAATTTAATGGCCTACCTGGTTTAATGATACTGAGACACCATCTCCTGTCCACAAACAGGGCAAGTAGTGCTGGTAGCACTGCCAGCTCTGCCCAATGTCTGGAGATCATCAGGTAGGAAGGGATGAGCTGGGCCTGATGTCAAGCCAGGAAACATAATCTGTAAGTGGGGAAGAATATGGGATGGGTCCAGGCGTGGATATGCCTATGATGTGGCTCAGGTAGTACCTGGAGGCTGACATGGGACCCCCAGACTCACGGGCAGGGTGAGTGGCTTCTCAGCTGGGTAATGCAATTATGGCCTGTTGGTATTCTCAGAGCCCTGACATTGATCTTGGTTTATTGGTCTTCCACTTTTCTACATATTTGTGTTTTAAAGGTGTAGCATTCTTGTTCTTTGATCTCTTTATTTTCTTCTTTGTTTTTTTTTTTTTCCTTTGGTCTCTAAAACCAACTTTAGCCAGGCCCCAGAGTTACTTTCTTTTAATGACTAGTAATTGACTTAGTGATTTACTCATAGCCCTNGGCAGGGTGAGTGGCTTCTCAGCTGGGTAATGCAATTATGGCCTGTTGGTATTCTCAGAGCCCTGACATTGATCTTGGTTTATTGGTCTTCCACTTTTCTACATATTTGTGTTTTAAAGGTGTAGCATTCTTGTTCTTTGATCTCTTTATTTTCTTCTTTGTTTTTTTTTTTTCCTTTGGTCTCTAAAACCAACTTTAGCCAGGCCCCAGAGTTACTTTCTTTTAATGACTAGTAATTGACTTAGTGATTTACTCATAGCCCTGCTTCCTCTGATGGCAGCCTGTGCCAGTACTTTCAATACCTCTGCTATCATCCCATGACTGTAGTCCTCTACATTTTTATACAGTAACAGTTTATTCCCTGCAGAATAGCTATGATAGGTACAGAAATATAGCAAAATTGTTATACTGGTAGTCACTAGCCCATGCAATCACACAGCTAAATTAAATGTAAAACAGATTAGGTTATGTTACTGGTTGTTAAAGAATTGCTCTTGCAATTAAGCAAGCTAAACAGAAGCCAAAGACTAGCTCAGTGAAAATATGACTGATGAGCTCTGGTGCTACTGGCCTGCAGATCTGATGCAGAGCCTGTGGCCAGACAGGAGCATTGGCAATTTCTTTGGGTTTAGGCCTGCAGACCAGTATATAATATGGTTTGTTGCTTCTGAATGAGAGTATATGCTGTTTTATGCTGGTTGCAGGCTTTTATCTCAGTGCTGCATGTATTTTGTTACATGCCTTTTGCAGTTCTCATACTTTCTGTTGCAGTGTGTTTGAACACGTGCTTTGATAGGCTGTCAGGTCCCTTCAGTTGTGTCTTTAAATGTTCATTGTCCATGAAAGGAATGGTACTTCAATTCTAAAATACTGCTCATCATTTAGGTTAAATTCTGTTGTATGACTATAGTTATGTCTATTTCCATTTTATTCCCTGTTCTAAGTTAAAAAAAAAGTCACTAGAACCACCATTTTATGAATAAAATACAACTTAGCATCAGCTTGGCTGGGAGGATCTTCCTTTGTTTTAGAGGAGCATTTCTCCTTTTAGTTTACTAGACTACTTACTCTGTTCTAAGTGAAAGGCAGATTGACACTTGGAATTTAATTTTTTCTTTTAATATTTACCCTTCTCTTTCTTACCCTTATAATCATTACAGTGTAGTCTCTTTTAATGATGATTCTTTACCATTATGGATCAGTGCCATCATTAATCAAACACTGGCTTTATTTCCTCATTTGGAATTTAGTTGCATCTCTTTGTTAAATAGTAGTTTCATCTCTTTGTTTAAATACCAACTTTGTTAGGTTGTTGTCATCCATCTCTTCATACCTATGAAGCATAGTAGAAATAATTTTCAAAATTGAGGCTTCTCTACGTACATGAACAAATATCATTTTCCTAATCCTAGTGGTAGTAAAAGTACTGCAGAATTCAGGATTTTATTCAACACAGGAACTTGTCTGTCTGTTTTTATGCATCTGGTTCTGCAAGTGATAGAAAATAGCTCAGTTGTAATGCTGAGCTATTTTACAACTTCATGGAATTACAGATATTGCTAATCAAACCAGTAATAAGTGAAACCATTTTTTTCTCTCCAAGGAGTCATTATCAGCTAATAGATTCCCAAATCAAATGTGCTATTTAAACCACACTGTGCTCAAGTCATTAAATGGAAAGAACTCCCCCTCCTCTGCCCCCAGACCCTTTAAATTAAAGAAATACACATTTGAAAATTCTACTCTCCAACCCAATTATTTTTCTTTCCTGTTTTCATGGCACTTCACTCTAGATACAAAACATTTTATTTGAATAGATAGTATATTTCATCCCATTGATTAAGACACTGATTCACTGAACAGCCACATCATGTTATTAAGAAGGTTGGAGTTTTCACTCTAGTTGTTCTAGTTGTTCACTTTCCTGCTATAAATGTTGCAATTGGAAGGATGCACACCAAAAAAAATTAATATTTTCATCAGTTTTTAGAAGACTTCAAAAGCAGAAACATCCATAAATTTACTTCTAATATTTGATAGCACTTAATTTACCAATCCTATAACTAGTGATTTAGACAAATAGAATTAAATCTTTGTGGAATGGCATTGATCTGGAAACCTCCAGCATGTATATGTAGGTGGGTTTCTGTGTCAGCTTGTGAAAATATTTTGCATTTTCCACATCTGCCTACTTAGACCCCTGTAAGCCTTCAACGACTTATGGGTTAGTATGTATACTTATTTCAAAGGAAATGCAGATTCAATAGACAGAAATTTGATTAGAATTTGTAGCAACAAATATTCAATTGCTACCTACAGGTCTGTCAGTGCCTTGCAAATTCATACCAATACATACAAAAGTTTGAAACCACAATTTCCATTGGTCAGTGAGTACGAGTCTTTGATTTATATAATCATTACAACTGTGAATCTGTGTTTCCATTATCACAGAGAGCCAAAAGCATGGGAGTACAATTCAAATCTACATTTTATACCAGCTCTCTCATTCATGGATCCCCAAAGTCTGTCTCACGGCGTTCCCTCCTTCTTCTGCCTTCCTGGGCACTTTCACTAATAGCAGCTGGAAAAGGAACCAAAATACTTTTGTTTTATTATCATGGGAGCAAGTAGGGAACAAGAAGGCCCCAGAAAATGTCGGCTATTTTGTTGCTTTGCTTTGTGAGCAACTATACTACTACTAGATATACTACTACTTATCAACAGATATAACTAGAGTTAATGCTGGGCAAAGCAAGTGCTGCTATCCCCACCAGGCCTGCAAAGAAAAGGGGGTGAAGACCCTTTGAAATTTCAGCTGTGACAAAACTTCTCTGGAGACAGAAGGATGCAATTAATTTCACAGTGAATGCAGGTTTGGCAAAGGTAGTGTGGTGGCTCCTGAATTATGTTAAAGGCTTGTAAACAAAGACTTGGACTTAAAAATTTAAACAGTACTGAAATAGCAACTGTTCAGACAAAGCTGGATGTAGTCAGTTTCTATCAAATTATTCTTTTGGTATTAAGATAATATTTCATTTCAAACAACTAAGTCTCAGTCCTCTACTGTATTGTATTATTTACTGTATTTTTAATTCTCATTTCAAAGTTATTTGTGTGTTGTTTAATGCTAGTGTAACAAAGGTACAGATTATTTTTGAAATGTCAGTAATTTATATGAGGAAAAAAAGCATCACAGATGAGGAGAAATGTTCATGGCTTTTCCTTTTTTTGTCTGTCACTATCACGTTTATCTATATATATGCAAACATTGTTAAATCTTTCAATGCTATAAAATCCTAAAACTTTTTGCTTTGGATGGACTTCTTCAGCAAAATAATTTTGACTTTTCTGTCAATTATCAGCTCACAGTCTCTTCCTGTGTAAACCAAACATTTCCAAGTATATTAAATGATTGAATGTACTATTTGGAGAATATGGGGATGCATTGTCTTTTAAAAATAATTGATTTTACTTTTCAAAATCACTGATACTGGAGTAACCTCACTGGCACATAAATATATGTCATTAAGTCATTGACAGATCAAACTTTAACTGGAGTTTAGTTAGCAGAATAGCTAAGAAGATTACAGTTCCTTCCATTTTTGTCATATCTATCCTCCTGCAAAAGTCTGTATTGCTGCCACCTTACCAACTAAAGTGGAATCAGAGAAAAGGAGAGCTTTCAATAAGTTCATTCTACAGCTTTTTAAAATCTATTCTCAGTGGCTTTTTCATATGTGATGTCAAGGTGATAAGGTCTAACATCTTATGACCTGCCATCACTAGGTTCAATGGACTGCATCACATCATGAGAAAGATTCTTAGCACACATTTGATATAATGCGTTATCAATCTTCCTTTTAATGGTTCCCAAGCTATTGGACCTTACACTTCTCACTAGTACAAGAATTAATGCTGCCTATCATCCACCTCATACCATTTTAATTTAGGGAAGGAATTCTACATTATTTCAACCTAATGTAATGTTATATAATATAATTGAAAGCTGCTTGAAACGGAGTAGAGTCTCAGAACTTCAGAAGTAATCCCAGCAGACAGTGAAAGTATGAAGGTCATAATGAATTTTTGGATATGTGGAAATTATCTTTTGCACAGTGGAATAAAAAAGAGGAAGTTTGGCACCCAGGGGTTCTGTTTTAAGTCCAGTATTAGCAGGGAATCTGATGCTACCAATGAAATTGATAACGTAATTTGAAAGGAAGTTTCTGTAGAGCATTTAATGTTTGAAAAACAGTCCTTCTAGCACCATTGTGTAACTCATATCTAAGCTTTCAGGTTACTTTTTAATCAGTGTGCTGACCTTGGCCTGTTATCAGAATTGTTAATGTGACTATAAAACAAACATCAGAAATTTTAAGTGTTGGCATAGGTATAATTGTGACCGTTTTTTTTCTCAGTGGAGTTTTAAATTCTGCCTTCTGTGTGGAAGATGCAAGAATTTATCTATAATGGGATATGTTTCTTTTATTCCCCAGATCATTTCCAGTTAGTCAATCAGATCTATGGCAGTGGTTCTACTAAAAGAAAATACATAAGTGCTTGCTAAATCCTTGCCTTTGAAGAAGGGCACCTAGCCTAAGCTCTTCTTACCTTCACTTTTAAAATCTCCAATACCACAATGAATGTCACTACTTCTCCAATTGTTTATTACTATGAGAAGGGTTTTACATAGTTCTCCTTTTGGCAAAGCGAATGTGGAAGGGGCAGCTGGCATCAGCCTGGATTGTGTGAGCAGTCTGGGCTTGTACCTTCACAGAGCTTGCCAAATTTAGTTTGGGTATGAATCTCAAAGTAAGGAGGTGCTCCCTCTGAACTAAAATTTGTCCAGATGAACAGTGTGGAGCTAGCATGAAGTAGTTAGCACGCTGCAGATCATCACCTTAAATGCTGCAGCCTCCTTGGGTTGACAAGGACACCTTTGAGCTTGCTAAGAATACCTGTATGCAACACAACTCTTTACATTTTGATTAACACCCTCTTAAGAAAAAAGTTATGGAGTTGCCAGTGGTTTGGAAGTTCACTATCCAGGTTATGGTATGTTGTCTTTTGTAAGTAGGAAAGATCCTGAAAGTAATGGACAGAGTAGCATAAGAGAATAGTTACAATCATGACAGAGTAGTATCATCCACTTCGCCTTTTTATGTCTGTAAGAGAGCTCTTGCTGAGCTAAATCACTAAAACATGGTTGCCTTTTAAAAAGTCAATAAACAGCAGTTCTCTTTCTGTAAAGATGTGCTTTAGATAAACACACGTCATACAGTCCATTACAGTAAGTTTGTTAAAACCATCTCATGAACAGTGTAGATCAAACTAGGTTATCAGAAGTCAGGATAAATTGATAGTCCTTATTTATTGAATAATTACTCATCCATTTAAAAACATAGAAAATTACTGTGGTTGAAAAAGAAATGGCCTCTATTGGTTCATTTATTAAATGGACATTAATAAATATAAAACACATTAAGAAATGTGTTTGTATGTGACATAGCATTTTTCGTGTTGCACACAGTATAAGTGGTATTTCTGGACTGCTTTAGAGAGAGTACAAACAACTGATGTTTTGTTTAGGGGAGTTCTCTGTGTTGTTTGAAGATCTTTTGTGTTGTTTTTGTTTGTTTTTTTAATTTTTTTTTATTCATTTCAAGACGTGGCTCCTTTAGGAGGTCCTTTACCTGTGATAGTAAATGAAAACACTTTCATTTTATTTGTAACGTGTCCTTTTGCTATTACTCATAATAAAATTTTTGTGTAGCACTAACATCAATCTCTGGGTTTGTTTTGGTTTTGTTTCTTGTTTTTGTTTTTCTTTTAAAATCCATAAAGAATTTGGGTTCAGATTGTTGTTTGCATCAAAAAAGGGTGTACAATTTTCTCTGTCTTTATCTGCCTCACATCCTACCATATAATCAGGTTTGTTTATTCCTCACCTTCAAAATAAACAGTTACGCACCCCACTTTGATTTATAGTATAACCCACAACCCGCTTCAGCTCCATAAACACTTGTACCTCCCTTTAGAAGGCAACTGTGAATCTCACTTTGTTGACCTTAGAAATTATTTTCTGTGCTTTAATGATCTGGCTCTAATGAAATATTTTTTCATAAATACTTATTGCTTGTTGAAGGAGTTCTTAAAAAGATTAATGAAAATGTTTGCATTAGCTCATTCCTCTGAAAAACATTCAAACATTCATTGCAAGAGAGTGGATTTTGTGAAGATGCAGGACAAAGAAGCGTCAAAAAGAGAAAAGAAAAGTGACAGTGTACCTCCAGGACAGAATCATGCATTGAAAAAGTAACTTTAGAAAGGAAAGACATCATCCTTTTCATTCAAAACACAATCCAAGAAACAAAGTCTGTAGAGAGTGAAGCTCAAGTAATTGCATTTAAAAAAAGCATCATTAGCTTATGTTAATTTACCATAGCCTGATGAATACAGAAAGCATGACTATTCTTTCCAGTTCATAACTAATTTGTTAATTAAAGTGTTCAGAATACCTAATTGGCCTATTTCATACACATATAGATGGAGAGGAGGAAAAAAATAATACTGTGCTCTCCAACTTTGTAGATTTTTTTCTTACAGCAATCATTTGCAGAGGCAGCAGTTCCAAGCCCAGACAGAGACATAAGGCAAATGGGCAGCTTTCTTGGGCAACAGGGATGGGGACAGCAGATCACCTTGGCTTTACTGAACAGCCAGCTTTTTTCAGACAAAATTCAGCTTAGTACATTAATTGTTTCTGATGTTAATGGGCCGCTGGTTTTGGCAGGAAGGTGACTGTGCTGGTGGAAGAGAGGAGGCAGCCTCACAGAGAGCCAGACTGGATCCATATATCACAAACATACTTTTCCCACATCCTTAGAGTACCAGTGCAGCTCTGGCTGTTTATCCCCAGAGTAGCCAAGTTCTGCCCTTTCAACTACTTTGAGAGACCAGAGTTTAATTTGACAGTTTCTCAAACAGCACTGGGACATTAACCTGTAAATAGTTAAGAAATCTCTTTTGGTGTTCTTACTGGCTTCATCTTGAAAATGCAGACCTGATTAGCTCTCCAGCTCTGCTCAGAATACTGCTGTGGTTTAAGCCCAGCTGGAAATTAAACCTGGAAAAGAGGTTTTGGGGAGACCTTATAGCAACCTTCCAGTACCTGAAGGGAGCCTACAAGAAAGACGAAGAGGGACTTTTTACAAGAGCATGTAATGACAGAACAAACAGGAAATGTCTCTAAAATGGAAAGTATGTTTATATTGCATATTAAGGAAAAATTCTTTACTGTGAGGGTGTTGTGGGAGAGGAACTGGTTGCCCAAAGCTGCAAATGCTGCATCCCTGGCCAGGATGTGTAAGGCCAGGTTGGGTGGAGCACTGAGCAGTGAAAAATGTCCCTGCACATGACAGGAAGCTTGGGAACTCTATGATCTTTAAGATCCCTTCCAACCCAAACTATTCTATGGTTCTATCTAAAAAACTGGCACACAATGAAATTGTTGACTTAATATAGATGGAGATTTGTCTGAAAAATGCACAGTAATGACATGTTAGATTTCAGCTAGATGCCCTTTGAAACCAATGCCTCACAAGGAACTTGTCTACACAAGGAACTTGTCTACACCAGAGTTGGCACACTGAACAGGCAAGTTGGAAAACTTCATAGTCCTCAGACACTGGGGCTATATTGTTTGCATGGAGCAGTGGGAACATGCAGGATTAAAAAAACTCCAAAAACTCAATATAGGAAAACTTGGCCAACCTCTTTTGACAGGTCTGGTATACTCATGAGCTGAGAATTTAGATGTCCTAGACTTGGTTTTATCTACAGACACTTCAGACTTATATACAGAGCTGCGTATGTACAGAGCTGTGGAATAAAGACAAGGATGCATTGTGAGTGTACAGAGGATACACTGTCAGCTTTTCCCAAGGTCAGTGCCTCTTGCCAGATGCTCTGAGTGTTTCACCCTCTCCTGCACACAAAGCGCAGGTTTCCCTTACACAGATGGGTGTAGTGCAACTGATAGATTGCTGCTTTGAGCATTTGAGCCAGAGCATTGCCTTTCCCAAATAAGTCATAAACAAGCATAAATGGTGGTAGAAATGGGAGCTATTTGGCTACCATTATAACCTCCCACTACAGTTATATGCCAAAAGAGAGAAAAGAAATAATGTGATAAAATGAGGCTGTTCATTGCAGGATGGGAGAGTGCAGCTATTATTCATGTTTCAGCTTTCACAATGAGAGTATTCACAAGAAAATCTGAGCTACACAGTAAGAGACAGAAATTAATATTTGTTTTTCTGTATGTAAGTTACTACATAAGTCACAAAATATATCTCTGGATCTGGAAGAGTCTGACTTAGGATCCAGTTTCATGTCATAGATGTGCTGTTGATTTCTCTTTGTTTTCTCTCACTTAGATGAAACTAATTTTTAACCCCTTTTGTGTGTAAGATTCATTTTAACATTGATAAAAATGACTTTCATTTGAAGAAAATAAGTATGTAAACTTGTACTGAGCAAGATCGTTTTCTGTAGAAAGCTTCAGCTTTACAAAGGCCTTGCACAATGAAGTAAAGGTGGAAACGGCAGTGATGAATGACAGTTCAGAAGTGTTGTACAAATCTCCCTCAGAGCTTTTTGAGCAGGAGAAAATATTTGCTTTGAGTGAGGGACAATAATTTTTTTTTTATTAGGTTATGACTGTAGCTGAGATTTGAGACAGCTCCACTAGACCTGCTGTTTACAAACAGAGAAGGGCTGGTGGGAGATGTGGTGGTCAGAGGCCATCTGGGGTACAGTGACCATGAAATAATAAAGTTCTCAATATTTGGTGAAACAAGAAGGGGCATCAACAAAACTTCTACACTGGACTTCCAAAGGGCAGACTTTGGCTTATTCAAGAGACTGATTTGGAGAGTACCCAGGGAAACAGATCTTAAAATCAAAGGGGTCCAGGAAGGATGGACATACTTCAAGAAAGAAATCTTGATCGTACAGGAGCAGATTGTCCCTGTGTGCCAGAAAGACGAGCCAACAGTGAAGATGAGTGGCCTGGATGGGCAGTGAGCTTTTGCAGAAACTCAGGGAAAAAAAGAGGGTGCATCACCTTTGGAAAAAGGGGCAGGCAACTCAGGGAATGCTTAAGGATGATGTCAAGTCATACAGAAAGAAAATCAGAGAGGCAAAAGCTCAATTAGAACTTAACCTGGCCACTTCTATAAAGGATAATAAAAAATGTTTTTATAAATACACTGATAGTAAAAGGAGAGGCAAGGAAAACCTCAATTCTTTACTGGACACAGGGGGAATATATTTACCAGATATAAAGAAAAGGCTGAGGTACTTAATACCTTCTTTGCCTCAGTTTTCAATAATAAAAGACATTGTCCTCAGGGCAAATGGCCTTTTGAGCCTGGAGCAGAGGAGGCTCAGGGGAGACCTTATCACTCTCTACAGCTACCTGAAAGGAGGTTGTAGCCAGGTGGAGATCAGTCTCCTCTCTTAGGTAACCAGTGAGAGGATAACAGAGCACAGATTTAGGCTGGACATGAAGAAGTACTTGTTCACGAAAAGGATAATTGGGTATTGGGATGAGCTTCCCAGGGAGGTGGTGGAGTCACTGTCCCGGTGGTGTTTAAGAATGGATGTGGCACTCAGTGCCACAGTCTAGTTGACAAGATGGTGGTAGGTCATAGGTTGGACTTGATGACCTCAAAGGTCATTTCCAACCTAGTTGATTTTATGATTGTCAGGTGAGTATAACACTGCAAGGTGATAAACTATTGGTGTAATTAAGAAGGAACAGTTTAGTTATGCTGACATAGATAGATGATCTAGATATAGCTATAGATTACATAAAGAAGTTATACTTTCTGTGTTGTTCTCTGCATGAAAATTTGTTCTGCTAGAGTTCAGCTAGGGACCAAACAGTGTTCAGAAAAAATGTTAATAGTGATTTATCCCTTTCCTCCTGCTGTCTGCTCTGGTTTTGGTCTTATGAAATGATCCATTTTTTTGGCTGTGATATATAGTTCACGTAGGAAAATATTGTTCTATATTGAACATCTTTGGGAGTGTGTCAGCCAGCTAAGAAACAAATGAATAACAATGAACTAATTTTTTTTCAGAGCCCTAAACTTCTCTGACTGCTTCTAGGACAGATTTTTGTTTCTTTTAGGACAGACTTATATTCTTTATGACATAATTTGTTTGAATGGCCAATTTTCCAAGTTTTACTCAATGTTAGATAAATTGTCTCTACTGTGAATCATGGGGCTGTATAATGTGATAAGCAATGGGAAAAAAGAATTAAAAGCTAGCTTGCTTGAAATCTTCTTTTTGAAAAGCTGTATTTTAGATGTCTTTGCTTTTCAGTATCGACAACCATCAAACTTAGGATTCCTGCTGGGCTTTTAGAAACTCAAATCCCAGTGAGCTAATTTTGCTTTGGTTAAGAAAGTTGTCAGAAATTATTTGATTTTTGTGAGGATCAAAGGGTCCTCTGGTATTTAAAAATAGGCACTTGATCATGTCTATAATTACATAATATTTATAGATCAAGAATAAATTATCTTATAGGTATCCCTGTCTTCCTCATATTTACTTGTACAGACTGGGTGATATGAAGACGACTCAGTTTTGAAGGAATAATCAGGTGACATTGAGTAATGCTGTAAAAAGATAAGTAAACAGGATTATTGCTTAGTGAAACAGGGCAGTGTGCTTTTGCTGAGATGGAAATCTTGGGTATTGCATAGTGCTGTACTGAGATGACTTTAGCTGACATTCTGCCAAATGTAGAACATATAGAAACTAGATATTTCTTTTAATAAATAAGCCAAAATGTTTAATATATACAGCAGGAGATGGAACTTGAACTGCTTTGCTTTCTTCAGTATCAAGAAGTTGTCTCTTTTCTTTGGTAGAGAATAAAATCTTCAACAAAAGCCAGTACTGACTTTTTGATTTGCTGACTTTAGCAACTGGTCACAACATGCCCCACAGCACATAGAGGTGATTGTTTCTTATACATGCTGGTTTCCAGGTGGGATTTTTTGGGGGAGCGGGGAGAGGGGTGTTCTTTCTTTTATAATTGTAATTAACTAGTATCTAAATTAGGCTAAAATGGTGCTCAGCTATCAAGAAGAAAAAGTTGAATGCTAAGTTTAAAAAATAACGGGTTTTGAGAAACCAGAGGAGCTATTAATTACGAGCCTAATTATTGTGAGCCACCACTAAAAGTTGCTTTAATGAACTTCTAGTTTCTAGACAAAACCAAATTCTGCATATTATGCACAGAATATATTATATTTACCACAGTGGTGATGATGCTTTAGCTTTTTCCTTCTCTTGAAATAGCAAATAATGTGGAATTCAGCTAAGGCAACAATTAACAATTAACAATGTTAACAGCAATGGCTGTTGGGTGAGCCATGTCCAAAGTCATCTGGAGAGGAGTCTTATAGCTGGGGATCAAAGCAGAGACACCAGAAACTGGGTAGCAACTGGCAAAAAGTATAAACATTTCACTTCTCAGGTTTCCACTACACTTTAATTAAGGAATTGTATCGAGCCATTCACAGGGAATATTTTTTCTGCAGTTGAAGCAGAGGCTGGAGCACCTTGCTTTTAGATAGGTGGTAATGGGCACCCTTTGAGAAAGATCTGGTAGTTTACCAGCTCACTAGGTGTGATATGGCAATTCCCGTGCTCTTATCTTGCTCCCTTACAGCTAGTCCCTCCATGAGGCTGGAGTCACAATGACAGGGTTTGCTGGGGAAATCTACAGGCTTATCCAATTTTATGGATGATTGCAACACTTTCAGCCTCTCAGACTCATCTACAAAGGCAAGGAAGTTTAAAAGAACAGGGGAAGTTGATGGCAAATAAGAAAAAAGACAGGAGAGACCTCAAAATAAATTGATTTAACCTATTGGCATCAGTCCAGAGCTTATTGAAAAATAAGAATTGGGATTATGAAGTAAAAAGTACAAACAAATTCCTAAGTTACCAATGATAAGAAAAATACATAAAATAAGGCTTTGGTTTGACAAGAGCACTGGGTGTTATCAGAATCATTAAGCCATATCATTTCTAGGCACCTGAAAAGACCTGTTCCCTTTTCTCTCCATCTTCTGTTCCCTGAAAAGAGAAGCTTTCTCATTTTAAGGCCTTTGTCAATGGCAGGTTTTCTATTTCTTGTTAAGAAGGTTGCCACGTTTTTTTAGCTGATGCATAACAGCAAAAATAGATTGTCTCCATAGTCTAATATGCCTCATGAAACATAGCTGGAAGCTTAGCTATAAGCTTACAATTATTTCAGATACTTACTATATATTACATTACAAGCAAGTAAATTGAAGGCAGTAATCATGGTTTTTATCTTGCAAATTTGCCCTAAGAACTTTAAAGAGGTCTAAATATTATAGCTAAGGAACAGGATGCTGCTGATCAGAGTAATAAAAAGCACTGTGAGATTTCAGCTTCCTGTCAAGGTGCTAGAATGCATTACAGAAAGTAATTTAATTATGTAATTTATTATCTATAACAAGTAAAAATTGACTGGTTTACTTCCAAAATTTTCAATTAAATATAGGCATTATTTTTTCATAACACTGGAAACTCATTGTTAGTATTTTGCAGAAAGCCTTTGCCCAGCAGAGGTGGTACTATTTATTAAAGAATTCTATTTTCTCCTTGTGTATCAGACAAATGCTGCTAATTCCATCTTATGATACAGAAATCTGCAAAGCCCATAATACTGTCCCAAAATATGCTGATAGCATAATTTAAAATATAATGTTAATACTGGAAATATAATATGGGCTGCTTTTATGGATGATTTTAAACTATCAGCAGCACCACCCAAAGAAAATATTTTTGAATACATTGAATGTGAGGTCTATAGAATACTTCATGAAAAAAATTATGCCTAGATTTACTTTTGATGTTGATCAATAGGAGTAGTATTAGTAAGTATTGACAGAGTTTTAAATAATGAAAAACTTTCTGACAAATTCTATTTAAAATACGCTCCCACTTCCTACTCCCCACAAAGGAAAACTACAGATTTTAAAGATGTAAAAACTTGTAGGTATTTTGGCAAATTGAATAGGAATGAGCTAAACTGTAGAAGATTACATGAAATTGGGAAGAGGAAAAAAGATATATTTGTAAATGTATATTGGAAAACCTAGCCCCTAAACTTTGTTAATTTTCCAGGCAAGTCTAGAAATCCTTCTGTGTTCTTATTATTTAATGGAGAGAGTGTCAGTCTTTTTTCTTTATCGTTTACATGGAAAACATAAGGTAGGAATAATATGAATTTAGATCAGTTCAAACACAACTTCATTACTATGCAGCGGCTACAGAACTAATTCAGAAAGCTGCTCTCAACAAATTAGGACACACTTTAAAGTGTAGTTGTCACAGCACTATCTGGTTCAAATTGAAGGGATATGTTGCACTGTAGATAGTGCTAGTGAAGGAAGATTATGTAAAAAACAGGATCATTTGTGTTTGTTCCTAAAGGGACCCTCAGGCCAGAGAGTTCGCAAATGTCTTTCCTGGATTTTATTAAGCTAATGTACCATGTCTGCATTTGATTTCTTTTTATTCCCAGAGGGATTATATTGTTCTTTTTAACTATGTTTGCTTGAAAGTATATAATGTGCTTCTACAATATAGATTTGAGCATCTGAGCATCAAATTTTCCTTTGCCAGATAGATAGATAAAGCTATAAAAAGAAGTTCACCAATTTATCTAAGAATTCCTTTGAAGGAAGAGCTCATGCCAAATAAAAGAGGTAAACTCCAAATGATAAAGCTAACCTATTATAACAATTATCCCCCTACAAAAAGAAGGATTTTTTTGTGAAATTTTTTTAGTCTCTGTTGGTGATTTGGCACAGTCAATTAAAATCCCTGGAAGTGCCCAGAAATTCATTTTAATAGCACAATAAATTTTGGATATGGGAGAGGAGGTATAAAGATACTTGCAGTTTGTAGATACAAAAAACAAATTTCATTCTCTGGATAAGGAGCTCAAGGACTCAGCTTTCTCATAAATCTTGTTCCCATGGAAAGGATTCTTTCATAGGTGAGAACATTTTAGCAGCTTGTTTGCATTTGATGCTGTGTGGTAATTTAACTTCACCAAAAAGGACATGTTTAATCTATTGCAATACTGGTACCTTCTGTGCACAGCCGTTTCCATGACCTCAAATTCCATCAACAGTTATTCATAACTAATGGAAAGTGACATCACATCATAAAGAGACAGATCACCAAGAAAACTTTCAAAGGGTTTTAAGACATTGAAAAGCTGATGGCTGTGGCAGAGACATTGTTAGGTTTGTGGCAGTGTGCAGTGATCATCAGCCTGATTAAAAAATGTGTAATAAGAATCGCTGTGTTTTTGGAATTCTGGAATGTACATGGAGATTTTGCAGTTGCTTGATTCCTGAGGCTTGTCACTTCAGAAACTCAGCTCTAGTGTTGAAGAAACTTGTCACTGCAGATCTGGCATGATAGAGTATAACACAATATGTTCTGACTTGCATGTAATCCTTCAGCAGATGAAGGATCTGCTGCGTCCCTTCCAGGGATGTTAACATGACACAAGCTACTGTTTTAGATCATTTTCCATGGTGCTTGGCAATGTTAGCCTTAGACACGAATTTGTCAGGCAAAATTCTACAAAGCAGGAGAAAATCAGTGGCAACAAAAACTGTTTCAATAACTGTGGATTCAAGGACTTTTATGATAAGAGCTAGGAATGTTAAAATGTTGGCTATGGTCCAAATGTTCATTGTGCCAGGAAAGAAGTAACTGGGAATTTTTAGTCTGTAAATAAAGATGGGTAGAAACCTTAACCCTGAGGAATGTTGTGTTCAGAATACTTCCTCACATTGTTTTGCTTCTTGAGAATCAAATATGATTTTTTTTCCTGATCTTTGATGAAGACAATTAAATCCCAGTTATCTTGGCTTTCAGATTTTTAAGTGAGTTTGTAAATCCAACTCTTGATCTTGCATGCTGTTGATCTCATTGTCTGGTTCCACAAGATGCATTCATGTCTCTTCTAAGGTCATCGTGCAGATACTGACACTATTCAATAAAATGAGCTGTGAGCACAATATTCAGAATTTTATACCTTGTAGCAAAATGATGATAAAGATAGCAAAATGGTGTTGCATCTATTATAGGGCAAGCTGAACCACTCTTATTTTTGTGACTCTAGTGACTTGGCACTGATGCAATCAAATGACTGCTGAAGGAAGATGACTTTTTTTCTAGTCCCATTTCACTGACTCCATTGTGAACCTATCGGTAAATGTTTTGTGATAAACTTTGCTTTTAATATATTAGAATTTTTCTTCTTCAAATCCATGGCATTAATGCATAACTTCCTTTACAAGACAAGAGTTTGAAAGTTAATATCTAATTTTCTGCTCTTCTTGTGTCCATTTCTACTTTTTCTTCCAGAATGAATTCAAGAAATTCACTGTATGTTTCTCAGTCTCCGGGGGCTCATTGGGGTTTTTTGTGTATTTTGGGGGGTTTTGTGGGGCAACCCTATTACTTCTCAAAAATACCTATTCAGAAAAAAAGTGGAGATTGTTGACCGTGAGATATCAGGTAAGAAAATACCAAATTTGAAGAAATCCACTTCCATGGCAGTAAGATTTCCCAATATCAAGAACTCTTAAGAAATATAATATTAAGTGATATAATGAATAAGTAGAGGTCAATGTCATATGGAAAGTTAATGTATTATCCTGATGTGGAAAATAGTTGCTAGTGCTGATTATGCAATACAGAGCAATTTTTTTAAAGGTAAAATAAAAAAGCAAGCATGCACAATCAGGAGGATTTATTATTGAGTTGTTTTCCAGAGCAGAAATATTACCTGACTTGGCAAATTTAGCAACAGAATTTCAGGAAAGATTTGAGCCCCTGTAGATTGGAGGTTCTTATTTAAGGAGAGTAGGAAAGCTTTGAGGGAGTACGGTCCTTCTTTTATGATCCTAATAGTGTGAAATACTTTAGCCTGTGTAAGACCATACCATATTACCTCATCTCATCTCTTTTCAAGGCTGAACAAGGCCTGGTCATTCAGTCTCTCCTCACAGGATGAGTGCTCCAGCTCCCTACCTTTTTGGTCCTCCACTGAAGTTAGGGTAGCACAGGAAAATTACAAGCCCCAGTTGAATGGGAAAGGGGTGTCTGGGGTTAGAAAACAAAAGCTGCAAAAACAAGAGGCATCAGGAGGAGAAAAACAGCAAAGAAATACCTCTCAAGTGATGCACGCAGCCTGGGAAAGTAGAGCTGAGCCTGTCAGTGAGACATTCTGTGTCAGGATCCAAGGAGAAGATGGTGAGAGGTGACATTGTGGCAGGAATGTATTACAATCCATGGAATTAGGATCAGAAAGTGGGTGCCATATTCTTTGAACAAATTCAGAACATCTCCAGATTGGATACCTTCATTCTCATGCAAAGTTTTAATCTCTGACACCTGCTGGAAGAGCCATACAGTGGGATGCAATCACTCCAGTTTTCTGGAGTGCATCAGGAAGAACTTCATGATATATTATACATTTTTATATATCAAATTAATATAGTTACAGACATAAATGTTTTTACTGGACTAATATTTCTGACAAATTTGCTTTGTAAAATCTACAGCAAATAAAACTTTCTTCCTCCGAATGTTACTTTGCTTCTACTAATAAGGAAAAAGAAATCCATTGTATTAAAAAAAATAAAAGAGAAAAAAATTTGCAATGGCTTCATATGCATTAGCTAGATCTTATAAGTGACTCTGATTTTTTGATGCTTAATTAACATTGCCAAATCAGAAGCTAAATTATGGGATAAGATGCTTTTAAACCCACAATTAACAGCATCTATTTTTTCTCTTTCATTCTTTCCAAAAACCTGTATTTAAACCTATATTCTAACCATAATAGAAAGAATTATCATATCTTACTTTCCCTTCTTCAGCCATGTGGTTTTTTGCCTGCTTAAAACATTTTTATAGCACAATAATCATAGGATTCAATTTTTACAGAAGTAGTGATTTAGTTACTTCAGTGCTTTATAAGCTCTTGCTGCATACTTATTTCCTGGGCTTCTGCCATAAGGAAAATCCCTGTCTTCAGTAGGAATCGTATCCGTAGCTGAAAGCAGAGTAACACCAACTGTCTGTGATAAGTGGCTTTCTTCAATATAAAAGTGAATCAGGAGAGCATGGAAAATCTGTCATACAGTTGCATGGATGTTCCTGGACAATATATCTTGAGCTGCAGTACTGTTTCCTTGTCTAGGCTCAGCAGACAGACATTTCCTTGAAGACTGCTAGTAAGATTTGCTTGTTTCAGCATGCAGGAAAACCATGAGCTTTACTCAAGAAGAGAATGATGTAACTCCTGTAAGGTCCAAGCAGCAAGCTCTATGAAGATAGAACCCTGAGCTGCACATTTATGGTGAAGTAGGAGAAATTATTAGTTTTAGCCATACAGTAATTCTCATAAAGTTTCAGAATACTGGTTTTTTTCACAGTTGTCTGTGTGAGGCGAATGGTGTGTTACAGCAGCTTACACGCACACTAACTAAAGCTATTTTTATCCTCATTTAAGTCTTGTCTTGCCTTGGTATTGCTTCTGCCAAGTTAGATGATTTCTGTCTTGAATACCCCTTTTGTAGCTGTGGCTGTTTCCTCATCTGCCAACTGCTGATCTGTACCAAGAGAAATTACTTAGGTCCAATCTGCAGTCTAGCTGTTTGAGGTGGTGGGTTTTCTTCCTTTTGTTGGGGGAATGGGTATATTGAGTTAGTCTAGACATGCAAAATTATTTTTTCTTTTCAGCAGTGTTCAGTCTTGACTGACAGTGCTGAAAAAAATGCATTCAGAACAAGTATTTCAATCTGTAGCCTGAAGAGCTTAAATGAAGAGTGTGGAAACTGCAGAGAGATTAATTTCAGCCTAGGGAGCCACGCCATCCTAAGATTGTTAGAGGGCTAACTGAGGCAGGGGGAGAAGTGGAGATGATTCAGGACACCTGAAGTTAAATCCTGCTTTGAATCCTCCCCCAGACTTTGTATGTCGAACCTTCCTACTCTAAAGCTAACATTTCCATATTCTCATCATTTCTGTGGGTTAAAATTTTAAAAAGAAGGGTTGGAGTGTGCATTTGGGGCTTTTATTTTATTATAATGTAAGTTTTGAAATGCTCTGCTGAATGAACTTTGAGTTCTCATTAATTTATATTGAATAAAAATCCTAGCAGAATTTCTTACCCTGATTAGTGTCTAAAATGTATCAGATTAGTTAATCCCATGAGGGTAAATTAACATTTGATGCCACTGGTAAGACCACTGATACTTTTATTAGTGTTATAACTTCTTCTGCTGGCTTTTTTCTTTTCCCCCTCATATAGTCTCACATGATTATAATGATTTTTGTATACAGTGCTATGTTTTGGCTCCAAGGAGTATAAACTCATTAGGGAATCATCATTATTTATTAGTAGTTTACCATAGACTTCAGGCAAATTGCTGCCCTAAAAAGTTTAATCCTACTGTAGTATAGTCCTATCTTGAAATGAACATATTATTTTGCAAATTAAAATAAAGAATAAAATTGCTCCTCCCATGTTGTTGCAACTCTGCATATGATATCAATAAATGTTTTGTTATTAGCAAAATAAAAGGCGTGATATGAGCTTTCCTCACTAAAATGGGTATAATACAGAGTAATTTTTAAAAACAGAATATATTTTCATAATGGATAGAAAGGATAAGGATCTTGGTACTGCTTGCAATAGATGCATTAAAGAAAAAAAATATCTTTTAGCTTTACTAAAATAGAAAATGTCACAAACCCCTTGAATCAGCTGTATACTAGATTTCAAAAGTCATCTTTCAATATTTCACAATTCTGTGGTCCTGCTTGCTGAAGTACAACCAGCAGAATTAAGCACATTTACTTGGACAGATTGAGCAGTACTGGTAGCTTATATTCATGCATGGCACTGGTGATATCAGAGCTCCTGTGATATCTTGAGCAAGCTCTGATTTGCAGAAGAATTTGGAAGCAGTGGCTAATCAATGAGGCACACAGGGAAGAGTCTTGTCCTTTTCTCAGGACTGGGTCAATACCACATTGACACAAATAAGAGGATAGTATAACTCCCTCTAACTGTTAATTTTCTAGGCAATTTGCATACGGAAAAGGCTCAGAAAACTATTTTTGGCTATTCAGAAAATTTCAGTTGCAATGGCTGATTTATTTTTTTACATTCAATAATTTTGTTCCATGAATGAGAACCTCTGTATGAAAATTTGTTACCTCACTTACAATTTTTTGTGGAAAATTATTGTCTTAGGGTGACTGTGCTGTTGTATCCCCTACCATTGCTCTATGCCCAAACATGATTCCTGAGCCTTTCTATGCCTTTAAAACTGGATGCAAGAAACAGAGAAAAAAACTGAGCGAACTTTTCAAAACAGTTTGTGCTTCAAGGACACAGAGATTAGCTACTTCTGCGGCGGGCAGAGGAAGCACTTTTCTTTTTCTGGCTTTTCGGTCAGCTTTTTCGGCTCTGTTTCTTCGGAGAGGGACGGAGAGTTGAGTTTTTTTTCCTCTTGGGACTTCGGGTTTTTTTTCCCTTCTTCTCTTCTGAACTTGTTCGGAACACCAGAACATCAGAACCCCACCAGGGGACCTTCCACCAGCCTGGAGGGGGGCCCCCCACGCCAACCCAGCTCCGAGGAGGAGGAGAGAGACCACACCCACAGAAGGACTCTAAAATCTTTCAGGTTTTCTCTCCAGAGCGAGAGATTTTATTATTTAGCATTATTAGTATTGTTTTCCTGTGTGTTTGTTAAATAAATAGTTTTATTTTCTCCTTCACTTTCCTCTGAGGAAAATTTGTTTTTTCCCAAACCCAACTGGGGAAAGGGGTGGTTTGTAACCTGCCTTCCTTTGAGGAGACGTTCCTTTTAGACGTTTCCCTGAATTTGGCCTAAACCGTCACAATTATCAAAATGCATGGTGATTTTACCACTCAAGAAGAGAGGAATATTTCAGAGTGCTTTATTACCAATTTTGAGTCTTGAGAATTCACCATTTGCGTTGAGACCAGCTTCTCATAAATTCCTGTAAAATGAGAATTCAGGTTTGACATTTTGAGCAGATGGAAAAGTATATAGAGGAAAAGCAGGTTTAGCCTGGATAGGAAACACTAGGGAAGAGTTTTCAACCTGAATGTATTCCTGAATGGATTCTTTCTTGCCAATCTCAAAAGAAGAACCTTATAAAAAACCAAGCAAACTTGAGCCATGAGCACAGCATTTCAAGGGAGATTTTCTTCTGGGAGACACAGACCAGGAGATTTGCGGTCATAAAACATAGATAGAAAACAGTGAGTGTTGTTTGCACATCACTAGAACACTGGTATATACTGAAGCACAGTGGCAGAAACTATGTTCCCTACAGGATCTCACACAACAAGTCTCTGTAAGACTAAAGGTTCAGCTTTTGTATTTTACAGCTGAAGACTTGACACAGAACAAGACAAGTAAACCTGAACTGTATCATTTAATCATTTTTCATGTGCAATCATTTGAGGGAAAAATATTGATCAAGATAGGCTAGAACACCATTATATAACTTTCACTAATTTAGCTTTACCTTCCAACAATTTGTGGGGTCAACTAACAGGAATAGGACGACTTAGGTGACTAAAGTGTTTAGGCATCTCATTGCTATTGAAATGGTATAAATCAGGTGCTGGAATACCTTAATTCCTTTTTCTCTGGCATCTCTACAAAGGGAGGATCACAGTGGTTACAAGGAAGTGTCGTAATGAGCTTGTATCTGTATTTTAAAGTGATGTATTTTGTATTGATTGCTATTCAATCACAGTCAGTAAAACTTTGCTATTTGTGATCTGACCATCATTAAAATCTTGGATAAGAATCTGCTAATCAGGGCTCTACTGCTCAGCAGAGACACTGCAGAGGTAGTATCTGCTATCCATTAACTATAAACCTGCTAGTTCTTTCCAGGGATATGACCTGAGTTGTCAGTAAAAGCCCAGTGCTGCAATGCATAAACATACAATGAGAGATTTGTGTCGTGGTACTTGCAAAGGTGATGTGAGGAAAAGGAGATCTCTCTACTCTCTACTTCATCTTTTGTATGCCACTGTGGTTATTTTGTATGCAAAGGATTTGTATGCCAGGGTGCAGCGATCCGTTGCCTTGACTCAACTTTCTGCCCAGAAAACAAGAAAACACCTCATGGAGAAGAAGCTGCTTGATGCCTTGAATACAGATGATGTGCACAGAATATTTAAATCTCGTCCAAGTTTTGTTTAAGATTCCATTAGGATGCAGTTGTGAATGAGATTCTTTTTGCATATGTAATTAGAAAGCAGAACAGATGGGAAAGGCATAGTTTAAAGTGATGTGTTCATTAAAATAACCAAAGCTGCAAAGTGTTTGTTCCCCAACAGTGAATTCAGGATATGAGACTCCTCAGGTTTATGGCTTTTTTTCCCCCCTACTTTGAGTCTGAAAACTGTGAATGACAACAATAAGATCTTTTTTGCATCAATTTTTGTTAGATATCACCACTGCTCCTTAGGGCAGATTGACTGTTCATTCCTTCATATGTGGTGTGTGCTCAGTTAAGATATATTAGGAAGCAGAGGGTATTAAGAAGCAGACACTACATCAAGGGATTTATTTTAATTGCATTTACTGTAAGAAAGATCTATTGGGATTAAAAAAATAATATAGTGATTTTAATGTTCTTTTAAAAAAGATCTATGTGGACTGTATCCTGATAAGTACTCTTATCCCTTGAGTTTTTTCTACTTTTAACTTTCAGGTTTTTAAATGAAAATAAAATAATTTTAAGAAATATAATTAGGGTTTTTTACACACACACACCCTGTCTATTATTTTACTAGAAGGCAAGTCTTCTAAAATTAGTCTAACAATGTCCAAAAAGTATTTGCTAAAGTGAATAAAGGCTGGTGCTTACTCTCCTCCACCAAAACAGAAAAAAAGTTGTTTTCCATAATTTAAAGAAATGAAAAGCATACCCCTTTTATAGGCTTGCATCTTTCAGCTGCTATGAATGAAGGCTAATTTGAGGAATGAATATTGGATCTTTCCAATCTTCTACTCCTGCAAAATGAGTTTTATTAGATGTATTTTATAGGGAACTTAGAGCTTCAGAGCTTACTGGCTCCTAATTCTTGCTGCACTTCTAGAAAGCTGTTGAAACTCATGGAGAAGTAGGTCAAAGGTTGGATCTAATTTGCCAGTTTCTAGTAAATATGGTTTGACTTGGGGTAAATTCTAATAGTGAATTATAGAGAAGAAGATATCTAGTTGTCATTTTTGTTCTCTTCTTCTCTCATGCTGCTATTTTCTCAGTATTTTTTACATTCTAAATATCAACCTTTTCTTGTTCTGAAGCAGAATGTTCATTATTTTCCCACAACTGGTGTTTTGCATGGTCTTGTCTGCAAATGTTATGTGCTAAAAAGAAGAGCTTTTCAAAAATGCAAAAGCAAATCTCTACCCTGAAGATAGGGAATAGATTATAAATCCAAATTTAGCTAGAACAGCAGATGGATACAAGAAATAAACAAATGCATGTTGTTTATGATAAGGACAAAAGTGTTTGTCCATGCCCGTATCAGGAAAATATTGCTTCAATTAGAAGTGAAGCCCTGTATGAGGATTGGAACGTCTTTGTTGGAGGACTCTACTAAATACATGGTAAATGTGACCCTCCCTCAAAGCAGCTTGAAGTGCAAAGGCTTCAATAATCCAAGATTTCTGTATAAGCATAACCTTTCTCAGTGTGACTAGACCCACTGTACTGTTCCAGGACCGGAAGGGAACTTAAAGGTCATCTAGTTTCCACACCTTCTACCAGACCAGAAAGCCCCATTCAACCTGACCTTGAACACTGACAGGAATAGGGCATCCACAGCTTCTCTGGGCAACTTGTTGCAGTGTCTCACCACCCTAGATGTAAAGAATTTCTTCCTGGTGTCTAACCTAAATCTACTATCTTTCAGTTTGAAGCCATTCCCCCTTGTCCTGTCACTACACATCCTTAGGAAAAAGTCTCTCTCCATCTTTCTTGTAGGCTCCCTTCAGGCACTAGAAGACAACAATTAATTCACCCCAAAGACTTCTCTTTTCGAGGCTGAACAATCCCAGCTTTCTCACCCTGTCTTCATAGATGTGCTCCAGGCCTCTGAGCATCTTGTGACTTCCTCTGAATTTATTCCGATAGCTCCACATCCTTCCTATGCTGGGGGTCTCATAGATGGAAGCATTTTATTTTCTCTGAGTACTGTCTTTATCTACACTCTATTATAAAATGGACAGAGGAAGACAAGGCAAAAATTAAAACCTCCATTGATGTCCTGCTTAACTGCAATGGTGACAAACAGTGCAGGTAGATTTGTGCCATTTAGAAGTTTGGGTCTCTTATATTGTTTTCTCGGGTACTGTAGAGAATGGCTGCCCATATTTTCTCTGAAGTGCAGTAAATGAATGATCTCAGTATTTCAAAGATTTCTTTTTGGTCTTGATTTATCTTTTATGTAGCAGAATGACAAACAATGTCTTGGAAAATAGCAAGGTATCAAACAGTATTGATTTCATGCTATTACAGTGACCTCAAAAGTGTTATTTCTCATTGAAAGACTATGTTGTGGTTTTCCCACACAAATAAGAAGATTCAAACTCTAGGAATGTTTCAGGCTATTATCACATAATTATTAAACAAGGCATATTTTTTGTTTTTGTTATATTTTTGTGCTGAAAGGCTATAGAATTATTCTACGATTTGATAAAATAATCCCCCGAATTGTAACTACAACAAAACTTACATCCTACAACTATAATTTGCTTTCTAATGAAATTTCTGAGTAAGGATCCTCTTCTTTTTTAATTCATGTCATTGAAACTTTTTTATTACTGATTTGAAAAGAGTAGAACACTAGATTACTGCAGTACTGATATTTTTAATTTTGTGATTTGAAGTAGGGAGTGGTGAACAAGTGAGACTAAAAAAAAAAATGGATTCTTCCGGTGTAAATTAATGTTTCCAGTTTTCGTCATGAAAGAAAATGGAAGTTAGAAATTTTCAAAAGAATGATTTCTAACTGAAATGGAACAGACATTTTCAAAAATCGTCAGTGTCCCCCTTCTTATAGATCTGTAAATTCAATAGCCTATGACAGTTCGGATCAAATTATAAAATTTGTGAGCCTACCCCACTTTTGCTGCTTACTGACAATTCATCGTGGGGAGTGATAAGAAAGTAAGTTTAACTCATCATGTTGGCTGTCTTTGTGTGCAGTAAAGGGGAGGAACCTCACTCCCCAACTTTGAATAGGGAGATGAAATGTGTAATTAATTAAAAAGAAGAAATTATACATGAAAAAATAAGCCCATGTTGACTTAAATGCTTTATACTCCTAGAAACAGATTGTGCTTTTACATGTGTCATTCAGAGATAGACTATGTTTTTCATGCTGCTTTCTGTTCCACAGAATGAACCCATAGGATAAAATGCAATAAAAACATAAAATGCATTGGAATATTCATAATTTTAAAAAATTAAGTTTTTGAACTTCAACTCTTGCCATGAAGCTAATACTGTTTGTTAGCAATTGTTTTTATTTGGTGTAAAATCATTAACAATTTCCACTTTTACAAGTTCTTAGCATTCTGAATACAGTTTTATGTCTTCTGCATAATAAGACTCATCATGAGTGTTTGTTTCAGTAGTTTGGTCAGTCTGCAGTAGGAGCAGATCAAATCACTTGGTTTGAAAATAAAGCTCTATGAAATCTTACATAGCCGCCTTTTACCACAGGTATGCTCTTGCTGGCTTTGTTGATTGAGACTTATAGGCTTTTATGTCCAAGAAAGTTTCTTGGATCCTCAGAGATACTTGGGCCACATGCTCAGTGCTGACTTTAACTCTCTTGTTGAACTTGGAGTTCTCTACTAACAGAAGTTCACATACAGTCATTCTTGCTCAAGTTAAAATGAGTTGTCCTGTGTGTGGTGTAGAATGCTATATGGTATAAGTCAGAGTATCCAGTGACTCTCTTAGTTCATGTCACTGGGTCAATTATTTTGGCTGCTGACTGGGTGAATATGTTTAATCACATTAAATTCTGGAATAGCATAAAAATAAAAATAGGAAGCAGATATTGTCTGCAATTGACTTTATTGCACTTTTACTACCAAAAAAAAAAAGCTCCTTACCTTTCTTAAGGAAAGTAAACTGTGTTATATGCATCTGTTTAGTATCTTTAAAACAATTTTTTAAGCTCTTGTCTACTTCTAATTTGTAACTCTCATTGATTTCACAGTATATTGTACTATTTGTCGTTAAAAGGCAGTACATGAATTAAAGGGAGCATTGTATGAAAAAACATGTATCCAGTGCCTATTTTTCTGCCTTAATAAAAAGTGCAAATAATAAATGTAACAAAGTTCAGGATATAGCCTATAAAACTATTAAAAATGAACAGTTTACACCAAGGTGTGAATAATAACACTGAATAGCAATTATTCAACAAATTTAATACACCACTTTAGTTTCAGTATGACGTAAAGTTCCATGAAAACTACTAACATTCCTATCATTTTGATCCTTCCCTAAAGATAATTCATTATTCTTTTGTACGGTATTGGTCATAACATTCTGTTTATTTAAAAAATAATGCCATATTGTGGAAATTAGGCTTCATTTCCAAATACCTCACTCCTTTAAAAAGACAAAATATATCATTTATCAGTAACTCCTCTTTTCCCAGTCCAGTATCACACCAACTTCTGAATTCCAGTGAAGAAGCTTGGATTTATTCAACAAAATATTCCATGACATGTGGAACTGTGAGCATGTGCACATTTATGGGGATGTGACATTTTTGTACCTGCTTAGATTGAATGGAGACACAAATGCACTTAAATTCCTCCAGTGAATTCGGGGTGTTTTCAAGATTGCACTGTGGGAAAATTTGTATGTAATACAACATTTTCATAACCTATTTAGAGCATGCAACTGAAAAAAAAATTTAAAAAAAAGGATCCTTGAACCGCTAGAGGTTACATGTATCAGCAACAAAATGAACAAAGTGGTCCTCTGCCCCAAATTACACATCTTGGTGAATCAAACTGGAAGAGGACAATTTTAATTGATACTCACATGCTGCTTCTGGTGACTGGCTGAGGACTGCCCTGCCCACTCAGACTGACCACCATTCCCTTACTATGCTGGTCTGCTTAGCAGCACATTTAGCTGTAATGCAGAGTGGTTCTCCTTCATCCTTTTGACTATTTATTTCTTTACTTGCTTGGAAAGGCCAGAAAGCAAATCTAAAACTAAGATCTGGGATAATATCATTTGCTGCTCTTTGCAGCATTGACAAAAAGTCTTGTCTCTTGCTTGTTGGAAATGGTTATAGGGCAGTCTTTCTTGCAATACCAGTGTTTCCATCTCATGGCCTAGGTGTGACTATTGTGTCACATCTCTCTAACTTTTCTTAAGCATGACGTGAAAAATGCTTTCCAACTCTTCTTACATAAAAATAAATAACCAAGAAAAGGAGTGCTAGCACTCAATTTTTACAAACTTTTCCAAGGATTTGTAGGTGAAGACTCTTTGATACTTAGTTGCAATTTACAATGAATGCTTATCAGTTACAGAAGGATAAAGTCTTGTCTCAGTAACATGAATGTACTAAATAAAGAAATTATATTTTGTTATGCTTCCAAGTCTTTTCCTTGAAATGTGCTTAACAAAAATCTCCTGGTTTAATGTAAATCTCCTGCATAAGTAAAAAGTGTAAAAACCATAATATCTATCTTAACCTTCATAGCACTATAGTATGTTATACTTTTTCAACAATTGCATTGATGAAGGAAATTTTATAGATTGATCTTTTAACTTTGTCTTTCATAAAAGTTTTTAAAAATGCTCACATTTGAACCTTTTTTTTTTCTGTAGCCACCAAAGGTTTTTTTACAAAGATGACTTTTGTACAGCAGCAACTTCTTTTGTGTGCCATCAGTCTTAGATATGTCAATTTGATTAGGTTCTTAGGATAGGGAGAGGAATCATCATCTCTGCTATTACAACAAATATGTAGAACTAACTGTTCCATCTCCATGCACAGTAGTTATGAAGAAGCTGTATACTGTTTTGAATGATCAGGTACCTTTCTCTGCAAAACTAGAGCTAGTTTGCATTTGGGAATGTGTGGGAATATTTTTTGCTGCAAGTGATTTTCAGTAAGGGTGTTTTTTGGGGTTTCGTTTAAATAGCATTTAACTATTCCCTACAGCTAAAGTATCGTGTTTACTTTGCTGGGTAGAGCAGTGAGAAATCATCTATTGTAAATCTTGAAAATTTTAACAAATTAGTTGTCATTTGTGCAGTGCTTCTAATTACAATGAAAGGTAACCGCTTAAGGCATCAGATCATCCTGTTGATATGACAATATTAAAATGTCCCATGACCTGCAAATTTTAACACCTGTAGCAGCTGAACGAGTTTTAGGGTTGCCTAAGACTGAGGCAATGCTGCCGCCTAATGATGGGAGTATATAAGATGCAGTATAGCCAAGTTTCTTGTTTGGCACGCCGGCGAGGCTTGTGACATCAATAGAAGCCCATAAGTGAAATTAAAAGCAACGAAAATTGGCCTATGGACTAGACTACATGATTTGGTGGTGTGCCAAGACATTTATTTGGTTCAAAGCTAAAAGCAAAATAAAACCCCTGTAAATCACATTAAGTCTATAAACATTTTGTTTTGTGTGTTAATGTCTGTTATGATTATAAAGAGAATGATATTCCACTTTTTCTCTGTTTTGATAGATGAGTTTTTTTATCTCATATAGTTCCTAATACTTACCCTTATAATAGATGTATCATTTTAATATCTATCTGAGAAATTTTATTATTCTCTGAAGAATCCTAATACAGTTTTCCTCTTAATATTTTTATTTCAGAATAAGAAATTACATTAATGTCTCAATACTACATTTATCTATGCATCACTGGCCTTCTTTATTTAGAATGGTTTAATGTAGTCTAGTGGCTGAGAAGAATATTAATAGTATTACTGTCAAGTTAATTCATAGACCCATAAAGAGCAATAACACTTGTGTAAGGCATCTGCCAATATAATCTGTGACAGCTTGTACAACCAGCAGATCAAAAGTGGATCTAGCCCTGCAGTACCTGCTCCTTTCTCAATTCTTCTGGTAGATCTTTCAGTTTGGGCACTATAGTGGAACATAGAAAAGTAGAGATCTAGCTCTTATTTCCTTGCTTTTTATCTATATTATCTCTTCAACCTGAATGTTATCGAAAAGGCATAGAAAGTGCAAAAATTTTTATTGACTTGTGGCTTACTCTGACAAAGGACTTCACGGAAAATTGGTCAACCCTTAAAAAATTGTAATTTGGCAAAAAGTACTAAACTGTAATTAAGGCATTATGAAGGCATTGATTGGTTAGCAGGCATCCCACTAAGTCATTATAATTATATCAAAATAGGATTAGGGCAACAGAGTTAATGTACCTAAAACCTGTGTTAAAGTTTTTTCTGCATTTTTTTAAAAACAGGAACTCATATTTCTTTTGTATGTGTTCAAATTTTTTTGGTATTTTATTCCTCTCAGCTGGGCTGGCTTCCAGCAATCAGCATGTCCACAATGAGTTCACATCAAAGCAACTGCCTGAGATCTAAATCTCTCTTCTGTTTCAACGCAACAGGTGCAGGAGGTTGGTCTCCATCAGACAGTGATCATTACCAATGGCTGCAAGTGGATTTTGGGAACAGGAAGCAGATCAGTGCTATTGCCACTCAAGGCAGGTACAGCAGCTCTGACTGGGTCACTCAGTATCGGATGCTCTACAGTGATACAGGAAGAAACTGGAAACCATACCACCAAGATGGAAACATCTGGGTAAGTAATTGGTATGAAATGGAGGCGTGTGCTGTAATGATGTTGATTTACTGTGTTTTTTGGAACTCTACACCTTGTACAACTCTTCACTGTTGTTTATATCAGGACAGAACAGAGCTTTGCTCAAAACGCAGTGATTCAAGTTGTAGCTACTATCAGGAGGGCTATCCACAAATTAGCAAAGCCCATTTTGGGATGATGGTATTTAGCAGAACATGTAGATATTTTTTGGTTGCTGGTATTGCTCAATGAATCTCTTATGCTTTGCCTCCTCTTTCAACTAATTTCATGGAGTGAGACAAAAAATTGGTTTTGAAAATTCTCCTGTTAAAATTTTGGAAGGTAATTTGTTCTTTGTTTGTATATGTGCTGGAGAGCAGTTTTATCAGGTATGCATTATTTTCCATAAAGTTGCTACAGGGATGTGTTTGCTTTGGCTGGGTTAGAGAGAATTTGTGCTGGGAAGAGTGTTGCTAATTCAAGAATGTTTTCCTTACTGCTGAGCAGTGCTTGCACAGCCTGAAGGCCTTTTCTACTTCTCACTCTCCTCCAACAAGTAGGCTGTGGGTGCACAAGAAACTGGGAGAGGACACAGCCAGGATAGCTGATTCCAACTGGCCATTGTGATATCCCATATCATATGGAGTCATGCTCAGCATATAATACTGGGGGAAGGAGGAAGAGGTCATGTTCAGAGTGATGACTTTTGTTATCCCAAGTCACCATGCCATGTGAGGGAGTCCTATTTTCCTTGGGATGGCCAAACACCTGCCTGCCATGAGAAGTGGTGAACTAATTCCTTTATTGCTTTGCTTGAGTGTGGTTTTTGCTTTACCTGTGAGACAGGCTGTATCTCAACCCATGAGTTTTCTCACTTTTCCTGTTCTCTCCCTCATCCCACTGTGGAGTGAACAGCTGTGTGGTGCTTAGCTGCTGGCTGGGGTTAAACCATGACAAGGGATATTTATGCTATAATAATTTTAGGAAAAAGCATATAATTTGGCTTTGGTTTTTACATTTTTTCATGGATGAACTGCTAATTTCATTCTTGCTGAAAACAGTAGCCTTCTATTTTGCTGACAAAAAAATGATAGCTATTACTTAACATGCCTTATAGCATGTCTTTCAGATGGTATTCTTTTTCAAAAGTATACTTTGAAAACAGCAAAATGTTATCATTCTTTCTGAAGCCAAATTAAGTGATTAGCTATTATGTCAAAGCAGACAAGATTTAACATAGTGATATTTTAGCTTCGCGATTTTGCCAGGTGCTTCTTTTATTAAGGTCTGTTATTAAAAATGAATGTCAAATATAGAGCATAAGGTGAATGATTTTATCTGGATAAGAGTAACTCAGTTAATATGTGGAGTGCGTAGAAACAGTCATTTTTTATTACAGTATTGATTTATTGAAAAAATCTCCTCCATGCACCAGATAGGATTCTGAAAGAGGGAGAATTTAAAGCTGGAGAGATAGACAACCTTGAAGAGAAAAAATATTGAATTCTGGCTTACATTCCTTAGAAGTTTGATATGAATGTTCTCCATCAGGGTAGGGGACAACTTATGCCTAAGCTTGATAAATATAAAAATTTCTCTTTTAAGGCCACTTAGCGTAAACACTAAATGCTATAAATATTTTTATATACCTACTCTAAATATATAAAAGCTTCTCCAACAACTACTGTTGGAATCACCAAGAATGGGAGAGAGCTTTGCAGCTGGCTGAGTGAATAATATATAAAGCAGAACAGTTAGGCTGAGGAAAAATACGTTGTTAATAACATTTGGTGATGCCTAGTTTGGTTGATTTAGTCACAGCTGTGATTGCTTGTTTCCAAAGAAGACCAGCTTTCTGCATGAGGGCTTTGTAACAAGTCTTTATTCTTATACCATCATTTGATACAAAAATATTGATAGTTTCTTCGTGAAAGAACATTTCCTTTTTCTCTTTATTAGCACTTACATATGCTTGATGGATTCAGGAGAATACTATTGGTCTGTTATTGACCGTTGGCATCACTTGCAAGAGAGTGTGATGAGCCATGCAGGTCTGCTGCTTTTATTTGGAAATCTATGCCTTTGGGATATACTCTAGTAAGCTGGTTGCTGGAATACTGCTATTGTTCATATCCTACAATTTTTACCCAATATTAGAAAAGCAGTTTAAAAAAATAAAAGCTACCTTATCCCTGTTTTCTTTTTAAGAATAAAAGTGGGCTGTTACCAAAAAATAAAAAGTTCATGGTTCTTGACCCTAATTCTAGTTTGCCTAAAATGGCATTGCTTCAGTGATTAAGTGATGCTTAAGCTTTGGTTTTATCTTGGAAACACTGTCTATAAGTTATTAATAAATATTAACCTTAATATGTTCCCAAAAAGAAGGGAAGTGCCTGAGCAGGTAGAAATTCGGTGGTCCTATTGTAGTAGTAGTGTTAAAAGGAGACAGACTTTCCCAATGTGAAAACAGGATGGTGTAGAATTTCCCATCAAATCTTCTGCTTAGTGCCAATTTGTACCAGAAATTAGAAGCAGTGGTAGCTTGTTAGGATCAGACTAGACCACATAAGCTGGGTGTCTATCATAGGCACTTTAAACTCAGATTCTTCCTGACCGAAATGACTGTGGTGATCTTAAAAATCTCACATGACTCTGGTGCCCTTAGAAATCTTTCTAAAAAGAACTTATTCTTTGCCTTTGGATTTGTAACTTTTAAGAGATTTATCCACAAGAGAAATATACCGCGCAGCCTTTGTTTAACATCCCTCTTCCATCATCCCTATGCCTGAATGTCATTTTTTTCTGACAGCAGTAAATTTATAATTAAAGGCAAAAGTAAATTAAAAGAGGAAAAGAGAAGTGCAAAGTTCAACAATATTTAATACTAAAGTAGTTATGATATCAAATGACACAGAGGACGAGATGTGAGAAAGTGAAATAAAAATAAAGCTAAATAGATGTATTGGAGAGAGAGAAAAAGAGAAATAATTTGCAATAAAGATCTAGTCAAGAACAAACCATTGCAATCTGCATAAAAGGCTGAAGTGAACTCTTTCTGTATGCCTTATTCAGGGAGGAAAAGAGTTCTATCATTACCTCCTAAGTAGCAGAGAAATCAAAAGGCTCTCAGGAAGTCTGTGATGGGGAAAGTGCTTTCAAGGTGAATTTAGAGTAAGCTTCCCAGTTCTGTGAAGTAGATTTTGTGACCCCACCCCTCCTGGGCTTTTGGATATTTTCAATTTTCATGAATTTCAATAAGATGAGTGAATGTGGCCTCTTTCCATAAAATGCCTAGCAACTAGAGAATTTTGATCACCTCTTCTACCTTCACTCTTGTAGTCTGTGATTCTGATTTTGATAGGTCATGAGGTTTCCCTTTATACGTCAATCCACTATTGTGGGTATTTCATGTACACAAAAAAATCTTTGTTTTGGTATACATGCTCATTTTGGTTTCTGTATCAATGGTATCTGTCTATTTGCCTAACGAATACATACCAGACATGATTCTACATATAATACTGTTTCTATTTCCTAACTCAGATATAGATTATACAGATGTCTCATGCTAAGCATAATACAAATATACTCTATAGGTATAAGGAAATCGTGACGTCTTCTGAAAACATTGACGCTAAAATTATATGCATCAGTGGCAGAGGCTCAAGACCTCTAAGACTGAAATCTTTCCTAAAGGAAATTGGAAGATCCTTGCTAGAATTGAAGAGATCTTATGAAGTATTGTCTTCTAAAATTTGATTATTCTAGTAGAACTTGATATCAGCTCTCATCCATCTCATAATTTTATTCTTGGGGATATCAAAGTTACAGAATCACAGAATAAGCTGAGTTGGAAGGTACCGACAACGGTCATCAAGTCCAACTCCTGGCCCTGCACAGCACCATCCCTAAGAGTGACACTATGTGCCCCTGAGTATTGTCCAAATGCTTCTTGAACTCTGTAAGGGCTCATGCTGTGACCACTTCCCTGGGGAGCCTGTTCCAGTGCCTGATTACCTTTTTCTAATATCCAGCCTAAACCTGCCCTAACATGACTTCAGTCTATTCCCTGGGGTCCTGTCACTGGGCACCCCAGAGAAGAGATCAGCATCTTCCCCCCTCTTTCCCTCACAAGGAAGTTGTAGACTGCAGTGAGGTCTCCCCTTAGTCTTTTCCATGCTGAACAGACCAAGTGACCTCAGCCACTCCTCATAATGCTTCCCCTTGAGGCCCTTCGCCTTTGGACACTCTCTAATACCATCACATCTTTTTTGCATTGTAGCTCCCAAAACTGCCCCCAGTACTCGAGGTGAGGCCGCCCCAGTGCAGAGCAGAGTGGGACAATCCCCTCCTTTGCCCAGCTACTGATGCTGTGCCTGATGTACCCAGGAAAGGCTTGACCCTCCTGGCTGCCAGGGCACTGCTGACTCAAGTTCAACTTGCCATCAACCAAGAACCCCAGGTCCCTTTCTGCAGTGCTGCTTTCCAGCATCTCATTCCCCAGCCTGTCTGTACACCCAGGGTTGTTCCATCCCAAGTACAGAATCTGGCACTTTCCTCTGATAAACCATATGGCTGGTGAATGCCCAGCCATCTGATTTGTCCAGGTCTCTCTGCAGGGCCTTCCTGCTTTTGAGGGAGTCAACAGCTCCTCTGTTTTGTATCATCTGTGAACGTGCTTAGTGTCCCTTCCAGTCCTGTGTCCAAGTTATTTATGAAGATGTTGAAGAGAACAGGGCCTTTAATGGAGCCCAGCACAACCCCACTGGTGGCAGGTCACCAGTCTGATGTCACCCCATTCACTGTAACCCTTTGTGCCTGACCCGTGAGCCAGTTGCTCACCGGTCACATAATGTGTTTATCCAGCTGTGGACTGCACATTTTGTCCAGAAGGATATCAGACAGTATCAAAAGTTTTACAAAGATCCAAAAATTAATATAATTATGGTAATTATGAGTCAAAAAATTATGGGAAAGGTGGAGTGTAGACTCTCTGCACATGACCTCCAAATTATATTCTGTACCTGACTCTTATCTTCAGCCTCAGTAAACTTCAGTGGAGCTGCAAAGATATAAATGAAATCAGATTTTGCTTTATTACAGAAAATTTAGACCTTGACCAAGTGGCTGCTGCTACAATTGAAAGGAATTATGTATTTCTGATATTTTTGTTGTTTTTCTTTCAGTTTTAATTAAAACTTAGAGTGTATTATGCATAACATCTGCTTTGGTATTATTTTTATTACTGGAAAAGATATTGAGTGAATACATAGTTTTCACTATGAATAATGATTTTTGGAAAGGAATTTAATTTGTCTTCTTACCTACTGACTTTAAACCCTTTTTAAAAAATAATTTTAATACTTCTGATTCTCTTCCTGTTTTAGGTGAAATAAACCAGTTTTAGGTGAAATAGGAATCCACTGAGTTAAATGTAAAATGAACCTTACATTTCTTTGGGAACTGAGGAATAAACTACTTTCTGAGCAATTTATTCTCTTTGTTTACATGAAGAGAATTTACATGATTCAACTTGGTATTAAAGGAAGGAAGTTGCTACAGCACAGTGGATTTAGCTTCCATAGTAGCTTTCATAGCAAAACAAGCTCTCAGCATTTCAGAATATTTTGCTGTAGGATTGAGCCAAATTGTGAAAGAAGCACAAGTGAGTTAGATAATTAACTTTTTCAAGCCGTGCGAGACTTCAGATGTTTGATGCTCTTGGGTGCCTTTGGAAATACAGGTCAGGAAATCAGACAGGTCTAAAGTAACATTTAATGACTAGATAGATATAAGGAAATCATATGCAGCTCTACCTACCTGAAATTATGTGGGAGCCATCTGCTCAGAATTTCTGCTCATCGTGACATGCATTTTCTGGTGAGATTATTCTGAGAAAAATTTGCAAGGCTTACCATGTTCCCAAGTCCCTTCCACCTGCTCTACAGAGCAACATTTTCAGCTAACCAAGGACTTAGTGCATACATTTTAGAGTACAATGATTTGTGTATAGCAACTACAATTGAAGAATAAATTCTAGCACACACCCACTCTGTTAGAATTATTTGCTTTGTGAAATCTGTTACTGCTTTTTCCCCTGAGAGGCAACTTACTTCCATGACCCTAAACTGAATATTAATGAAGGATGATATGAAACAGTTCTTGAGTTTGATATTTAAAGCCGTTTTCCTTGTTTTTTCCCTTCTTTATTTCATAGGATCTTAACTAGCAACTTACATCATAGAAAGAGTTACTAGGTTAATGGGCTTATAGCCTGGATATTTTGTCTTTTCTTTTTATGTACTTCTATTGAATTACATTATTTTATTAAGCCATTTTAGTTTACATGACATTATACTTTTTCATGGTTATGAGAACATTTAAAAAATATGAAATGTGATTAGAATGGTCTGTGATCTGCCATTTGTTGTTGCTGGGCTGCTACTAGAATATCAGATACTGTGCAGACCTATTTAAACATGACAAAGTGATTTGATGTATTAATCGGTGCAAAAGTTTTGGCTAGTGTTTATAAGTCTTTGCGGAATGTTATTTTCTGTCTAATGACTCCCTGACTTAGCCTATCTGGAAGGATTTTTGTCTAGTATCTTGCTGTCTCCTTAGAAATGTCTCAAGGCTACCAGTGTCATATTCACTGGCTTTTAATTGTCAAGGTAATTTATTACTAGAAACACTTCTACTTTTTTTTTTTTTCCCCCTAACTTTCCTTCCATGGAGGGGGTAGTGAGGGGGAAAAAAATCCCATTTTCCTCCCAGAATTTCCTGTGTGACTTTTGCTAATTTCATCATGCCTTACCCTGCCCGGATGCTATGTCTCTGAGTCCCTGTTTCCCATACCTTTATCTTATAAAGATTGCTACATTCACTTGTAACAGCCAATATCACCTTTATGGGTGTATTGAGAGAACGAGGTGCCATAACTCCCACCCAAATCACTTTGTCTCAGCACTTAGTGGACATTGCTGACCTATACATAGAGGGCCCCTGACTGAAAGGGTACGGATACAGAAAAATATTTCCTTTGCTGTAGTGAACTTAAACTCTGTTATAGATCTAATTTAATAGTCTCCACTATTTTGTCAAATAAATATAAGAAAGTTTTGATAGGACACCTTTAGAAATTCAGGCAGTTGCTTAAATTGAATTTTTTAGAAACCCTGAAGAAAAGAAAGTTGCAGATAAACATCAGTGCTATCCTGATGAAGCCTGTTTCCTAATCTCTTCTCCATGTGGAATCTGTTAAGAGAAACTGTGAAGATTTTTAATGAATTTAGAGAAACATACTTGAGGTTATCTGAAATATCTTCGCAAAATATATCTATACCAAATGCTGTCACAGCCACAGACTGTATTTGTATTAAAATGTCAGAAGATCTGATAGCCTTTTAAATGTTGGAATACTGAGATTAACATCAAACTGGGCTAAACAGTAATGTTAAACTACTGACTTTTCTGAAAAAAATCCCAAAAATAAATACTTATATGTCTCAAGCTAATAATGAATTTTACGTATGTAGCTATATCCTGACTATAAGACCTTCTAAACATATTTTTGCTTAAAATCTTTGAAATCACATATTTTTTGCAGGAAGAAAAATCTTTTATATTATTTTTTGCAGAAACATGGGGTTGTGAGTTTGCTTATAACTTTAAATAACATCTCGAAATGGAAAATAAACTGGCATTTGGAAATTGATTTGATCAGATGGAAAGTTATTATTATTTTCAATCTAAGGTGCTACTCCTGTTATTGAGAGAAAGATTCTATAGTTGTGTTAGTTATCTCCAGAGGCACAAGCAGAATTGTTTTTAATCTATCACAGAGTACGCCAGGTAGAGAGAAAGCAAAACTCCTCCTGGTGTGGTGGCAGACAGCATTCCAGCCCTCCCTTGATTAGGTACAGGCCATTAAAAAAATTGGGATAACATATTAGAGGTATGCAATGTAGTCTGTTAGAGAATTTCCATGCTAAAGGATTATTTTCTAATCTGTTTATTTTAGCCTGAGGATTCCTTGTCTGTTTATGTTAAACCATCCAATTTGAATACAGATATCTAAAGGCAGGCACCTAAATCCATTTTTTAGCTCTCAGATGGCTTGGTTTTCAAATACCTTAGTGTCATCATCCCACAATGAATACAATGCACATATCCCAAAAGACTAAGCCAGCCCAAAAGACTACGTGGTGTACTTAATCAGCTCAGCTACGACAATAGTCATAGACATGGTTCCATGGCATCACAGCTTGGCTAACATATATTTGTTGAGTGCATCAACAATCTCTCAAAACTCTTAGTATAGTTATCTAGGTCACCCTTAATCCTTTCCAGAAAGCCTGAACACATGCTTAGATGATAGAACCATGAGTCTTGTTTTTTACTTAGTCATTGTATTGTCCTATGTTAAAATACTTCTGCAATGTGTTTGCCATCCATAATACAAGACCAAGTGCAGGGTGATGCACCTGGGTCAGGGCAACCCCTGCTATTAACATGGGCTGGGGGATGAACAGATGGAGAGCAGCCCTGGGGAGAAGGACTCGGGGGTGGTGGTGGATGAGAGGCTGGACATGACCCGGCAATGTGCACTCACAGCTCAGAGAGCCAAACGTGTCCTGGGCTGCATCCAAAGCAGTGTGGGCAGCAGGGTGAGGGAGGGGATTCTGCCCCTCTGCTCCTCTCTGGTGAAACCCCACCTGGAGTGCTGCATCCGGCTCTGGGGTCCCCAGCACAGGAAGGACATGGACCTGCTGGAGTGAGTCCAGAGGAGGCCACCAAGATGGTCAGAGGGATGGAGCACATCTTTGTTGAGGAAAGGCTAAAACATTTGTTCAGCCTGGAAAAGAAAAGGCTTTGAGGTGACCTAATTGCAGCCTTTCAATACCTGAAGAGAGCCTACAAGAAAGATGGAGAGGGACTTTTTACAAGAGCCTGTACTGACAGGACTAGGGGGAATGGTCTTAAATGGAAAGAGAGTAGGTTTAGTTCAGATATTAGGAAAAAAATTCTTTACTGTGAGGGTGGTGAGGGACTTGAACAGGTTGCCCAGAGAAGATGTTGATGCCCCATCCCTGGATGTGCTTATGGCCAGGTTGGATGGAGCTCTGAGCAAGTGGAAGGGACACAGGAGCGGAATTAGATGATCTTTAAGGTCCCTTCCAACCCAAACCGTTCCATGCTTATATGAATATACTTCCATATGTAGCTATCTGTGGCACTGTCGAAAATCTGATCTGTCAAGAGCTTCCTTAGTTTCTTCCTAGATTTTTGCCCATGAAACTCAAGAAAAAGTTGCCCAAAGAGGTTTTCAGGTAACTGAACCAAGTATGCAGAAGTTCCTTACAGCCTTTTGATTCCGGAAAATGTCTGAGATTTGCCCAGACTGCTAACTGTTGAAATGAAGAGGCAAATCAACCCTAATATTTTCTGTGTTTGATGTATGTGGCTTTTATTTGTCTTTGTATCCTACAGCTATCTTCAGTTTCTGTGGAGAGATGCATCATCGAATATCCCTAAAGTTTAGGAAACTTCAGACATTAGTTCTAAATTCAAAGCAAACCCCACTGATAGCACCAGTAACCTACTTTTCCCTTTTAATAGTGTGTATGAAAAGTGATTTAAGTTCTGATCCATGAAACACTCCTGTGCCCAACTTCAAATGTTGAAATTAAAGTAATAAAATTAAATATTTAAAATTGAGTTTACATGGTCAAGAGAGTATGTCCAAGTGTGTTGGTAGAATATTTAGAAAAAAAGGAGCTATGGCCCTACTGAAATTCCTTGTGCAGTACCATACCACAGATAATAAAAACCTTAGTTAAATGTTAGGCAGTTGTAAAGCAGGAAATGTTCTCAGCTTTTTTTTGCTTGGCCATGGCAAAAATGAAGCTGTGCACAAAGCTGTGGTGCTTCAGTCTGGTGCTTATTTGATGGATTTTTAAGAAGGTTTTTGCTTCTTCCTTAATTAATTAATTTCATTTTTAATTAATTAATCATTTTAATTAATTATTAATTAATTAAGCAGAAAGGTACTCCTATCAAGAGAACTCAGACTGACACAGCTAAGCACTGCAAATACTAAAATCCTTATACTGGGAGATGGTCATAGACAACATTTTACTTTTGCCTATAATATGTTTTCTGACTACGCCATAAAGATTTGTGTTTGGCAGAATAGATGATTTGTGACAGCACATGAAAGACCTAGTTGTGGCAATTTGGGTGAACCAAAGGCCTTTTGCTGTACTACTTCTTTTGCCTGTGAGGTGTGGTATGAACAGAGCATAGCTTGTGAAAGTTGTCTCCCACTTGTCCCTTGGGTCATTAGGTGTTAAGCTCCCGCTGAAGATGGGGTTAATAACCTGGGAGCAAGTAATGGTTGAATAAACGAGCATTCACTTCAGTGTAAATTTTTGGGCTTGGCCATATGTGGAATTGTACCTTTTAGCTTCTGGTTCTCCCTGGAGAATTGGTACTTGCTAACTGGGGAGAATGGAGACTGAGATTTGCAATAAAAAACAGTGAGAGAATGCACCATGGGAGGCTGACAATTTAAGGCCAAGTGCCTGACTTCAAAATCACACAGTTGCTCAAGTATGATTACTTGAGTATTTATTTCACAAATATGTGATTTGAAGCCCCCTTAATGCTAGAAAGTGGACTCCTTCCTTTATGAAAATCACTTTCCATTATTTTTCCTGGTTTTTAAAAATAAAATCTAAAAAAAAAAGGTAAAAAGAAGAAAAAACGCTCATTTCTTTAGCAGTGTATAAACTCTGATCAGCTTGAGAGGAGAAATCCATTTTAAGGGGAAATTTGACAATGGTTGCTGCTGATGAACTGTGTGTCTGTGGCTGTATAGATAACTGCCGCCTGAGGGGTCTTAATCTGACACCTTTCATGAGTGGTAAATTAACATCAAAAAATATGAAAAAGTTAGGCTTGGACTAAGAACACTCCAAAGTGCTAATTATTGAATTTTCTTCTTGCCATGTATTTTTTTTGTAAGATACCCTGAAACTCCTTAAGATATTTAGAGAATAGTACATTGCTTATTGCCACAGATCTTATTCAGAAAGGCATATGAAGAAGCCCTTACCCTTTAGGTGGAACTTAATTCTTGCTGGGTTCAATAGAAAGCATGAAGTAAAATGAAAGTAAATATGTGCTTAACATTTTCCTGAACAGTGTTGCTTTTGTATCATTGCACAGACTGTACTCTTAGCAGAATTTGTAAAAATTGTTTATATAAAACATAATTTGTTTAAAAATAGTTACTATTTTAGTTGTGATAATATTTCTCACTACCTTTTATAATGTATGTGCTTATGCATACAGATTGAGTTAATCTTTACTGAAATCTGTTTTAATAATATGAAAGAAAATAAAAAATAAGCTACATAAGTTTCTGAATTGCAATATGTCAGTGTTAGATACAACAAACCTGTTCAATTGAAGCATTGATGTGGATTAATAGTGCTGTAACTCTAATTTCTTGTAGACAAATAGAGGAAGACTTGCTTTAATTTGTTTCCAGTCTCTCAAATGTGTCTATGACATTGCTTTTTACATACATAAATTTAACTAAATTGACATCATAGAAATTTACAAAACTGTAATAGGATTTTTATTTGTGCAATTACAGACAAAACTGGTTCATATTGATCTTTAAAACCTAATGTGGAACCATTCCTCCCAACATTACTTGACTTCAGCACAAAATACCACAAGAGAGGAATAAGTCATGACTACTATAGCTATAAAGTCTTGTCTTAGCTATAGTATAAATTAGTTTGAGTGTGCTTGGTGATATCCTTACCAATCACGATCAGCTAGCAATGATAATTTTTGTTTTTAAATACTGGCACAAAAGTCACTGGCTATACTGGATGCTGGGTTGTGTTAAATACTTGTTTTAATTAGCATGTTTTCCAGTGTGCTTAGCTAAAGTTAAAGAAGTGCTTGGTGAGCGTTTGTCTGTGCACTCATCCCAATGAGACTACCCACAGGAAGAACTTCTTCCTGTTTGGAGGATTAGATGCACTGTCAAAATTTTAGGAAGTGTCAAAAATAAATGTTTTGCAAACTGTTTTTTTAGAGTATTATTCTGACTTTATCTTGCAAATTCAGAAAGCTATGGAGTATAGTAGGTTTCTTACTCTCAGGTCCAGCCACTGAAAATACTAGAAGAAAGCTTATACAATGAATCACCATTATCCTGAAGTTTGTTTATTTTCTTGCTTAGATTATAAACTAAGTAGTTTCTAAGAGGAAGTTACTTTAAAAAAAAAAAGGAAAGTACATATTTCTAGAAAGAATAACAAAAGCTTTTCCAAATCCAGCCAATTGCTTGTACTGAATGATTTCCAAGCAAAGTCCTTTGAAACTTCAAAAGATTGACATTGACTGGGAAGGGAATGAAGAGGAAAAATATTCTCTTCTGCTTATCACTTACTTGACCTTAGTTATTTAATTATTTTGAAATACTTAGAAAAGTCACATCAGACTCTGATGTGTGACTTTTTTCCCTATACTTTGTTACAGCATTTCAGTGCTAAGGTATGAAAAAAGTTGGTGCCAGCTGAGGATAGATTCAGTCTTTTTTTTAAAAAAACTTTTCAACCTTATTATCTGTATAATAGATTTACTGGTAACCAAGTACAGTTTTGTACAAATACTTTTCCTATTCCCATCATGCCATCCTCTTTAATTCATGACAGATTTTACCAAGTGCCAGCGAAACAGAAAAAAAGGGTGGAGAGGAGGAAGAGCACTGTTGGACAAACATACTGAGGATGTGCCTCTCTAAAGCAGCATTTTCAAAGCAATGAAGTGTTCACCTTCATAAATCGAGTAAATCCCAGTGCTTAAAGAAATAAGGCAAAGCTGCTGACATGGCACTGTTGTTAAATGTCCTTAGAGAAAACGAGTTCTGATTGGGAGTGACTGTAACACAGACTTAAGGCTTTTGAGGTTTAAAGATTATGATAACATTACACTCAGACTTTTTTTTGTTTAGATATAAAAAAGATGGGTCAGAGGTTCTTCAGCAGAGGTAAAGGACTAGGTTAATTTTTAGTTAACACTGAAATAATAGAGGCAGAGGTCAAATTCTCTTGGTGTATTGGGGAAAAAAGAAAATGTATCAACATTGTACCATGTTAGACAACAATACCATGAGAATTCTGCAGATACTAAAGAGATAATACTATGTGTACTTTTAAAAAAAAGGTGAAATACATTTGTTAGCTTAAGGAGAGAGAAGGGAGAGGTAACCCTGTCAGCCTTGAGTGTTTAATCAGTAGAAACAAGACAGGAAAGAAAGGATTCCTGGTGCATGTAAGCAGATGTTAATGGCAGACCTCAAGCTGAACTCTGTAAGAGCTTTCTGGCATGTCCATGCTGTCTGCGTAAGGTTAAAAAAAACCCACCCTCCCAAAAAAAATAAAAGCCCTGAGAAAAAAATAGATCAATAACAAGAGTTTGTTTTTGACTATCTTACTAGGCAACCTGCTGATTAGATCTTTCCCCCATATTTCATTCAAGTGTGTGCCTAGTGGAGTGCTTTTATTATTGCTTTTGTTGTTTAGCATGAAGTTACTGACAGGTATGTTAGTTTGAACAGCTTTCAGATTTATTATTCTATCATTATTTTCAAGGTTAAGTTGACAGAAAACTATTAAATACTGCTCCCTTCACTTATGAAGACCCAAAGGAGGTAGCTCCAGTCTAGAGATGTGTCACTTCAGAATAGAATTCGTTTGAACACCAAGCACACTAAGAGTTCTACAATATGGTTTCTGCCCAGAAATTACATACTGATAAAGTCTCTGTCCTTTTCAGGACTTCTTTATCATGATTTATCCTGATATAGCTTGCCAGTAGAACTGCTAGAATCCTGCTTATATTATAGTTAGGTTTTCAATATAAAAGTGACTTTTTAATTTGTTTTAGGACATGAAAAACTGATTCGTGGCTTCCTAGCTTTCACACTTACAACATTTTTACCATCTTTAGACTGCCTGACATGTGTAAGGAATTGGGACTGAGAGATGGATACATAACCTGCTTATTCTTAGCATCTCTGGCTCTTTTATTAGAACTGGTGAATGTGATGTAAATCCTTTGATATACTATGCACTGGAGAAGAAGAAGAAAGTTTTCTTTATATAATGGTGCAGACTCCCTTTCCCCCATTAGAACTATAGCTGTAAAAGCTGTAAATACAAAATTACTGTGATATAAAAGTATTTAAGTACATACTGTTGTCACAGTTTGAAGGTTAAAAAGCCTTAGTCTTTGAAATCAGATTTAAAGACTAATTAATTTCTGAATAAGGGATATAAGCATAGATATCATAGAGCACACAATTTCTACTTATCTAAAGACTGCAATTTCTGTACAATGACTTATCATACTTATCATACATGCATATACAAGTACAGTGAATGTAAAAAGCTGAAGAGATACATTAGCTAAAGGAACATCAAATTTCTCTCCTATTAGTAACTCATGAAAAAATATCATATCATTCAAAGCAACTGGTTAAAGTAAATCATACTACTGATAAAGGTAAAAAAACTGAATGTACTGCTGCTTTAAAATACAATACTGTAGGAACTCTGTGTACTACTACTCTGTGTAGGCCTACTCCCTGGAAGCAGCAGAGAATAAGTGGGTAGTTTGTTCTTTCTGAAAAGATGTTTAAGAGGAATTCATGACTTCCTCTTCTGAATAACATTCAACTCTATGCCTGACTTACTAAGGCAAAGTAAAACTGTCAGAGGTAAACAATGTTCACTGCTTCTTTCTGATCGAGGCATCTGCATAATGACACCATTTCTTCATCTGGCTGTACTTAACCTCTAGTTTGTTTGGTTTGGTTTGACTTTTTGTTTTGCTTTGTTTTCTTCAGGGATGTTCTTACACACACTAGACCCACGGACTTCTATCAATGAAATCTGCCCTTGATCATTCCCGTAGTTTGATCCCACTTTCCTGTTGTCAGAACAAATTATGTTGGGTGTAATATGCCTGAATACACATGTAATGGATTCAGCTTGCTGCCAACATTATTTTCTTGTGGCGATTTTCATTGACTTTTCTCAGTTTTTCTGCATTCTCTCTGCGCTGAAGATGAGAAGAGCCTTCAGTTACTTTGGGGTTTTTTGACTCTTCAGAAGTGTTTAAACACACCTTTTTTCATAGGAAAGGAGCACACAAAAAAAAGGATTGTGAGCAATTTTGTTCTAGTCTTTTGGTGTTCCTGGCCTGAACATAAGGGAACGTTTCTACTTTTTTTTTTTTCCCCCCTTATCTTCTGCCTTCCAGCATTAAACTGTAATGAAATACATTCAAATAGAAAAATTGAAATTTTCAGTTTTGTGGGGACATTTACTGAATATTCATACTTCATAAAACCCCCAGCCCTTAGTTGCTCTAAGGTCTGATTGTAGGGACTAAGATATGCAGTATCCAATCAGAATGAGCCTCACACCTTGAAGTGCTTAAAGGGTAAAGCAGGAAAATAGTAATACATAATCGGTTCAAGGTGATACTTGAAAGGATGACTCTTTCTTGCTATAAATTTAATTTTAATTTTTTTTTTTTTTTTTTTGCAAATAATGGCATTATTATGTTGAACAGTGTGCATTATGGAGCATGGTTCAGCATGAAAAAATGTTTAAAAACCTGAGTGTGTGGCAGAGAGAGACAGAAAAAGTAAATATCAGTAACCTTCTTAAGAGAAAGACTTGCGGGATTAGTGGCAGGGTCAAGGAGATGTCATAGGGATTTCAGTTGTTCCAACAATGTTAAAATACTTGATGTTAATAGACAGTGTGTAATGTTATTGGTACTAAAGAGTTTCCTGGTGTTAATTTTGCTAGTTAACATTGTCTCTTTGCTCATTGTTGAAAGCTGGAGCCCAAACAACTATATGTTGTCATGAAAAGCAAAAAAATCCTATTATAAATATCATAGAAGACTTTAGAAACACATTTATAGAAGATAGAGTTCTCTGATGTAGTGTTTGTAAAGATGGATGTCCCAAGTATTCTTTATACCAATCCTGCAAAGCTTTGCTATATTCAATGGGTAATATTTTAAGTTTTATAGGTAATATTTTTAAGGGGGTTTTTGCAAGAAATGGTGCTTACTTTTGTCCTTCCCTTTAAAAAATTAACATCTTCATATTAGACTTTCTTTGTAAGCTGTGTAAGAATCTAGTAGTGAGATCTGAAGTTTGAGATAAATGCAAATAAGAATATTTGAATGCAAGTATGAACTTCAGCTTTATACTGGAAATCAACTTTACATGTAGAAACAGTCTATAGGTCTCCAGAGTGGCACTCATCTTCCTTAATCATGACATTACCTTCTTCCAGCAATTTTTTGAATTGCTTACTATGCATCTTTTGGCCCATTTAAGAAATTAGTCTGGGGGTTAGCATTCAGGAAGCCATTAAGTGACTAGTGTGTAACAAATGTATTGCAGAAAAAATAATATTGTACTCACTACAGGTTATACAGGAACGCCTAATGCAGAAAGTAAGTTACAAGGGGAATGCAACTTTCAGGAGTTTTTAGTGCATGACCTGGCAATCTTCACATCCTTTTCACCTAGCTATAAACACAAGTTCTTGTAAAAGTGAGAAACAAAGAGGCATCATTTGTTTTTCCCACTCTGCTCTTCATATCAATCTCTGCTGCTTTCACTCTTCATTGTATATTATTGCCTTTGCCTTCCCCTTGCCTCCATCTAGCAATCACAGCCAGTTTTCCCATGGTCCACAGTGAGCAGGTTGTGTTAGGTCCGGCTCAGCTTCTGCATTAATGTAGTCATAGAGGTTTTGAGTAACAGCTGCCTGTTTCCCTGTATCAGGAAACACCTTCTATGTGTTCTTCTATCCTATTCCCTTGTCAGTCAACCTCTGATCAAATCAGGGCAGCACCGGTGCATCTGCTCAAAATGGTAGACATAATTCCCATCTCACATACATGCTTTAAAGGGTAAGGAAAATTCAGTGATCGGTCTCAATGTGTTAAAGGTTTGAAAAAGTGTTAAGCAAACCCAGACTGGATGTTTTTTAGCTGAGCATATAAACCTGCCTACTTCTTTTCCCCCTTTAATGAAAAATCCTGCATCTACCTTCCAATCTTAAGGTGACAGGACCCTGAGACCCGATATGATTTTGTGGCATGTAGTCATTGTAACTAGTGTCACTGCCATATCTGTGAACCATCATTCTTTGCTTATGTACAGCTGGTTTTTTTTGTAATGCACTAACAGTCTGTGTACACTCATCACTCGGAGTACTGAACGGTGCAGACTGTAGTTTGAACTGTTCATTTCAGAGGAGTTTAACCTGCAGAGGATGTTGTCTCTGTGCTACTGTATCACCTAACACTTTTTTTAATGATAAGAAAATATAGTCTTACACTAGGACTGTTTCATTTGCTGAGGATAGGATGACTTATAAAGCCACAAACCAACTCCCTGGCAGCAGAAACAGCACCAATAACTAAAGATGTATGAAAGTGATATGTGAGTAAAACTGACCAGTTCACAATGTTTGACTGGAGTCAACTCAGCTGAAAAGGAAATGATTTTTGATATATTGAGATGCAAGTCCACAGGAAAAAAAAAATTGTGCAAGTACAATGATAACAAAACCATGATGTTAAGAGTCAGAGTTCATGTTTTATCACTGATAATGAAATGTGCATGTCGCACATCCTCTCATTTTACTCTTGTCTCTCTGAAGTTATCTGATTGCTCGAGTCATTGTTGGAAATAGATCTGTACACTGCTGAATGCCACTATTGACATTATCCCTATCATGTATCTCCCCAAGGCTGCTAAATTTAAGTCCATTTCTGTTAACAAAATTAGAGGTAGCATAACTACTAAGCGCTGTGGGAAAATACTTCAGTATCTGTAGCCTGTTTCTTCCTCTCACCCCAAAAGCAAGCCTTTCATGTCTGGTCTTTACCAGCTTTTTAGGTGCTACTTGCGTAAAAGCACTTTCATTCTGTGCTTTCTAACACTAGTTTGTGGAAATACTTCCTTTTAGTCATCTTAATCTGAGAAAGATGTAGTGTGTGGGAGTTGTTTGGCAGGGTTATCTTGATGTCCTTTAGATAGACCTTTTATACAGTAAATGAACTAAGACATCACTGCCAGAATACATCAAACAGTCCTGCTCAGAAATCCCATTTTTCCAGCAGAATAATTGGCCTGAAAAATGACTTCCAGAGATTTACACTGTAATCTTCATAAAATGAGCCTTCACTGATGCTATGGGAGGGAGTAGGGAGGACAGTGAGTTTTGCTGCATGTACTGTGCTCTGTATATGTCTATTACTGGTATTAAATCAATATTGGTATTAAGTCAAACTTTGTCAGCAGACTGTGACTAAAGAAGTAAACCTGCTGTGACTTTAGATGTAGTATCTCTTGGGATTCTTGTGGTGTTATATTAGCAAACAGAAGAAAAAAGAGCAAAATACTTGTAGACCTAAAGGGGACCTTGCAGAATATAAATAGAATTTTGAATAAAGAAGCGTTGTATTTCTGCTTGCACATATAAAAATCAAAGTTATTGTTGAGGTATTCCTTTAAAGTCCTGAGCTGTCCTGATTAATTCTCTGTTTTGATGCCCCCAGTTTTAGAGTTCACTGCTCTTTTACTGGAAAATGAATGTAAAACATTGGTTATGTTATTCTTGAAAGCATTTCTTTTAAAGTGTACAGATTGTATATTACCTGAAACAATCTGAATTTCCAACTTAAAATTATTTTTGTAATTAAATGTTCTTATATTCTTATGTTAACTTCCTAACTTGAAGCTAGTTGCTGTTGTACGATAAGTCTACAGAAGCTTGTATTGTGTAATTGGACTAGACATGAAGTTTATGAAAAGAAAGATTTATTTGGATCCAGATTTGGATTATATTTCTCAGCTGAGCCTTGTGTTTGTTGCATTAGATGAAATCTTCTCTTTTATGTCTTATTTCACTGTGACCTTTTTGTAATAATTTTAGTCTCAATTGTCCTACATAAATTGAAAGTATTACAGAAGAATGGAAGATTCAAGATCTCTTCTGAAAGAAATTAGCTAAAGCAGCCGTTCAGTTAGAGAAACAAAGAAGTTTGCTGAGATTAGGTCGTTGAAATGCTAACAACCCTTATTCAACAGGGAAAGCTTATTCAAACTACAGCAGACATGTGATAGCCTTTGGGAAGAAATTGGGGAGCATTGAGGAAAAATTTCTAATGCTGTATTCACAGAAACCACATGAAGCTTTCAAAATAACCCTTTGATCTGAGAAAAGACTACGTGATCTTCTAATACTAATTGGAAAAGACCCATTTTTGGCCTGAAGGGCAAAAAGTTTAATTAACAGTCTGGAATGATGTTGGGTTAAAAGTCTAACTTTAATGAGAAATTTTAATATTCCTAAGTATCACAAGAGCATAAACAGAAGCAAGAGTCTAGAAAGATGAGTGGAAAATTCTACTTATGATGGCTTGTATGGGAAACAGACCTGAACTCAGGATTTTAATGCTGAGTAACCATTACATTTTAGTTACAGGATAGGTCTTCAAGTAGTTATTGTATTGTTCTTGCTTTAGGGATGCACTTATAGAATACACAGCTGCTGGTGGGATTTATCATTTAGAAATTATATGTTGGTATTGGCCACTAACAAGGACAAGATATTTTTCTTATTGAAATGATGATTTTTCAAGGCTTTTTCTGAGCTATCCATACACATGTTGCAAATCAGAAACTAAAGGGGAAGACTATACTAAAAAATATTTTTACTAACAGTCACTGAGTGAAGTTGATTTATGGGAGATGTTTTGAACCTGAAAGTGAGATAAACCATTCAGTACAGGAAGAGAGAAGAGAGAATCTGACATTAATATTTTAAAAAGGAAGATTTTTCTTTCACTAAAAAAAAGATTTCTTTCCGTATCTGATACATCCCCATGGGGTTTATTGCTTTGGCATTTTTTATGCCCTGTGTTGTTACTTCTGCACTCATTTGTGTTGGACAAAACTCAGAACCAACACAATGTTTGTGCCAAAATTAATATTCTGGAAAGGTCATACCAAGGACTAGATGGTTCTTTCTATCAAAAGAATACAGCAAGAAGGGGAAAAATACTGCAAATGTGTTCATATACTACTGAAGACAGATTTAACAGATTGATGCAGCTTAGACTAGAAAGGACACCTCATCAATTGCAGCACAACTTGAGGATATCGGACTCCTTTAGAAAAGATGCTACACATTAGTCTCACTTATTTGAGAGAAATTGAGGAGTCTTTAAATAATAACTTCCACCAAAAACTGTCACCAGGTGATAATACTAAGTCCATGTTACGCATGCAAAAACAATTACAAAACAATTTATCTCAGAGCAGATTAAAACCTGCAGTCAATTTGAGATGCTTCTCTGATAAAGCAGAGTCAAACTGGTCTTTGAGGGTCACTGCCATTTCTGCTCATGCAGTTTGCAGTGCGAAAACAGAAGTCAGATGACAGTAGTTCCCAGATTTACTGCCACCGTTTAGGGACATATTTGTTGCTTTACTTGATCTTGACTTCTTGACTCAGCAGGAAGCTTTTCATCATCTAACCCTGACCTGTTCACTACCACTTAAGTCCAGCTTGGAGCCCAACTGGGGTGGGTAAATGCTGAACAGAAGGATTTTGGATTTTTCAAAAGCTTCCAAGCATAGCATGTAAAGAAGAATAACACTTATTTTTGTAGGCAAACCTTATTAAACTGATCACTCCATGTACCCAGGCCAGTCCACATTAACCTGTGTTTTAGAAATAAAGTGTTATTATTTCAGAATCATCTCTCAGACTGTTTGCACAAAATATCAGTATTACATTTGGGGGCTAATGATAGGGAAACATTTATTTATTTGGCAGTCAAAACTTTTCCTGATGGTCCATATATTGTTTATCATAAATAAAGTCACATTTTAAGATCTCAGTTTGGTTCTGTCCTAGTTTATGGAATGATAGCTTTGTGAATCTACAGGACAATTTTTACTCTTCATTTGTCAAAATAAATTTCATAATTGCTATGCCTTTAGCAAGCAGCATTAATAGCTAATCCTCCATTTACATTCTTCCACAATGATAAAGTAGATTTGTGCTCACATTTGAGTTTTTTTATGTAAGTGAGTTATTCTGTTTAATATTAATAATCCTATAGTTTCTTTTTGGAGACATCTAAGTAAGTTGAGATTATATACCTTAGAGAAATGTGTTTTTAGCATCTGCAAATTGCTTTTTTTGTCATATTCAGCCAGTAAAAGAGGGCATAGAGAGAAGGATCACAAATGATGATGGGATTATATGATAACAGCTATGTTATGTGAACAGAAATGATGCAGTTAACCAGCAATCCCTCTCACTTGGGGCAATAACGTTCCTTTCACATGGATTAACAGTTTCTGTAACATGCAAAAGTTGCAGCCCACTTACTGAAATGCATAGTGGAGTCACATGGATTACTTTCCAAAGTATAGGTTTTTTCTATTCCCTAGATTTGAGTACCTAATTAACAAGCAAATTCTCTCCTCCTTTCCCCCGGACTGCATGTCCTACCAGTCTTGTGGTCAGATGCTTGACTGAGGGCATCAGCAGAAACACCAAAGTTACCTGGCACTAAGTATGGATGTTTTGTACATGGTTTTATAGGGTTTTTCCTCCATAATCAAAGTGACTGGGAAACTGGAAAAGTAGTGCAAAGAACTGAAGCATGTGGCATATCATACATCAACTGGTCTTTCTATGGAGACAGATGCAAATAGAGAGCAAATTTTAACTTTGAGATATGTTACTTCTCTTAATCTTTATTGCTTTTCAAACTTTCAGTTTCCTTGTTTTTAATATTTTCCTATGCCAGCATCTCTGGACTACAAAATTTTTATGGAAATAGAAAATGTTCCCTTTTCACTTTCAGTGAAAAAGGTAGATTAGCTCAAAGTGCAGAACATACCAATTGCCAGTCTAACTTGATGAAGATGGGGAAGCTGACTTCCTCATCTCAAAAGTTGTTCATTATTACTCATTTGGAATGTGAGTACAATAACCTTAATCCACTAATATGATTGGTATTATAATGAAACCAGAGGCAACAGTTATAGGGCTACCTGCTGTAGAAACGCAGAACGAAGAACTTTCCTGTTCTTCTAAACAATTTTTCCTTCTAAAACAAATGATCAGATAAGCAAACAGAAATTCACATCTGAAGCCATGCTTTTTTGTCCGTCTTTTATGTTGACAGTTGTTTTTGCAGTTTTGTGGCTTCACTGAAGGAATTGTGATGTTAATTAACAGCTCTTTGAAGCAATTTCTTCTAAATGTCTTTACTTCTTATCTGTTTTCACTAGAACATATGATCTGTAACCTTAATGGGAGTTTTTCTGCAATTTCTGTCAGAAACGTTACTTGGTAATGCAGCTTAATAGCTATGCAGTGCCTGACTGGATTTCAACACAGCTGGAAATTATCGTTCTGTTTCTATGGGTGTGAAATTCCCATCTTCCTCAAGAGTAATGAGAGAGGCTATGCTGACCTCTACTTCAGTAGCATAAATCAGCTATCACGTGAAAACCTATTTCTCAGCACAGGCATGATGTTTTGGAAATATTTGGAGGTTTAAACTTGAGCTCAGGCAATAGCCAGCACACCCTGTGCAGTGTACATATACTGATAACAGCCCAAAGCCTTCTGTCATTTAAACAGAATATTATATCACGTATTTATGCCAATCTTTATGTAAAGAAATCCAGAAAACCAATGTCTCTGAATCCTTCAGAGATCTTCTATAAACTCTCAATGTATTTACACCGGCTCTGACAATGCCAGATTTAATGTACCTTCAAGTCTGCTGTTTATGTCTGGTTCCCTAGAACTTTGTATTTTATGTGTCCATTTTTAGGCTTGATTAGTATTTTATGAGCCAGGTGCCCATTTTGATAATAAAAGCTTTTCATTCTGGTGTTACTGGCACCAACCACCATGCCCACCGTGTTAAATGCTGGGGGAGCAGGAGAGGAAGGCAAGCAGGGGCAGCAGTCTTAAGCCTTCTAGGTGTTGTAAAGTACACAAAAATATTTTTTTATCATCTGTTGCTTGTAGCAAAATAAATATTACTCAATGCTAGTCTAAATGAACGCAAGTTAATTGTAAGAGAATCACGAGGTTAATTATTGCATTATCAAAGGATAAAATACAGTAGAGATGAATATTAAGTGTAAACAGCTGAAGGCATGATTAAGTTGAGCTTAACCCTTTGTCAGTCAGGTTTTAATAGTTTACATTATCTTTCCTTTTTTCCTATGACCTAATAAGTTCATTATTCTGTTTAAAATAATAATATTAATAAATGTATATAACTGGTAATGCTTAATTTGTTCATTAAGTTTGGGGTTTCATAGAGACTGACTTTCACTGTAAATAGTTTGAAAATTTAGGTGCAGAGAAAAAGGATTAAAAACAGAGCAGTGAATATCACTGGCATGGTTACATGGAGACTTTGGTGAGGTGGAAAGCTCAATGCAATTAGAAAACAGCGACTTTTTTTGCTCAAATAACTGGAAGATGCTGCCTTTCCTTTGACACATAAACACATTGGTTGTACTAGAGGATTATGGAATTGTTTTACAGCAGCACATAAAAATACTCGATAAGGAGTCACCTAGGACAGTACAAACACCTTCCTCATAACAAATTTAGATGAAAATACTTTGGCAGAGTTTAGATCAGTTTGCTTTGGAAGCTAATTGTGAACCACCAAGTTATAGTGGTGAAGGTTTGCTAATTCAAGTGTTCCCACTTCCTCTAAATTAATTTCTTGAGGAGGCAATCCAAATTCATGCATTTCGCAAGGGGGTTTTTGTGTACATTTATATCTGTTGCCCATCAGGCCTTTTGATTCTATACGAGAATGTCAGGAAATTACAAAGAACAAGTAGGATTAAAATGAGGAGTTACATATCCATGGCTAAGGATTTCAAGTATAAAACAAAATCTCAGGTTGTGGTAGGATTTTGGTAGTTCTAATGAATCTCTTTTGTAGTTCTGTCTGGTTTTCTCCCCAGTGAACGATACACAGCCTTAGGAAGCTGAGAAACTTTATTTTTTCTGTTTCTGATCACTGGGACTACCACAAGCAACATTTGGAAGTTTCCTACCTAAATCTGGCTCCTTCCTCTCAGAGTGAAAGGACAGGGAATGGTGGTAGCAAGGTAGCAGACCAGTTGCTTGAACCAGGCCCTCTTTTCTTTCCCCAAAACAACCCTGAAGCATGGAGCAAGTTGAAAAAGGAGGACAAGTTTTATTCTAGTCCCAAGTTTTCTAGACAATAAAGGTAAAATGTCACTAAGCACCAGTAAATATCAGACTTTTCTTGGGGCTGGAATAAAGCCCTATAAAAGAGTTCCAATAAATCTGTTGGTGTGTCTTTGCAAAAGACTTATTTTATATGATAAATGCACCAAATAGACTTGTAAACCATAGTAAGGAAAATAAATGTGCTGTGCAGTACAGTGGTGGTCTCTTGATGTGTATTTGTTTCAAGCATATGAACAAAGCAATATACGAGTGCCAGGCAGGGGGTGGTTATTTGCGTTTTCCATGTCGGTTGAAAATAAATGATGAGATAAAATCTTAATAATAGCAGAATGGCAGGTTATTTCTTATTTGGTTAAAAATAATAAAAAAATTGGCTTTTTTCTCTGCACAGGCATGCTTTGGAATCCATCTCCATTCATAATTCAAATGGGTTTTGAAGTTTTCCCGTGTGGGCAGTGTCTTGTATCAAAGGGGTTTTGCAAGTAATTTGGTATGATTCAACCAAGTTAATGGTCTCTGCTCCTATGAGGCACAACAAAACTTTAACAAATTTCTCCAGAGAGCCCAGATATTTTGCTAGTTCTGAGAAGCTAAGTGTATTGATTGAGGCTGTTTAGGAAATGCTACTGTCAGCTCAAGAATCAGAGAGGGAGGGAAATGGCTAAAACTGCAAGCTTATCATTTCCATGTATGGAGCAGATTTTGGGTGTCCAGGATTGCCTAAAGGCAGATCTGAATTTATCACAGACTCATATTCTTTATATTAAAACACTAACTTTTATTGTCAACAAAGTGACCACCTAAAAAAGGGATGCTCCTTTCTCCTCCTTTTTTGCCATTTTTAACTTGTACCCTGATTCCACTTCTAGCTGCAACAGAGATTTATCCTAGTTCAGGTTTTGGCTGCCTTTTACTGCGAGAACAATTTTCAGAAAGGATTGGAGCCTCTGCACTCTCCATCAACATGTTAGCCTATAGCTGAATGATGTTTCTTCATGTGGGTGCACGGAATCCTTGCTACCTGAAAGCCTCAAGCTGAGTCCTAGGCATATCTTTCTCTTGTTGATCAATAGTGTCATTACAAAGGGTCTTTTCCATGCAGAAAACTGAAAGTAATTGAAGATCAGTTTTCCCATATGCCTATTTTCTCCACTGAACTCCTCTGTGCTCAGTTTTTCCACTGTTTGTGCATGAAAATAATGGTCTTCATTACTATTCATTGTTCTGTTTATTCAAGAAATTATTCTGGGTTTTTTTTGTTGTGTTTTGGTTGTTTTAGGGGTTTTTTTGCTTGGTGATTTGGGTTTTGGGGGTTTTTTTTGCTGGGTTGTGGGGTTTTTTGTTTGGTTGGTTTTTTGCAGTTTGTTTCTTTGTTTGGGGTTTTTTTTATGTTTTTTACTTGGTTTGGGTTTTTGCATATGTGTGTATGATAGTTATTAGAAGAACATCCCAAAAAGAAGCATGCCAATGTTGTATTTTGTACCAGAATTGAAAGGTACAGTTGTAATGAAATGATAGTGAAGTTTTGGTACAACTTCAGAAATTGAGACCTTCTTCAGCAAGAATAAGACAAAATTAGGAGGTAAACACATTTCTGTTGTAGGCTATCCTACAAGAGTTATATTGCATCATGTTTACAAGGAAGCGACTAAAAATTTTGCAGTTTGTTGTCAATTGCCAGTGTAAGTTCGTGAAAACTCTTGAAAGACCTTCGTAGGGAGTTGGAGAACTGCAGATGAATTTCAAGTATGAATGCAAAGTATTCTTTATTTGGTGTGTTGGGATTTCAGGGGAGAACACCTCTTTTGGCAACTGGCATCTTTGCAAGTCCTTCATGCATATACATCTCACACATGCATAGAAATTGTTGAGTATTCAGTATATTATGATCTGCCTTGTCTAGTTCAGTAGCTATTAACAAGCTTAATACAAGAACATGTTTCCTTGGGAGAGACTGAAAGAACAATAACATTGGAATTACTCAGTATTTCTTCTAATATGAAACTTGACTGATCCATTATCAGATGGCTATTGTAGGATTATTAAATTGTCATATTATATTGTTATATTGTAAATTGTGGAAGTTTAACATTAAGCACTGTGAGTATCCAGGAGAACCTGCTAGAATGGATATAACTCTTGAAGGCCGCTGCCCTTTTTTGACTGGTAGTCATTTTTCTTAGCACTGCTCCACAAATACAGCAGCAGTCCAGCAGGAAAAGGTGGGAGACACTTCAGGGAGCTGGCTTCAGGCCACTAGGCAGGCAACTGATGCCAACATTGTCGCTACGGCCAGGAGGTCACCTGCTGGGTGTGGTGGACAAGCATGTTCAGAGCATTAAATTAATTCTTGCACACAAAATCTTTTTCCCTTTTGACCAGTTACTTGGCTACAGATATTCCAAGGGCAGCATACGAAAAACCACCATTCTCTTCCTTGTACATAGAATAATTGGGATTATCCTGGCAGCATGATAATCTTAAAGTCTGTTTACTCCCTTTCATAACTCTTCTACCTGAAAGATGAGTACAAAGCCATTTTGAATACAGGACTGAATTGTATGAGAGTTTGAAAGAATGTAACTTTCTTAAAAGTTTGACTGCAGGACTTTAAGGTCTTCTTTTATACCATCTTGCCAATTATATTCTTCCCTCATTGAGTGAAGGTAAATACAGATGAGATGCTTGTGACCACTTTTGTGACTTTTGTTCTTCCTCGAGCAAATTGCCAGATTCAGAAAGAACCAAGATTCATCAAACCTTTAATAAAACAAAAAGTTTGTCTTAAATGTCACAACACCCAGTGGTAGTATTTCCTCTCACAGCTTCCACAGACATCAGCTGGCTCACAGAAGAAAAAATTTTTCCTGGAGACCACCTGAGCTCTAAGCAGATTTCTAGGATTATGGTAATTATTGGCTTTCTCACCATATTCCTGCAAGCACGGAGGACTGCCTAAGTACTATTTCTCAAAACCAAAGTAGCTGACTGTATTTGATTTTCTGTGGGCAGTAAGTTGGATCATCTGAGGCTGCAGAAGACTTCTGTTGCTAGTCTAGCTCCTCTAATACATGTACTGTTCCTAATAGACGGAAAAGGGTCTGATCTTTCTCTTATTTTATTTTAGCTTATATTTCTCTGCTTGCTCAAGAACACCAAAAAGGTGAAAGCTTTCCTTTGTTCTGTTACCTCTTTCAGGATCTCCTGCTGTATTCAGAAGGAATTCTATATTCTGCTTTTAAAAATTCTGATCGTCACAATTGTTTTGTGCTTAATATGGATTAGTAAAAGCCCAGTAAAGGACAGTTTTCAGCTCCTGGCAAGCTTGCATAACATGCCAAGGATCAAGCTAGTCAAAGACAATATGGATCTTGCCAGTTGAGAAATAAGGATTCTCAGACTGTGGGACATTTATCCTGAAACGCCTGCAAACTGCTTCAGAATATGCACAAGATATGTAAACCTCTCCTGAGCAGATGAATAGGTGAGCTACAAGAGCCTGTCTGCAGACCAACCCAGGGCCACAAGCTCATTCCCAAGGCAGTACATAGTTAAAGTCTGGAAATCTATGTTGCTGTGTTATTAATAGCTATTTTACAGAATTTCACCCTGTGGGCTGTGTGCAGCCACTCTCTGAGAGGCTTCTTGGCAGTAGGGCTACTTTTCCACTCATGATCAGTTTATGCATAGTGAGGAACTTAGGAAGATAATGCAGACTCAGGAAGCTGTTGTTTAGGAGTGCATTATCTGCTTCTGCACTAATGAATCCATATATCTTGGAGAAACTGGAAACTGAGGCAAGGTGGAAGGTCAGCTGAAAATAAAATCACAGGAAAACAAAACAAAATAAAATAGAACTCTAATTCTCATATTGTTCAAAAGATTTTCCCTGTGATTATTTCATCTAGTTACTATTCCTGGAAACAGCTGAGTGCAATATGTTGAGGAGATATTATGGCCATGTATTCCAGTGACAAAATTCCTGCGCATTTCTGGACTATGTTTTCATATTTTAATGTCAGCATTTTGTAAGGTCGTGTCAAATTCCCTGTTCAGGTGAATGTTTGGCTCCTGACTTGCTGTTTTTCCAGTGACCCTAACTTACTACTTTTTTCCATAAAATAAAGTTGGTTTATGCTCGTGATTAACTATCTAATATCTTGCAGGTTCTGAGATCACAAGACTATTTTTAGGACAATAGAAAATTTTGCCCAGGCATGACTTGGCTGAGTGAATAGGAAATATTGTTTTAACTTCTAAATTCTTAAAGTATTTTTTAAAATAAAATTTATTGTCATGATAGTTACAACTTACATGTTTTCTGAGAAAAGTTTTTGAAGATAAATATATAAGCTAAGAATTAGTTATCCTTATATATGAAAAATAGTTTTGAATATTAATAAAATATTCTGCAAGCATTTTTATTTAGGTAATTATACCTTGTTTTGCTAAAATGTATTCATGATGTTCCAGATGGAATATATAGTTTGTATTGCCTAACTTATAACTCATATGGACTCTACAAGGAATTATTAAAAATAATAAAATGTTTAACTCTAAAAGGCAGCATTTTATAAATGAAAGAAGAAAATTGTACTTGTAAAATTATTTGAAAACATTTTCAAAATGCATATAAACCTTCCAGAGATCACGGCAAGTTGATGTTTATAATGGGTCATTTATTTTATGATCAATATATGTTGCATTCCCAAATTTTTGCCTCTTCCCTAGCAAAAGTTCCCTTACTCTAAGAAAAAAGAACCTAAGAAATCCTGATGAAAGAAGCACTTGAAGGGGGAAAAGCCTCAGGATGCTCTCAATCTGTATTCTCAGTTACATGGTGAAGTAAGAAAACAGTACAATTTTTAAATCAAACAGATTCAGGTAATTCAGTGGAAGATACCTACCAGCATGTAGGACAATAATGTTTAAAAATATTTAAGTAAATAGAACAACTTATTTTCTAAGAAAAAACCTAAACCCAAAACACACAACAAAGCCAAATCAAAAAAATCTCAACCCTTGTCATACCTTGTTCTGGTGAGAAGTTAAATAGGCATTGCTCATGAGTACAGACTGCCAGATATGGAGCAGGACTCTATCCTGGAGTCTATACTTGAGTAAACAGAATTTCTTCTTTGAATTTGAATTTCTGTGAAGCTTTGAAGCAATTAACAAGAAGCCAATGAAAACAACATAATCAGCTATTCATAAATAAGGCCTAGGGAAAAAGAGACAGCAACTAGAATTTTTCATATTGGGAAGACTTGGACCTGATAGTAGTCTTAATGCAGAAGACTTCTGTGAAGTGGTAATTTACATTTTATATCTGGAAATTATGGAAGGTATTTTATATTTTGTTCTAGAAGTGTGGAGTGTAGTAGTATGATATATAAAAGTAATAGTCTTAGATCACATGAGTGCTTGGTTGAAACAGTAGGAAAACTGGAAATAGAAAGGACAGTGTAGCACTAGAATGAATTAGAAGATTATGTTGTTATTATTATAAGGACAAACTAGCTGTGGTAACCTCTGCTGGGTTTGAGGAGTGGGTTGCAATATCTCTGGCTGGTTCCTGTAATCTGAGGAAATCTTGGGGAATGCCATTGAGGCAGTTGCCTATGGCAGCCTTGTGGTGGTTCTGCCTTACCCAGAGAAAAGTACCAGCCCTGAGGCAGCTCAAAAGTTGTACTTTCATTATGCATCTCTCTGCATCACCCTGTCCTAGACAGTGTTAATATGTTAAATCTGTCTTGGAGATGGTTAGTAATTTTCAGAAATCACTCTTTGGAGAATAATTGATACACTGCAGTGTAAAGCTATCTGGCATTTGAATACAAGCACTTACCTAAGAGAAGAATCTGTCTAATGTATGAAATCTTCAAGCTGAGAAATTAAAATCAGAGGGTGACTGATACGTGTTTTGGGCTAAAAATGTACTATTGATAGTGCTACTGCTTTTTCTAACTCTCATGGTAAGCCTTAGGCATTTTCAAGCACAAAGCTATTTCATTTGTCTTGTGGAAGAAGCCATTTGCATACGGGTGTAGGCAAAGAAGGGTTGAGTGATCTTAGAAAAGATTCATTATAATGTAAACATTTCATCTAATGACTAAAACTTTTTTTTTCCTATTGGGGATTTTACTTTCAGAATGCTTAAAACTACTATTTTCAATACGAATAGGGATTGCCCACACCAGTGGTTTTAAATTTGCCGCTGAGACTTGGTCTCAAATTTGCCAGACTATATGCAAGTTTTTACTAAGTTTTTTCTTTTGGTGGTTGGGATTCTTATGTGTGGAATGAATAGAGTCATGTTATACTGCCTTAGATTACAATGTAAAAACCACCTGAGGATTCCTTTTACAAATGTCTAAACTACTTAGGTATTGTACAGTACAAAGGATCAGTTCATTACTTCTTGCTAAAACAACAGAAATGGAAATCAGGTACTTTTCAGTATCTCTGAAAGTAAAGCTTCAGCTAACAAAAGATACATATAAAAAAACTTATCAAATTTTCTAATAATTCATAAGGATGCCTTCTACTTTTTAGCCTTGCTTAAATTAAAATTATTGATCTTATCTTAATGTTTTGAAAATAAAATAGAGAAAGAGGAGGTATATGTTTTAACTCTGTTTTCCAGATCATTCAGGCCCTTAAAATAGATCAAAAGCAAACCTGTGATTCTGAGGAAAGGTGTGGGTTTAAAGGTGATAAAACTGGTATATTGCAAAAATTTCAGAGAACAAAAAGTAAAAGGAGGATACAGTTTAGATCATCTTTTTGGTTGCTGTTTGGAATCAGGCTTGAAAAATCTGCAGTGATTCACAGCACTACATTAGCACTGTCAGTGGACATACCTATTCTTGTTGTAGCACAATACCAGAGCCTTGAAAGAAGGTTTATACCAGCCTTCTGATGACAAGATGCTTGTTAACTGCCTCTAAGACTCAGTATGCCAGAGGAGCAGTATTTGGAGCCTTAATGGGGTAAACTGTGGTTCTTTGTGCGTAGGTTTATTACTATTTAAAAAAAGAGAAGTGAAGATCTAGGGTTTTTTATGCTTATCTAGCATAAAGCTTGTTATGAAAGGGAAAATGTAGCAAAACTAATGCTGTCCTGTGTCTTCATATTACCAACAATTATGAACTACGCTTGCAATCTTCACATTCAAAATATTACGCAACTGCAGATGCTTAGTTTTGCTCCAGTTTAAGTCAACAGCAAAGGTCCAGCCATCTCTAGAGCTAGCATACTTCAACTACTCTCATAGAGCAGCAGTGAAAGAATAGGTTTGTATTCCCTGTTTACAATCATATTAATATTCTGATTTATAGCCATAGCCTGGCTCAGTATCAGCCTTGGTTTGAACTCTGGAGTTTGTAATTCCTCATCATGTCCTCAGACCATTTGATCTAGACCTTGACATCTCCATAAAAGGGTGAGAAAAGGAATTCGTTTTAACATGAAATTGATTTCGTGAAATTCCATGAGACTGCTTCTCCTCATGATACTTTGCTAACAAGTTAACGATCCCATTTATTTCTTAATCAATACACAGCAAGGGACCCCGGTGACTTACCTCTCAGGCTTTAAAAACATCTATAATTTTAGCCGTGAGGATGCCTTATAAAATTGGAACATGCAGTCATTTTTATTTTCTGCTGAAGAGAAGATACTTGCAGGTAAAAAGGAGTTACCCATTCATTGTGTATTTGGAGGCTCAAAGATAGAACAGTGCAGTGTATTTTTGCTGTGTCACATTTAGACAACAGATTTTACTTACTTTATGTCCTGAGCAGAAATTCATTATTTCTGCTTATTTATTTATTACAAAAAAAACCCCAAAAACCAAAACAAACAAAAAAAACCCCAGGGAAAGTGAATATACTTGGAGCTAAGGGATTTCAAATGTGATTTATCTGTGCAATAAAAGAATGCTGCTAGATGAAAGGTATGAAAGCTGAGATCTTCCCCACTGTTTATTGTAATATAATTTGTAATTGGAGTTTTTGTTTAGTATCAGCCTTTTCCAAATGCAGTAGAAACTGCAGCCAGTATGAAGAAGTAATCTGCTCTTGAGACCTGATTCTCCACTCTACAAGGCATTTTATATGCATTTTATAACTAATATTGAAAGGCCCTAGTTATTCTGTAGTAGGAGATGTTACGTGTGAGTCATGAGAATTTATTTTGGCTTAGCTTTCTGCCCATCATTAATACTTCAGCATTATGAGAGTATCAATAAAAGTTCTAAAGTTTCATATTTGTGATTGTTGGGCCTGTCCTGTGTGGGGTTTGGAGTTAGACTTTGATCTTTGTGGGTCCCTTCCAACTCAGAATATTCTGTGATCTTTTCTTCTTCTTCTTTTCTTTTTTGTAAGGACTCAGGACTGCAGACAGACAAAACCATCTGCTGCTCTCTCAGATATAGTTTCTAGAAGTGAATTTAAATGGATGTTGAAGTCAATCCTGAATATCCATAGAAGAGTCAGCCTGCAAATGTAGCACTGAGAAGCTTTTCTATATAGGGACGATTTAAAAAGCACTTACTATCACAAATAGTCCTTTCTTTCTCCGGCCCCCACAGTAACATGCACTCAGGACTTACGGCTACCTTTAAGCAATGAATGGCTCCATTGACTTGATGCACTAAAGTGCTTTACTGGATCAAGTTTGTTTCAGGGGAGTTCTCAGATGAGGAAAGGTTTACAGAATTAGATACACAGACTGACATGAATAAATTTCATCAGAACATAGTTAATATATCTAGTAAGCAGCTTGGGTTCGTCTTGTTTTTTTTTTTCTGGTTTGTTGGTTTGGGGTTTTTTGATAATCTAATGACGATACTAGGAAAAAAACTTACAGAAGAATGAAGATGGCATAGAGGAAGAATAGGAGATGTAGGGGGACAAAAAATGTCAAGGATAAGTAAAAATAATTATGTAAGTAAAAATTATTTTCTAATTTTGGATCTGGGATATAGATTCTATCTCAAAGCAAATGCAAGCTCAGAATTAAATAAACACAGCTTTTGTTTAACATGTGCAAAAAGGCTGCATATTGCAGGCATTTGCTGTTTCCAGGGTATGGATGCTTGGCTTCTTGGCTGCTGCCTGTACCAAATCTAGCTGGAGTAAAAAGGCTTTGTCTGCACAGATGCACAGTTTCCATTTCCTTTTCTGAAACTCAGATTTTAACAGTCCATTTTGCTGAATTTTTCCCCTGATTGCTATTGTTATTCAGGTGTACGTCTGTGAAATATGTTATAAGATGTGATATGCCAGCTTGCTGTACTAGTTGCAACAGATTTCAGAAATAACCCTTTGAGCTCACCACCCTTCCTCAGTGATGGGATTGACAAAAATCTGTTCCAGCCTCCCCCATTTAAATGATTTGAAGGGGAAGAGTCCTTTTTAACACTTGCTTAGTGCATGCTGGTGGTCCTCTAGTGTGTGGTGTATATATCTTCTCTGTGCAGGTCTGTGTGGGACTGGATTTCTCTGTTCTGGGACCTTTGAAATAAATTAATTGGCTCTGGGGAAGCTGAAGCAAATAAGCCCTTTGCAGGGAAGCTGTCACCTGGCAGGAACATCCCCTGGGGAAAAAGGACATGACATGTGACAGCCACCTACATATACTTGCTAGGCATGAAGATTTTGTTAAAAAATGTTTGTGGTCTTTTAAAGTAGATAAGTGTATATATCAAGAAATGAGTAAGAAAAAATATCAATAAATTTTTCCTCCTTACTAAATTAGAGGGAAGGAAAGAGAAAAACTAATTTCTTGCAGCTGTGTTTCCACTGTTGTGCTAAACCTCATAATCCTGAACAAATATTTGAGCACTAACGTCCTATTAGGAGTTAAAGCATCAGCAGGAAAACTAAAGTTACCATGTCCTGCCATTGTAATGCAATTCCACACTCCTGACCACTTCTCAGGTAGGACAGAAAAGGAGAAGTAGTTTTAAGATAATATCTGGATTAGTACTGCAGGAGTTCTTGGTGTGCCTTATTTTGCCAGCAGAAAATCAAAGGGATGGGCAGCAAGAAAGCCTCAGTGTGCCCCAGGTCTGCGAAGATTGGGTGGGAGGGCAAGAAACCCGCAGGACACGTGAATTACTGCCACCCCTGGGAGAGAGCCATGACCACTGTGGGCATCCTGAGAACAGGTGAAGTGTGCTGAGGAAACCATGTGCCCTGCAGTTTGCAGACAGCCAGGAAATACCACATATCATTCATAAACCATTGGAAACTGAGTTGCTGTTTACCTGCACCAGTTTCAAAGGCCTTATGAAGACTCTCAACGAGGATGGAACACCCATGTTGACGTATTTTGATGAAATCAGTAAGACAACGGCATTTTCCAAAAATTCACTATGATTCACAATCTGTACATAAATTTTTTGCATCACAAATTGTGCCAAACCGCTGCCATTGTTACAGTGCAGGCAATTCTGTGCTGTTTACAGGCACACTCTCTAGTCAGTTATTGATTTAAAGCAACCAACCTATTATAGCACTGCAGTGCTTCTCAAAAATAGATTTTCTGCATGTGTAGCAGGGATTATTAAATTAATAAAATGAATTATTTGTCGTTTTCATTTTTATTTATATTTCCAGTTTCAATTCACACTTGTAGAACAGCATGTTTTACAAAACAAACTTTGCCCATCCAGATAATATATTTTCACTATCTTTTATCTTACCATTCTATTTCTATGACCCAATTATCTGAATAACTAATGTAGTCTATTTTAATTTTTTATGACACCTATACAAATTCTCAATTCATAAATAAAAATAAATATGTAAAGCATTTAAATCCATGTACCTCAGAAGACACACAGATGTATTGAAAATCCCGTGGTGCTTTTTCGCTATTCTGTGTGCTTCCAAATGTGAAGAACCTGATTGTTCCCTTTTGGGCCTTTTCCTTTTTTCACCCCCTACACACTGGAAAGAAAATCTGCCTTTTTCTGCTTGTGGGGTGTCATTTAATTTAGAATTTAATGGAAAAGAAGAGTTTGTGCTGCTTCCAGCAGAGGAACAGTCAAGTCTTTCAGCTGTGTACCTCCAAGAATATCAGAATTCCAGTGTGAGCCAGCACTGTGCATGAGGGTTTCTGTGTTTTCACACTGCTGTTTCCAATCCAGCTACTTTCTTGTATACTTACTTAGAAACAAGTCTGAGGCAAAGTTTAGAATATATGACCTNAGAGATCTTCATATATGTAAAAGAAAACGTGAATTAGAAGGAAATAAAGAGATAGTCATAAGAGACCTTAAAATCACAAGTGGCAGTAAAGGACACAGGAGTTTCTTTTTATCTATACGGGTAATTAGACATTCTATTATAATCCTTAAATACCCGTTGATCATCTAACTTTAAGAACAAAGCAAGTAAAGTCGACAGAAATGATTGTGGTGCTGTTGGTTCCCAGTTACTGCAGGAATTTGGATGTTTCAAATTCTCTTCCAAAATCCCGTTGTATAGTGATGGTGAAATATGGAGTGTTTTGGGATGTAGTTTTTAGGAATATATGCAGCACTGTTTGATGTGGCCATAAGAGCAGTGCCTACTTCTATAACTATCAATTTTCAGTAGACTCATTCCTACAGTGAAAAGTACACTTATTTTTTAAAAAATGGGCTTCAAAAACTTGACCTGAAACAACCAAAGTAACTTATAAATACATTTAAAATCTAGAAAACATGAGAAGTCTTTTCTTCATTTCCATATCATTTACTGGAAAAAAGATTTTTGATTTCTGCACACTGAATAATGGAAAGTAAAAACATAATTTTTCTGTGGTATAATGGAGTTCAAATATTTCATTAAGCATTGGCTGATATGAAGGAGAGATCATTTTCAATGCGGAGAGTGTTCTTTTTAGTGTCACAGTTGGGTTTTGTGGAAGAAAGGGTTTTTTTGGGAGGGAAAAAGAAAAGCTGTTAGGCTGCCTGAGAAAACAACTTAATGTGATTGTATCTTGTGGCAAAATAAAAGATAACAATCCTCAAACCCCTATGCTTAGTATACACTCATAGAGTAATTTTCCGTTTCTCTCCACTTTTTAGCCTTAGTCCTAGGATCCGGTACTGCAGAAACATTACTGGGTTTTATGTCACTAATGAGCATGTACTGTGGATTGTCATAACTTATTTCCATATGATTCTGGTGCTTTCTTGAATAACTGGCAATTAAAGAAAACAAAGCAAAAAGACCAAAAAAACCCCCAAACCTCAAATCAGTTGCCAGGGTGTTAAATATTTTGTGTCCACCCCCACCTCTCCTTGGAAAGGAAGAAAGCAACACAGATATGACAGGGATGTGAGCAAAGTTCTTTTCCTTTTATATCTCAGTGGTTTCTGTAGTCTTTCAAGAAGCGGAAGAAATGGGTTCACTGACACTATCAGCTAGCAGCTTGCCTTAAACCTTCTTCAAACTTGCCACTTGAAAGGCTTTCCAAACTATCCAAGACTTTCCAAACTGTGCTATAGTGGTCTGAGATGGCCTTCCTTTGGTTTCCCATGCTGGGGAGCCCTTCTGTCTTGCATATAATACTTGAACAGCCTGCTAGACAGACAGGAGAGGGCATGAGTGACAGCGTAGGCTGAGGGGCAGAGCAGTAGCCCCACAGGCTTCTCTGGTGTTATCAGTATCTCCTGCTTGCAATCACTGGATCGTGTGCCAACCATCTGTTCCTGCAAATCTTCAGTAAAGATGAAAGCTGAAAAGTTCTCTTTTTGAGCCACACAGAGCATCATATACTCCAGAATATATGTTGTCTGATAGTTGATCTGCCATCTTATTGTAGCTGCAGGTCTCCTGAGGAGACAACTGAATTTCAGCTTCTCAAATTCTTGGGGATTGTTAATGTACTGAAGGACTGAGCTATGGCATAAAAGTACAACACAGTCCTCTCCTCCATTTCCTTGTCCCATTCTTTCCTACCACTGTTTTTAATCTATTCTTGGAATGCTGTTTTGTAAAGAATTTACTTTCCTGGGATACATTTTTTTTTCTAGTGTAACATACCAGTGGAGAGACAAGACAAGAGCTCCAAATATGCCAATAGGTGCTTTGCATGTGTTTGGATTTGGCTTGCACAAGCCAGTGCAAGGTTTGAAGGTTATAGGTTTCATTAAGATGGAGTGCACATAATGGTCTTTAAATGTATTTCATAAGTGGTTTTTTTAAACTTTTATTAAATGATTTTTCTCAGCAGGGAGCTGAGCCACAGAGATAGTTTTGCCTTCCACCCAAGCCCTGTTCTAATGAATTTTACCATTTCAAAAAGATTTCAAAGTACTCACAGTACTCAGTCTTCTGGAATTTACCTAAATTATTGCTAATTCACGTTCATTTCTCTGCTATTATGTCAGCCACTTACAGAATAAGCATATTTTGCAATATAGAAAAAAAATTTAAAGAATCACATTTTCTGTTTTCTTAAATTGTTATTAAGTCACTTCATTTTGCCATCATTATTTGAGCTACTTACATTTGAAAAGTAGTGGAATGCATTTCCTTCATTTTTAGAGTATAATCAAGATTTTGAACAATACTTTTGGGGAAGTAATCCTACTTTCTTTTTTATCCTCTTGCTGGCTAAGCTGTTTCCCTTTAAGAATGAATGGGTGTTAAAATCCCTTCAGTTTGACATCTTGAATGTAAAGAAAAGAACAAACTTATCCTTAGGGAAATGGTTTTTAGCTCTCAAAAAGGAAACAAAAGGAACAGGAGAAGTTACTCCTTTTTCTGCCCTTGTACCCTGCACTTCGAGAGTTTCAAGCTTCATTTTCACTGTTTAAAACCATGTGTTTGATCATGTGATAAATAGTTATGTTATCCATCCCTTTCTAAAATCCTTGTGAATACAAAGTGTTGTAACTCTACTGTAAGAGCTGATAGAGAAGCGCAGATTTAAGAATCTCTTTCATAGTTACAGGGAGTTACTCTGCAGTAGAGTTTTCTGAACTTGTATTTCTATCTCTACTGCTCTTCTTCTGCTCAACATCTGAGAATACAAACATTTCCATCTCCAGTGCCCGTTTTCCTCCTTGTAAAGCAGGGATGATAAAATTCCCTGACATTAGGTAACCCTGTACGATGAAAGCATTTAAAACCGTAGTTACTCAGTAAGAGGTGTTACATTTGAAACCATACTGAGCTTTTAGAAAAATCTTCTCTTGCATCATACAATAGAGAAATGTGTAAAACCACAGCACACAAAGTTATTACTTGATATATATTTTGGAATTGTTTTCCATTATTTCCCATCATTGTACTTTGTCACAGTACAGAGGGGCAGCTATAAGAATAAATTTAGTTAGTGAAAGTATTATAGGGAAGAACATTTGTCTGAATTCTCTTAATGCTCTACTGTTTTACCTCCCCTTTTCTTTTTTACAAAATGAAGAGAAATAAAAGAAAAACAAAACCAAAACCAACCCCTCAGGAATCAAAAAGAAAAAGGGTCAGGTTTGTTCTTTCCTAGCAAATTTAACCAAGTTTGAGTGGCAGAGAGGTAGCCTCTGAGATGTCTTCTGTGTACTTCAGGAATATTATCTCATGTAGCATTGTCCTCTTGATAGGATGTAGTATAGAGAAAAATCTATCCATGTCTTGCCACACCCTTAGGTCCCTTCTCTAAAGAATACTGCCAGGTTGAAATAGAAGAGAAAATGGAAGACAGAAGTTTGGTTATCTACATAGCTTAATTCTATAGTAAATGATTTGTCATAATTTTATTTTAATTTCAATAGGCTTAAGGAGGCCACCTCCTTTACGGGGTACACCCTAACAGTACACCCCAAGTGCCAAGAAACCTCATAAAATTCTCCCTACCTATCAATCATCTTCTGTGACTTTGGAACAATCTAGTCCTAGATTTTTTGCTGTTTATGCTTTGTTTCTGACTGCTGTGAATGGTGATGCAGGAAGACTGCTTGGAACATTGTTAAAAAGAAGACAACTGTAGCTTTTCCTCAAGGGTAAAAAAAAAAAAGCCTGAAGGTCTGCAGGAGATGATTTTCTGACTTGTACATTTCTGTGTTTCTGTGTTTCTGTGAAGTCCTTTTCCCAGGAACATCCAGCAGATGTTCTGAAACATTATCAGGTATAAAGCACACAGGTGTCATTAAGGGCTTTATTTATTTTTTTTTTCTCACACAGCTTCATTACTTGGTTGTAAAGAGCACATCCTTATCCAAAAGTATGTTTAGTTTTATGAAATTCTGACTTTTAGCAAGTATTAAGGGTAATGGGGAAAAGCTAAAGAAATAGACATATGCATTGTTAACTTTAATGACTTTTTTATGATAATATTCTGAGGAAATGAGACAAAATCTAAAAAAGCAGTGCTAGATGGCTGTTCGTTTTATCAACTGTTTTGACTCTCTCTTGCAAACTAGCTTTGTGTGTTTTATTGAAAAGGGCACTTTTTCTTATTTCCCAAATTTGAGAGGTACTAGCTATACTAAGTGTAATGTGCTGCTATGGTGACAAAGGTGGTGCTTTCTATCTAAAAAGCACTACAAATTCAAAAGAAATTTTTTGGATTTGCAATAATATTTCCAAATTTTATTCCAATATCTGAAACTACAGATACTACCCACGCCGTGTGGCGCAATTTTAAGTCAGAGGGCAAAGGCTTCTTCCCAAATTTTCCCTACTGGAGGAGAGGGATGTTAGAGAGCACAGGGGATTTATCTGACATAGAAAACTGACCACAAAGAAATCACAAATACTGTGTGTCTATGATATAAGAAAAGCACAGGGATAGTGGTGTGTCAAGGAATAGGACATGGAGACACATCTGACTGGGTAGATGCAGTCACCTGCAGATGAGGAGCTGCTCAGCAGTCCTGGTTTCAGTCCTTGCACAAGGGCTCCCCCAGCAATAGAAGTGCCTCCTTGTCTTTCTGCCTACAAATTTGGCAGCTGAAGTTTATTTTAAAAATATAAACCTTCTATGAACACTAAGTGTTATCAACCAACCAGTCTTTTAAGATCTCATTTGATATACACTCAGGAAAATACTACTGCTTAAGGATTTTAGGAAGAAAAAGTGCATTTTTTGAGAGATTCCTGTAGGCAGTCTTAGCACGGGCTCTGTGAAAATGGAGAATCTTATAATAACCCTAGCAAAAATGATTTGACAGAGCTTCTCAAACATGATGTCACTTTATGTCAAATGCATTGGTCAGTTCATGAGACGAATCTTATAGGAGATAATTAATAAATTGTCCTGAAATTGGGTGGGTTTTTTCCAAAGTAGTTAGTCTTTGATATATAGCACAAGAATGTCTATGTGGTAGAAGTGCCAGTCTGTACAAAATTAGTTTAACAAAACAGCTCCCACTGAGCGTAAAGGAGTTTGTTTGATTTTTGTGTGCTAGCCTGATGACATGAAATGGAACCTGTAAGTATGGCATCCTGTATATCCTGGATTTGTAGGACAAAATATGAGATGTCTGGTAGTGTCAGGTTTGAAGTCAGTATCTTGTCAAATCTTAGGTAGATCCTATCAGGTTGAGGAAATGAAGCTATTAATCTATGAAAGAACACGCTTTATATGGAAGATTTCCTTGACTTGGAGTGATACGTATTTCTTTCAGGAGAGAATTCCTTATTCTCCTTTTTCTGTTTGTGGAAAAACCTAAAATCAGTGAGTCTAAGCTCTTGAAGGAAAGTTAAAAAAAACAATTCAAAAAAATGAAAATTCTAAACTGACTGTATGCCATTCATATATTCCTGTATTAATTCAGAATACACATACTCTGAGTATCTTTGATGCTTCTTCATTCTAAATCACTATATATATATATCACAGATGCACTTTGTTGCTATTACTACTCAAATACTGATAATTTAGATGCAATTTTTCTCCAAAATCCGTAGACTAGTCTCCTTCTTTCCCCTGCCTGCGGAGCCTGCATTGTAGAAAGAAAATAACATTGAAATATTCATTGAAATATACATATTGAATGGTGGAATTGGTGTGGCAAATAGCTGGATAACTGGTGCAGAACAGTGCGCTTTTAGCACTGTTCTATAAATGCTAAAAGAGTTCCTACAGACAGCTGATGATTAATAAAGTATTTCATTTATTTCTCTTTACTGTTTCTCTAAACAGGTATTGATTAAAGTATTAAGGGCTACTGGATTGAATATCTTCAGAGATGGTGTCTTATTCTGGAATGTTATAAGAGAATTTTGGAAAATCAGCTGTTTGAAAGCAAATGATCAGTGAGGTCTTTTGTATTGAAAGATTCTCTTTGCCACTGGAAGAGACACCAGACATTTTTTATTTATCACAAATCTATAACATCCATTATATTTTTTTTACATTGTTGTCTGTAATGTGGAATGGATTTGCTCTGGCACTAAGTTACTGAGTACCAGGTTGAATGTTAATTTCCTTCCTGTGATGTGTGAATTCAAAGTGTTATTTTTGGGGCACCACTAAATACATATAAATTGCAAGAAATTGTCCTAGGTTCTCACAGATTTTAGCACAATATCCCTTGTGATCCATGAGCCCATTCATAATTTTCGTTCCACATGGTAATAATTCTCTTTTGGCCTGGGATACTATATTCCAGCTTTTATTCATCTACCTAGAGCCTGTTGCTGGGTTACTTACTTTCTAGCACTACTATTTGTGGGAGGTATAAGGCAAAGGTGGTTTAGTATGTTTGCTGTAGTCAAGAAATGCTGAAAGTCTGCGATGTCAAGATTTTGGTGCATATTGCAGTGAGCTTCGGTAGGCATAGAGGTGATGCAATTCATCATCAGCTGGAAAAGCAGAAAGTGTATCTCATTGGCTGCTCTGTTCTCGGACCATTGTGCAGGGAGCAGCTGCAGCCTGATCCACAAGTGCTATTTGAATGAAAATTTCCTAGGAATGCTTTGTACAAAATGGGGACAGAAGTTGACAAAGTGCAACTGGTGCTGACAGGGAACATCTTGGAACATCAGCAGCTGTGCATTAAACCCTCAAGTGTCAGCAACTACACAGGAATCCTTTATGGTCGCTGTAGGTTATACCTGACACAAGACTGTAGCTCCTGTCAGGAATGGTTTTATGTTTCCAGCCCCAAGCAAACAGGCAGGGATGTGTGCATTGTAGCTGCATCAATTGCACTGGTTCACAGCACAAAAAATTCATCTTGAGAGTGGGGAACTGTTAAAACAAGACCTCAAGTCAAATTTCTTTTAAAAAATAGGATTTATTGAAGTCTTTGTCTTGCTGTCTTTTCTATAATTAGATGATGCTTTGAAAAGAGCTTGGTAAATAATGAGAAGCTGATTCACCCAAGGATAATTTTAGCCACATTCCTGATTCAGACTTACTGTCAAAAACATGCAAAGAGAAGAAAGGTGCTGGAAAACTCCTCCTAGCTTGAATTAATTATCTTCAAAAGCACTGGGTGCATCACATCTTGAAAGCCTCATATATATAATTTCTAAAGAGTGTCTCAATTTTTTCAGACAGCAGTTGTTACTGTGAACATCTGGAACTTGATGTGAAGCTGTGGCACATATAAATCATTACAATATTGTCTATAGGCAAGCAACTGTGGTACTGAAAATTTAATGGCAAACAAACTAAATGCACTGTAGTCATCAATGGTATTTTCATCTCCTTAGGGTTTCTTTCAAAACCTCTTAAATTACACTCTGGTTGAAAACGTTAGGGCTCAGGGTGGGGAAACAGAATTAACAGCAACACAGTAAAACAAAGTTTGTAAATGTGAGTACAGTATTCAGTTCTCCTTATGCAATTAGATTTTCAAGAGGTTAATGGAAATATTGCCTGCATCAATCTAAACGTTTTGTGAAGTATCTTAGTTTGGGGACAAAAAGTTTTCTATGTACAAAATCTTAGTGTCTTGCTAGAAATTCTAGACAGTGATAGATTCAACCAGTTTTTACTCTCTTGTCTTTGGCATCAGCTGGTGCCATATGCCTGAATCATTAAAAATTATATAACCAACTAACATTTATAATGTGATATCTCATCAGTCAAAGAGACGTATACAGTTCCTAGCAATTTGTGTGTCACAAGCCAAAGAGGTTCTGGTGGAGCCAGGGCAGAGCAAAAAAGTCCTTCACATTTGCATCATTCAAATTAAGAGACTTCCATGAGTACCTAGGCATGAACTGCAGGCAAGTTGTGTTCTGCGAGGGTCCTTGTGCATAAATGGGTACTTTATCCACACAATGTGTCAGATGTCACTCTTGCATCACAAAATGTTTATGAAAATTAAAAATACTTCCTAGTCATAGAGTAGTATTCCAATACGAATTTTACTGGGTCATTCAAATTTAGCTGTAGTTATTATCTCAATGTCACAATTTTTTTGTGGATTTTTTTTTCAGGTGGCAAACCTTATTAGTGTCTTAGCAGATGAATACCTGTTAATTTTTTTTTCCTGAAGACTTCTGATAATAATCATGACGGGTAGTTTTAGAGCCTTAGCTTTTAGGAACATTTAGCATTTTTAAATAAAAATGTTTAGTTTGCAAAAATAGGTAATGTAAAGCTGACTTATGTGTATATGATGTACTAGTTTCACTTCTTCTGGTACTATTGCTGTTTCATCCAGCTTTCCCACAAATCCTCATTGGAGCTAAGAGTATGATAAAAGTAACAGCTTCTATCTCAGAAGTAAAACTGCAAACTTGGGTGGTAGTTACACCTCAGCTTGACGCAAAGGAGGAAAAAGCTGTAATTTTGGTGCACTTAGAGTGAATAAGTTAGATTTCCTTTGAAGAACTACAGACTTTCCCTTCATTGTTATTAACAGGAAGATCAGGAAGATGCTCTTGATTGCAAAATTTACGAGACCCAGTTACTGCTGCCCTTTGGCTTGGTGACAAACACAGTTTCGGTTTCTGGTGGGACTTGGCAATTGTACAAGTTAGTTGCAGTGTGTGACAGTTTAGTAACTCAGATATTGCTGAGTGACGCAGCCATGTCACTGAAAGCAGGATGAGTTAAGCCAGACTGATGTGTCTGCTAACCAGAGCTAGGTCAAGAAGTGCTGCCTCTGCACAGTACAAAGCACAGATTCCCCAAAGAATCTCTTGCCTTTAGCTTTTCTTCTCTCAATCCCAGACCTACTAAATTAATGCTCTAACCCAGCTATAAAGCTCAAAATTGTTTTCCTTTATCCCCAAAATGAAACTTTCTCTGTAACAGGTAAAGAACCACTGCCCTATTCATACCCCCATATAAAATATTTTCCATGGCTCTTGCCTGCCTGCACATAAACAAACATAGGCGACTTTTCATTTCAGCTACCTCAACTACCCAGTGCCCTGAGAAAGATGAAAGTAGGCCAGGAATCTCACCTGGTCATTTTTTCACATAGATAGATAAAATACTGAAATCTTACCAGTATTCACATCAGTAAAGATATTTACAAATAATTTTCTCTTACTAGTTTAATTTCTGTGGGTTGAGTTTTTCAATATAGCTTTTTTACAGTTATATAAGGAGCAATTACATCAATGTCATTTTTGATCCAATTATCATTAAAGTGTCTGCTTTCAATATGCACAGTGTCTATGGCAACTCTTCACAGGCTACCACCAGATCCTCTGCCTTAGACTCGTTGTCACCAGGCATTATAGAAGTGATGAGCTCAGTCAAAATGTGCTATACAAGTGGTTATCTCAATTTTCTGGTTCAGCAAATTACATTGCTCCAGAGGTTTTGTGGTAATGGTTTACTGTAATACAATGTAAAATGTAATGGTGTGGAGAATATTGGTGAGCAGCTAAAGGCCAAACTCATGGAGCTGTTTGAGCTAATTCAGAGGTAGTATTTGAGGTTGTAGTAACAGCCTTTTATACATTCAGTTCCAAGTACAAATGCCCTTAATCAGTCTGAAATAGGGACTGAAATAGCATGCAAAATATGAAGTGCTGCATATCTCTGGTAGTCATAAACAGTTTCTTCTCATTGGCCCAACTGATAATATTTCAAAGGTTTTGAGACTTTACTTGTAGCACTCTTGAGTGCTTTCATGGACATTTAGACTGCTAAAGCTTCAATATTTTAGTACTAAGCAGAAGGTGTTGGCAAGAGGGAAGACGGTTTCAGACCCTAGTTTTCTAAGGCTTTCTGGTGCTAGACAGTGTTGCAAGATGTAACTGGAAGAACTGTTTTTTACCAAAGTCATAAACTGTATATTAGAATAAACATACAGATATGAAATTGAAACCATGTAAACAAAAAACCCCACACAATGCCTAGTGACAAAACAAGTGTGAGTATGAAAACAATGTAATATAATGCAAGGAATCTTGGACACTTCACACGTCTCTGAGAGCTCTGTACAAACGACCAAGTTTTGAGGTACATTTCACCTCAAATGAGAAAAAAGTAAGGTTCTTCTTAAGCCACTTTGACATCAGAAGCACCTTCTTGGCTTCAAACCTTGCCTTTGTTGACATTGTGTCCAGAAAATCCGTGAGTTATTCTAAAAGTTTCCATTAAATTTTTTCACTGTTTCCCTTTATTCCCAAGTGTCTCTCTATATCCCTTTTTGACTACTGTTTTCCCTCTGTTTTCTCTTTCCTTTTTTATTTCCCTCCTGCTTCCCTAGGGAGATTAGGTTCATGGTAGTTAAATGATTCACAGAAATAGCTAGGAATCAAAGCTAGCAGGTCTGGGAGTCTAACACAGTAGGCTGAACCACTAGGTTGCTTTCAAATTTCATCTTTCATCTTGCCATGCCCCAGCTATCTGCCAGTTAACACTCTCAGCTTGGATGTTCCCGTGTTACAATCAGACGGCAAGAGGGTTACCCTGAATGCTAAAATAGAGGATCATAGACAAACCAATGTTTTTACCAGGTGGATGCACAATATGAATTATTACCGAAAAAGTGAACCATAAAATGCCTCCAGTAAGGTGACTTTTACTAAAATTTAAGTGATTTTTAGTTTAATAATAGAAAACCAATTTGAAGTGTTAACACTGAATTGAGCTTTCAGTTTTGACACAAACAATCAAAAGTAATTTTGCATAACACAGTGATGTCTTTTTTGTTTGGCTGGGAAATCTAGTCCATTCATTTATATTCATCAAAAGAAGCTTTTTGCAATACAGTGTGTTATCACGGGCCTCAAAGCCCAAATTACATAAAGACTTTTGCAATGTCTTTATATGTATGAGGAAGAAAAAGTCATACTATTATCTTACCTTCTTTTACCTCCAAAGATGCCAATTTCACTGACAGGAAAGGATTAGCTCAGGTACTAAATAGAAAAGAGGATGAAGAAAGTTAGATAAGGCAGCCTAAGACTTAAATGGAGCTCCCCAAAATTGTGAAAAACAATTTAAAAGAAAAGTAATTAATAATTATCTTTATCTACCCTCCACCTTCCTCAAATACTCTTGAAAAAGGATTCCAGATCCCTTATTCCCCCTGTATTCCTTACTTGTAGTAGCCCATCTACTTCTTTTGAGAATCCCATCCAAAACAGGGAATCAAGCCCCCCTTGGTAGTAATTTGACTATAGACTGTTTTTATTATAAGTCTGTGCTGGAACTAGGCAGCTTTAAAGGTCTTTAATTACAGGGGGGTTGGGACTAGATGATCTTCAAAGTCCCTTTCAGCCCTTAACATTCTACAGTCCTATAATTCTATGAAATACTTCCACACAGCATCATTGTTTAATGAAAATGATAGATTCATACAACTGTAAAATGGTTTTGGCTGGAAGGGACCTTAAAGATCATCCAGTCTCAACCCCTCTGCCATGGGCAGGGACACCTCCTACTAAATCAGGTTGTTCAAGGCCTTATCCAACCTGGCCTATAGATTATATAGTTTGGTTTAGGTGGAATAGATATAAGTCTTTAAGAATAACAGTAGGAGGCTTGGATTCTTCCCTAGATGGAGAGACAGTGACTTCTTTCAGTGTTGGCACAACTAAACAGATTTTTTTTGAGAGTTATAAATGGAAATAGGACTAATACCCAAACCTCCTTGGAGTACCTCTTTGCAAGAAATTTCACCATCCTCTTTTAAATATTAGAACTGTTTACTTTGCCTTGCCTTCACATTTCCTTTGCCTTTTTCACTGGACAGAACTGTATGAGCTCAGGAATGTTCTCCTCAGTTTCCAACTTCCTCCTCCAGACACGTGTTATAGTGCCAGGTTTAATCTAGATCTGCATGTTTGAGGGCGCTGCTAAAGACAATGAATCTTCTCTCACATCTGTGTAAGCAGAGGATAAATATGTTGAAATCAGTGAAGCATAAAAGTGGTAAGAGAGCAAAAACAGGTCTAAGGATGGAAAGCAGTCACCTCTACTCAGAATATTTTACCTAGTTTTTTGAAGAAAATTAGTTTCTATTTTGAAGCATTATTGGTAACAGCTACCTTCAACAGAAAGGTTGGGACAGATGGAACTGATGAAATGGCTTTATTTTGCAATTTATTTTAGCAAGAATTTTGTGACACAGGAATTCTGCCATGTCTTCAGCTGGGAGAGGAAAGCAGTGGTATTTACAAGATCATTGTTTATATGCACCTCTTTGCAAGTATGGATGAAGGCCCAATTCTCAGCAACTCTGACAAAATCATTCCATCTTCTATTCTGTTGGTAAAGTGTTAATGAGACAAATTTTATAAATGAGCTTTAAGGCTCTTAAGGAGTCTTAAAGGTGAGCAGCAAGAAAAATAAAATTAATTAAAGTTAGATAAAAAACAATGAGCTGGAATTACTAGAAAGAAAGTTAGAAGGAGTAGGTTAAAAAATATGTAAAGGCATGAATCAAAATTGTATAAAATACAGTCAGCTGGTTGTGGAAGGCAGAGCAATAGGAATACACCTACCAGTAAATGGAGTGCACTGGTTTACTCCAGCAAAGTCTCGAACTACTGTATAGGCAGAAAACAGAGTGTTTTCTTTGTCGCTTGTTAGATATAAATTTTCTTTTTTTTACCCTAAGGCCTATTTCATTAGGTAAGCCCTTGACATTAGGACCATTTATGGATGTTTGATTTTATTCCGTACAAGCAAAACTGGCAGATTCTGACCCTTTGTAAGATTTTCACAGTATGTTCACTGCTAAACATTACTTGTGCCTAATACTGGGGAAAATCTTTCAGGAATGAGCCTCAGTGAATCAAAATTATAGTGCTTTATGCTATTTTAAGGATATATAATGCTAAAGCAGGAATAGTCTTTTAACTATATTTTATGGTTATCCTACTAGATCATAAAATATATACTAGTCTAGAACAGATGATGTTGCATACAACAATAAAGGTGCACAAAAAAAGGATAACTTTGGGACTTGAAGCACATAAGATAATTCTATAGAAACACAATTTCCATTTGTTCCATTGATGGTCCTAATTAGTATGAAAGATTGTTGATATTTAATCAGAGAAATCTAGGAAATTAGGTTTGAAACACCAGTTTTATAAGTATGAAAACAGGCAAAAAAAGGTTTGCATTTTGCTATTTGCTTAATCATCATTCCAAGTTTAATTTGAAAAAACAACAACAAAAATGCATTAAGCCCCAATGTATTGTTGCACTTGCCAGCTACTTTAAAACACAGGTAACATGAAAGAAAATACACCAGTGGATTCAGCAGCAACTGTAAACATCTTGCTTTTGCCAGTGACTAAGGACTTGTTTACCACTAAATTTTTCGTTTCTGTGGACTGAGGAAATAAATTTATCTTTTCCAGTTTTCTTCATGTCAGAAAATATAATAGGAGACCTGCTCATGACAGGAGATTACAGATCAGTGACCCCTAAGAGATACCTGAAAAAAAAGTGAAGGCTCAGATGTGACTGGATTCCACAAGGATCATAGAAGTTACTAAGCAGATGATAATTGCAATTAGGTTTTCCAGTGACCTCCTCAGGTAGAATCTGAGATCCCATGGAAAGAGACAGAAGAATGCTTATCCCATCTTGTCTTTACGCACCCCCCATCTTCAGCATCATGGCTTGAAACTCCTTGATTTTTTAGCGTAAAAATAAGTGTCAGGAACTCTTTGCGATGTGAGAGGGATTCAGAGGACCTTTCTTTCAGCTTACAGCATATGTTCAGCCTCGCTCCATTCTGGTTCACTTTCCAACCACTTGTTCTGTGCTCACACCCAAATGCTGACCCTGCCTATTTCCATATGTTTGGGAGGAATGCAGATAAATAGGGTTACTAGTTCAACTGTCTAAGGAACACACCTCTATTAACCCTGCTTCTTTTTGACTGCCCTCCAGAAACAAGACCTTCTCCAAGCAGCATCTCGGGGAATGAACAGATTGTTGAATTTTGATATATGCTTGCGAGCATTTAGCAAGATCCATCCCATCCAAAAGAGGATCACATTGTGTAAATATCAGCCCTTCACAACTGCAGCTCAGTCTCCCAAGGGGTGGTAGGCTTGCTTTTTGTGAACTGGTGGTCTCAGATAAATAATTTTTAGATTATTTTAAATGGTTTAAGATGCAGATATTGAGAACTTAATGAGTAAAAGAAGCAATTTTTTTTGAGGCAGCACTGGCATTTACAAAGATTACTACATTCCTACTACTAACTTAATAGAAACAGACATTTGCCCTTTGCAGGTAGACTTTGAGACACTTGATTGTCTCATTTTAAATGAAAAGAATAATTTTCAGTTGAAGCATGGCTATGTAACACTGAGTATCTTATACGCAGTTTCTAATTAAGGAACACCTATATCAGTCTGAAGTGGAGGTTTCCCATTCACATGTTAGGCTCACAGTCCTAAGAGAAAGTGTGCCGTATTACTGATAGCTGGCAAACTGGCTGTTTGGATTGTAAGGCCCAAAGAAGTTTAGTGATTTGTTAATGCAATTCAGTGGTTTTATTAAAAAACTCCCAAAACACACATCTCCTCTTCCTGCCCCGAAAAAAAAACGAAACCCAAATGCAAAACCAAAAAAGAACTCTTCAAAAAAACCCAAACCCCTTATTTTTATCTTAACTTATAAGAAATTCAACAATTTGAGCTTCCAGGTGAGATTTGTGTAGTCTTCCTTTTGTTTTTGCACTAGATACCTTAGATTCTGCATCTTGTGTACTTTGACAACCTCTGCAGGCTCCTTTCATCATCATTTTGCTCAGTACAGTAAGAAAGCCTACAACCAAAATAGAAAAGCTTTTAAAAACACAAGGGCTTCAAGGATCTAATAAGAAAGAAGGATCTGTAAAACACACAGTGACTAAAAGACATCCTGTGCATGAGAGTATCATAATCAGACTACTTTTTCACTGAGTACTAAGCAGAAGCCTTTCAACAACTACATTAGGCCCACAGTGAGATCTATACAAAGGAAAATCCAGCTGCTGGTCTCCTTAGGAACCATACAGAATAAAAGGACCTGTCCATCAGATTTTGACTGTAGAACTTTTTGGTTTAATGCTTGCATTCACTTTCATGTGCTTGTTGCTGGTGTTATTTCTTTTTTATTTTTGGAGCTATTTGAAATGTTTTTTGAAAGATGAGGTAAATCTTAGCATTTAGGAAGTACACATTATAAAAATAGCTTTTTGGTATTTCTTCACAGTTTACTGGCATGAAATAAAAATGCCAAAGATCAATCAAAGCAAAAAAGAGGCAACTGTTAGTATCGTCATTTTTTTCTAATATTTGTGTGAACTAGTTCCACCCAAAGGTTTCCTCTCACTGCATGGTAATGTGCAATGCAAACGGTTACAATAAACACTCACTGCAAAATGCTGGTGTATTTATTAAAGAAACCCCAGTCTTGCCGTCACTGTTCAGCCCTGGATAGGAGTTGAATAAAACTCCCAATATTCAGAATTTCTGTTAAAATAGAAATTAACATTCTCTCTGTTGCAGAAAAACTGGAATGTAGCACAGAGTAGAAGCTTATAGATATTTACTGAGGATCTGAAAACTGTAAAATATGTGTCTTTTTTGCCATAACTTTTTGTGATCTCTAGTTATACTTTACAGAGTATTTGTCCATAGTACGATCTCTTGTTTTCAAAAAAATTTTGAAAATGTCCAGCTTATTTTAAAGTAGGTTATTCTGCTTTATTTTGTGCTTGTTAGAAAAATGGAGAACTACAATGAGAAATGTCTTCTCACCCTGTCTCTTGGACAATGTCCATCTTAGATGGCCTACCATTTTTTGCTCTCCATCCCATCCAATGGAGAATCATGAAGTCTCCCATTACTTACATGTGATGTACAATGAAAATACAATAATTAAATCTCCTCTTTACTGAGCTGGAGAGACATCAGTAAAATATGAATATCATAGCAAAAAGTTAGTTTCTTTCCAGCCCTAAAATGGTCAGTAATGGAAGGGCTAAAGTAGCCCATAAAAGCTAATTCTGATAAATTTTGTTGTCCTGAGCATGTACCAATTGTGGATAAAATTATCATTTCTAGGGAATTCAAATTTTCATCCCAAGTCCCTCAGAATGAAGACACAAACAGCAAGTGTAAATATTTGTGTTTAAAATTAGTTGTTACTGGAGAGAGAAGTCTTATCTTTAGGTTTTAATTAATTCTTATCTCAGTTAAAAGATAATTAGAAAGTAATCGTGTTCTTGTTAAGTATCCATTGTCTGATTTCTGATGTAACATACAGCTTTAAGAGGAATTTTGTGAGCCACAAGAATTCCTTTGATTTATATCACATGCTTGTTTGTGAGTGGGGGTAGAATCATGGTTGATTTTGTGTGTATTCAGAATCCAAGAAAAAAAATTCTAAATTAAATACGCTCTGTCAAACGAATTAATATGGCTTGAAAAAATAGACAACTTTTTGTGTCCCACATGCCTTATGCCTTTTCTACATTTTCTTTTTTTTTTTTCTTTAACAAACTGAAAATTCTGCTTATTTAAGCGAACAGTGTAGTGAATAAAGTGAATGGAAAAGTTTCTGTTTGATGAGGGATGAATAGATTGCTCTTTATTCTTCTTGCCAAGGACTTAATTACTACATCGGCATGGTTGGTCGCTAAGAGTTGTACTCTCAAAGGCAGTCTGCTACAAAACAGATGGGTTTTTTTTCATCTGAGAGAATAGTAAGTTCTGTGGGAAAGATGAAAGTAGCGAGAAAATGTCTGATTTTAAAAGTTCATAGACAGTATGGCTTTCACCATAAGCTGGTAGATGCATTTGTTTCAATTGGCGCTTGAAGAGAAGTAAATTAGAGGACCCTAAGAGTGCAGGAGGGAAAATACTGTAATGTTGTAATTGAGACCAGTTTTTCAGCAACTTGGATGTTTCAAAACTGTAGTTTTGATTAAAATATTGGCAGAACTACAGCTCTAACTAGCTCCCAGTAGATATTCAGTGTCCTAAAATCTTATTCATTTCATAACAGCTTGCAGTTGAACAGAACGCTATGGAATATGTGTCCTCTGTAGAGTACTGAAAGAAAAGTTAGAGGATAGTTGTTAATGCTGAAATTTGAAAAGAATGTTATTTTTTTTAATGTTGCACTCAAGTTCCTAGTCTCCACACTGTATATTCCAGCTCAGTTATCTCCAACATGTACACATATATATATATATGTATAATTTTATTTATTTCTCTGGAGTTCCATGACTTCCAGAGTTAGGTTTCCCCTAAGTATTGCCATCTCTTCAATCTTTCTTGCATGTCTAAGGATTTTTTTAAAAAGCATCTCAGTGCCTTTCATATCATATAAAATTATATATATATGAAATATAAGGTCCCTTTGGGACAGGCCTGCATAATGAATCAGCTCTGTAAGGTGATGTGCAATGGTTGTGCAGAAGGCTGGCACAGAGAACGAGATTGCAAGCACGAGATCATACTCAAATCAGGGTATTAATATTCTCAAGGAAAGACTACAAGTATGAATAAATCTTGCCTTACTTGTCTATTGACCATTCTTGGCAAACTTGCTGAGATTTCAGGGACTCAGGAAACCCACTGGTTCTTCCTCAGCCTCTGGAAGCCCCTGCAGCATCTTTAATTTAAGGACCTGTAAGACTGGGCATTAAACACTGGGGAATATTGGACAACAATATACACATTTGTTGTACTCTGATTTCCCTTTAATATAAAATGACTTTGTGGCAGTAGTTTTTGCCTTTCAGAGTAAAATACAGGGATGACGTGATTAATTTTCTGTAGGAACTATAACATTTCTCTGTAAGAAGACAGTAATAGTATCCCATGTTCTCCCAAATGATGGCTATAATGGCCATGGGTCAAATATTGCTTCTATTAAATCAAATTTTTTGTTCAGTTTAGCTCAGGATTGCTTATACTTAGATCTCCATCTCTTGAGACTTGAGCAGATGCCATTTTCTGTATTTTTTCATCTCTTGTACAGAAAATCTAAATTATAAAGGCTTATCTCTTCTTTAGTTTTTCTTTCAGTCTAATCAAGATTTTATGCTTCCTGCTTTTCACGTTACAACTTTGACTGTCACACTGAAAACCACATGCATTATTCCAGAGCACAAAATTCAATTTTCTCCTGTCTTGTACTGCTTCAATGATTCCTCTTAATTCTGTTAAAAAAAAAAAAAAGGAAAGAATAGTAAAAGAATCTTCTGAAGTACGTCATGAGCACACACATTCCTTTGTCACTTGATGTGACAACTGAATAGAGAAACGCATATCCATAGGCGCTCCACTTTATTTCAGCTTGTTAGTATAGAGAGTGATTTAGTGCATTACGCTGGCAATAAAACCATATTTGTCGCAGGTCCTATTAATAAGCAATAATTATTGCATTTTTAGCCACCCTCGCTTATTTGCCTTTAGGAAGAATATTTAAATCTCAAAGGAGTATTAAAAAAATCCGATGGAAAAATTTCAAATAATGTTTTTGTTGAAAGAGGGAGTATTGCAATTTCAGTGAAAAACATTTGAATAACACGAGAAAGAACTTAAAGAGCATTTTAAAAGAAATGCTTATTTATATTTTTAATGTAAAACCTGGATTAAATATAAAAACCTATATTCTAAATTAGTGTAGAAGGCAAAAATATTTGCCTCAGAAATAAATACTTAAACTTTTTCAGAACTAGATATTCATCTTGAGATTCAAAATTGATTTTTTCAAAAATCCTATAAAATTTGCTTTTTGTTATGATTTTTTTATTTGTTGAATTTCTCATAGAAATTGTTTTAAACAGTTATGATTACATCTAGATCATCAAGACCAGTTCAGATCTCTATCAAATTAAACATTGTCTAAATTACCATTTGTATTGTCTTTTAAATAATTCAGTGGAATTTTCATGGACAATATTTATGTATGGTACTTGGAAAAATGGGAAGAAAATACTTGAATAATACAAAACTCATAGAAATTCCTCTTACAGTAGGACTTTGAAAATGAAAGAAATTATTTTCCTGTGTCAGGGTGTTACCTGACATTACTAATCTCCTGCCTTGAAATACTAATTGCATCATTGGTCTGTTTTTCTTTTTTTAATTGACATTTAAAATATCTGTTTTTTTCCCCACACCTTGGCCAATGTTGTTTATTTCATAAAGGACTGGGTTTGAACACTAGGAGTTGTGATTGACTTCAGGAAGCATACGCTTCTTGGGATAATTATAGGATGATCAAGCCTTGCCATAACTTGGCAGTTCCACAGTAAAACAAAGCCCCGAGGTATATGCCATTGCAGCTTCCTTGCTGAGTGACTTACATAAGCTCTGATGTTATTTCTTAGCCAGTATGAATCTTGAAGATTAGCAGCTCCTAAGACAAGGACTGAAATATGCTTGCTGTGTTAATGAAGTCTCAAAATCGCAGTATGGAAGAAAGCTTTTGTTGAAGTGCTGATAAATCTCTTCATACAGATCACTGCCTGCAAGGAGAGGAATACCACTTAGGTACAGAGAAAAATATTTGGTCTGTAAAAAAACCAAGTTAACCAATGATGTCATTGTGCATTGTAAGTATTACATTCAGTTTGGGGTTTGTAATGCAGTAAGGGGGAGCCCTTTCTCTCTCTCTCCTCTGGCCAAAAAATAATTTTGTAACCTGGAGATAAAAGTTATGTCATTGCCCCATACAATTATTTTAGTACGGACAGTTTAGAAATATTTCTAGCACAATTGTGTGTAAGCAAGAAATAGTGCTATGTGTCCTCAGCCATTTTAACACTCCATTTTCCTAAAGTTTAGACTGCTCATATCAGGCCCATGGCATTATACATAAGTGTTTGTGTCATAACTTTTGTAGGTTTATTAGAATATTAGCAGTGTTTTCATGTAACTTCATTCTTAATTTATATTAACTTGAATCTAATATGATGGTAACATTGGCTAAAATATTAATCCAATTTTATATTCCAGCACTTCTTGTCATCTAGCTTTGCTTTCTTTAAAGCAGGAAGAAAAGCTAAATGACTTAAAGCACAAGGCTAATTAAGCCATCAAGCTAATATTTCATCCATACTATTCATATAGCCCATTTCACAGTCTTATGAGCCTGACTTCAGCCATTACAGGCCTTTTAACTTGGTAGATGGTACAATATGTGTGAAATAATATAAAGCATCACAAGGTAGGTGTATGATCAAGCTGACAAGAAAAAGAAAAATTTCAAACAATTCTTTCATTTGCACATAAAGTAAATCATACTTCCTCAACTGATCTTCTGTTTGAATTTTTATTTAACTACCCTTGGGAAAATGCCTTATGTCCCAGAACACCTTTTGTTTAGATACAAGGGGCAGTTCTTCAACCTTCTGTTCTTTCTTGTCATTCTTTATGTTTGCCCGATACAGTCTTTCAGAGCTCCTTCCACTTCCAAAGGTTATGAAAACACAAGCTCCCCTGTCTGCTACACAGCTTTAACATCTCCACCTGCAGGAGCAGAAAACCAGAATGCAGAAGCGGTGTTTACTGCAGCTAAACGAAATGTATCTGTATGTTCTGTTAGCAATGAGGCCACCTGGCATCAAACACTCCGTTGTCCGTACCACCATACTTTCTTAGCTGCTCAAGTACACCAACCACACACAAGCTATTGGGAACAGCCTCTGACCCATTCCATCTCCAAACCATGGCTGTTGTTTGAAAGGTGACTAACTGTCTTCATCCAAAGCCACACCAGCAATTATTCTAATCACAAATTTATTAATAAAGGCAAATCCAGAGATGTAAACTGATTTGATCCTAGAAAAGTAAATGAAAGGCAGGATTAGAATTTGTGTTCTTGGTTCCTAGTCCTGTAGTTATTCTTCCAGAAAATAATGCCTTTTTTGTTCATGATTAATAGAAAACCACATTGATTAGCAGTTCAGGAATGTGTATCTCAAGATTCTACACATATTGTGAAAGTACTCTTCTTAGGCACTTTTCCTCAATTTTCAAGTCCTCTTATCTGGAGTTTGTTATGTAATTTGAATACAGCTAACTATTTCAAACACCCCCTTCTACCTACACACCCATTAGCATTAAGATTAATAAGAATAGTTTGAGTATCTCATGTTGTATAATTCTTCATAAAACTTACACATAGAAGTACTTTGATTATAGTTCTGTTTGCATTTCCTGGGGAAAAGAGTATGATGATCAGGTATCGCTTCCATTTAACCTACAACTTCACCATCTGGAGTGGAACAAAACAATATATTTGATCTCAGATTATAGATATTTCAGCAATCTTCAATCTAAATTATCCTCTTGGCCCAGGTGGGTGGTAGCATTTCATCAATGCCTGTATGTTTTCTTTCGTCTCAATCTTTTTTTATCTATGCATGGGTCATTTTTGCTGCTTTGAAGAACCACAGAAGTTTGGAGGAAAATCTCTTTTAAGCAGGCTTAATCTCTTTTAAGCAGAGTTATTAAGAGCACAATTTAGAAGTTTGTTGTGTTACAAAAGGACCCAAAAGCATTGGTTACAGACCATGCCTATGAGGCCTCTAAATACTTTTACCTCTGTGAAGGATTTCCCACACTGGGGGAGTTGCACACTTACTGTTCCATGTAACAATACAGGCTGGGGGATGAATGGATTGAGAGCAGCCCTGGGGAGAAGGACTTGGGGGTGCTGGTGGATGAGAGGTTGGATATGATCCAGCAATGTGTGTTTACAGCCCAGAGAGCCAAACGTGTCCTGGGCTGCATCCAAAGCAGCATGGGCAGCAGGGCGAGGGAGGGGATTCTGCACATCTGTTCCACTGTCCACTGTTCAACCTCACCTGGACTTCTCTGTCCAGCTCAGGGATCCCAAACACAGGAGAGACATAGACTTGTCAGAGACAGTGCAGGGGAGAGTTATGAAGATGCTCAGAGGACTGGAACACCTCTCCTGTGAGAAAAAGCTGAGAGTTGGGGCTGTTCAGCCTGGAGATGAGAAGGCTCTGGGGTGGCCTTATCATGTACTTTCAGTAGCTAGAGGCAGCCTAAAAGAGAGATGGAGAGGGTCTTTTTACAAGGACATGTAGTGACAGGACAAAAGGGAATGGTTTTAAACTGAGAGTACATTTAAATTGGATGTTAGGGAGAAATTCTATACTGTGAGGGTGGTGAGGTACTAGAGCAGGTTGTCCAGACAAGCTGTGGATGCCCCAACCATGGCAGTGTTCAACACCAGGTTCATGGGACTCTGAGATAACTGGTCTAGGGAAAGGTGTCCCTGCCCGTGGTGACGGAGGTGGAACTAGATGATCTTTAAAATCCCTTCCAACCCAAATAGTTTTATGATTCTATAAGATGCTCTTTGCACTGTCTTTTCTGGGGAAGAGCTGCCTACACAATAATGAGAAGCAAAAGCAATTAGGACAGAAGTGTTGGAGCTGCTACAGAGACTGCCTCTGAGCACACCTCCAGCTACGAAGATTGGACTGTTTTGAGTGTATTCAAAAACTGCATTTACTGGGGAGAAAAGGCGGTAGCCAGCAAGAGGAATGCTTCCTACAATTGCCTTAAAATATTCACCTAACAATATGAATGGTACATGGCACTTTTGTCAGTGTGAACAGCTGGTCTCCTCAGCTTATTTTGCTTTCACTGAATCATCTGTAACAAACACTCTGCTCAGGAGAGCCTGCGGGTAGCTCGGCACTTTTCATTTACAAAAGTAATCCATGTCTCTTGTCACATTCAACTTTGCTAGAATGTGGCAGGAGTTTGCAAAAGTCACCCAGACTTCAAGGGAAAACAACTTCTACTGAACGCTTCTTGGCTGGAAACATAAAATATTTATACTCTTGAAATAGGCAATTTGATCATTCAGTCACTTTATATATACCTCATTGTGTAAGCATTCCTCAGCAAGTTCCTTTCTCTGTTAAATATAGTTATACGGTACATAATTGCCAAGAGTAAAAAGGGTTGCACATGCTATTTTTGGTAGCATAGATGATGAGCACAGCATTTGTGAAGGAAGAATTATTATGGAGTTAAAACTCATGCATATCTATGAAAGCTTCTTCCTTGAGAGTTCTGGAATAAGTCCAACTTTAGAAAGTTCTCATGGGGTTTCTTGAGCTGTGCAAGTTGGAAAGAGCTTTTAGCTAAGTTGCTGATACTTAAAATAACCAAAGGGCGGTTTTAAACGTTTGTCGCTAAAAGCAATAAATCACTGCTCAGCACAAGCTGTGTTAACTCTGCTGTCAGGACAGGTGTCTGCTGGACTCCCTGAGGCAGTCAGCAAACGCAAACTAATGTGCAAACTACAGTAATTTTTTGTGCCAGCTCTCCCATTTTTGAGATGAGTACTAGAAGGTCTTCATATTACTCTTGTTACAAACCGACCTGACCAAACCTGTGTGATGTTTGAGTTCATCAACCTTGGCCTCTACATGGAAACCTGTGAGACGTTGCTCTGTGATCACACACAGGCTGTCTGGAGCTCTTACTTGTAATGGCCAGAAGATTTTCTATATGTTCTTTTACAAAGAGAATAATATTAGATCTGGCTTTCAGAGATGAGTTTTTCATAGATACAAGCAAAAAGGAAAAATCAGCTTAGGACCACGTAAAGAAGTTGCTCATGTAATTAGGAAATTTTAGCCTGAATAAATAATACTGAAAGGACTAACAGAGTTGATACAAACAGTGTCCCAGTGATTATATTTGAATGGAATGCTTATGTTCTTAATTGTTCTCAACTTAGGGCATGCAGCTTTGGGAGGAAAATTTTTCCAGATTATTTCTAGGATTTCAATACACATTTACAAACAGTAGTTTCCTATGAACTGCAAAATTTTTCTACTAGATGAAAAAATTGAAGCCATCCTTACATATTTGCATATGCATTCCTCATTAGTAGTCATTGCTAAGTCATCTGATAGTTGTGTGCCAAGTCTTTATGACTTATTTCTGTACTTTTACCTTGCTGTATTCATCTATGCCTCTTTATAGATACAACAAGGAATAGAGAAATACAATGGCTGGCTTAAGTATATCTACTTAGTATACAGAAGAATTTTAATGGTGTTTATTGTCTAAAAACTTCACCTATTCTGGAGTCACCCATATTCCTTTTAGCCCTGAAATGATTTTCCAGCCTCCTGCATCTTATACCTCTGCAAGGCACGTGTCATAACCTGCTGTGTAAGGATCTCATTCAATGTTTTGCACTCAATTTCTTCAAATCTAACACCACTAAATCTGGTAAAAGACAATAGTGAACCGGCTGCACAGTCTCTAACATTTCAAGCCACCAGGTAAATTCTGTGTGAAAATACCTTTCTTTTAACAATCTTCCTCAATAGTATTTCTTTCTTCTCCCGGTGTAGCATATTCTATCCCTAAATTGCTCAGATTAAGTCTATCACAGCATTCAAGTCTCCAAACATGAAAACTACCTATCATTCAGTATCTGATGATCCGTCAGGATTTGACATTTCTATGTTTCATTATAAGAGCTATTTTGTGCACTATTTAAGGGCTTTTCAAATGAATTAATTAATTAATTTTCTTCTTCATTCTCTATATTTAGACTTGCACTTACTAAAGAATCTCAGTTTTAAAGTCTTATAGGACTAAGAATAATTTCAAAAACTTAAAAATGTATTTGGATTTTTTAATGAAAAGATAACTCCCAAAGACTTCAGAAATCTGGAGCATTAATAATAATTTATTTCAAATAGATAACATACCATGTGTCAAGTTACACAAGACACCTGGAACTGACTAAACCCACGACATGAAGTCCTGAGATAAGTGCAGACATAGTATATATGTGTTTTTACAGGCAAAGGGTAAAGAAGTTCTTTTATCAAGGAGATTTGCTCAAATAGGGAAAAGAAAAAACAGGAATGGTTTGTAGTAACTTAGTATTGTAGCCTGTTTTGCTGATTTTTGCATGAGGGATAGCTGTTGATCAGTAGATGATAGGTAAAGCCATCCCAGTAAGAGCAAGGAATGCTGGCATTAGTATGGAAGGAAAGTTAAATGGGAGCTGAGTAACTTTAGAGAAATGACTGGTCTGTTCCTGAGCAATTTGCATTTTTTTCTGCCTTTTAAATGAAAAAATGATTAATTGTCACCTCAGGTCCCCTTTAAATTTAAAAAACTTATGAAACTATAAGATGTTCCAATATAAAAAATAATTAGCTGATTGTTTTCATGATCTATAATTATATTTTGGTAAAAATAAATAAATGAAATATTGCATTTCATGTCTGTAATTATCTATTTCTTGTAACCTCAAGGAATTATTTTTAAGTAGTTTGGTGTGCCATGAAAACAGAACACAGAGGAGTTTTTTATATGTATTTCAGTAACATTTGAAGGAGGCCCACCATAAGGAAATGGGCTTTCCATTTCCTAACACTTTTTCTGTTCCATTGAATTTTTTATCATTTCAGTTGCTTTTTAGAAATATACAAATAACCCAAATGAAAAACTATAAAAAATTGCCTGAATCAAAGGTATCTTTGTTGTTTGAGGCCTTTCTGTGTTCTGTGCATGCATGTGTGCTCATATTGTGTATAAAACCAGGGTCCTGCTTCTATATTTCCGCAGATCCCTCACAGTGGGCAACAGACCTTGTGTGCTTATTTTATCTTCTGCTTGGCATACTGCTTGATGCATATGATCAAATGCAGCATTTCATTTCCAGTCTCACAGATGACAGAATAAATTCCAGAATGCATTTCTGCAGATGTCAGAAAGGTCAAGGAAGACAGATAGATACATGTTTGCTCGTGTTTTAGTTTTCTGAAAAATCGGAAATAATTATGTATGAAATCAAATTACTTTTTAAATGTTATCTTTGCAGTATTTGATTTTTTTATTAACAATTATTAAAGAAATATTGTCTTTAAATTTATTCCATTTTTTCTCCTATTTATTAGGAGAATAAATTATTATATATATATGATATATATATATATAATAAATAATAATAATAAATTATTATTATAGTTTGTTAAAGAATTATGCTGCTCCTAGGTCTGTGTTAATGGTTTTCTAGAAACTATGAAAATCCTTCATATGTTGATCAAGTAGTTAAAAGTCTTTAGGTTTCCACCAGCCAGCACATTTCAGGATTTTACAAGAATAAATAATGTTTTATTTTTATTTAAGTTGCTCAGCTAGAGTATAAAGGCCTAACTAGTTTAGCAAATACATACAGAGTAATCAACTTTTCTAGTTTTCTGACCTATTATATTTTAAAAAATGTGTTTCCTCTGAAGTCTTCATGTCAGTACTGTAATATGATTTTATAATATTGAAATGATGCCCAAAGTTCTAACGCTGAACATTGAGTTAAAGCTCCATTCATGTTTATTTAATTTTGCTTTTTTCACTTGGACTGCCATGGGAAAAGAAGAAATTTTTAGCTTTTGTCTATATTTTTTCTTCAAGTCACACAGCTAAAAATATTATAGACTAGCATGACAATGTTGGTGTTGTCTCACGATCTTGTTAAAATTAGTTTAAGAAATCAATGTGGGGATTTTCCCTCCTGTTTGCAGAAACTTTGATTACTAAAAATTTCCAAAGCTATTTTTTGGTCAGAGTTATTGTAGAGGATTATTGTAGAGGAAAAGTGGCTGAATCCTGATTTTTCTTTCATTGAGTCATCTTGGTGGGCAGAGCCTTCATTCTAGTTCTTGGACATCAGAAATAAAAGTAATTTTTGTTTTGTAATACATACTTTGATACATGGAAAAATGTTGTAATTTTCAAAAGGTAAATATTTTCATCTGATCAGTAAAAGTTTAGTAATCTTGTAATTTGGTAATGTGGGAAAGACTAGAGCAAGAACACAGGAGACAAAAAGTGTATTGAAATAGTGACAAATTAACTGAAAATTAATTAAATTGAAGTAACCTAGATCATGTTCAGGAACCTTAACAAACTTGGTAACCTGAAGTCTTGATTTAGAAAAAAATAAATGAAAAGCCTTGTATAAGTAATAGTCATTGATCTTTCATTGCTACCTAGTATAAAATTTATCTTAAATTCTTTTTTTAGTTTTTTTAAGTTGCAGAGATAATATTCATGCTTTGTTTAGTGCAACACCAGTTCTTCACTGGAACATTTTCTTGGTTTTAAGTTCTGGTGCAATCAGGCTCACTCAATTTTGCATGCTGATGTGCTGACCAGTCAGCATTTTAGATTTTACAAGCCAGGCACAAAAGGTGCCTTGACGAGGTTATTGTTTTTTGAGTGAGAGCACCTGACTGCTCTTTCACTCAGAACTGGAATTTGAAACCAGGTAGGAATGCCCTGCTGCTACCTGGGGATGATTAATAGAAATTGAACAACTTCAGTTTCTGTGAGCTTTAGGGGAAACAATGATAAAACATACAAAGCTGGTACATTTGAAATACATTAAGACTACCTAGATGGAACTAACTTAATTAACTTTTCAGCCTTTCTTAGAATTCTTTGGGAAAAAAAGTGAAAGAAATCTTCCTGTTCAGTGTTCGCTTTCTATTTTGAGGTTTTGTGCTGTTTTGTTTGTTTAGTGTCAAAGGGTATAGTTTTCTGAATTTCTGTGGCAGCAGAAGTGTTTCTTAAGCAGAGGAAGCTATTGTTCTGCAGAAGAAAATAAGAATTTATTTAAAAAGTAAAAGTCACACAGATCTACAGTTTGTTTCACAAAAATAAGGAAAATATGGCCCACACATGCAAGCTTTTCTTTTTTAAGGGTATGTTCTGTTATCTTTTTATTATAGATATCACTTTTGGTTTTCTTCTTATGGTGGAAGAGAGAAAAGCAAAACAAACAATAGTCCCCTTTAGCTTGTGCTGTAACTTCAAAGCTTCTCACAACCAAGGCATATGAATTGATGTAAATTCTCAGTGTTTAGGGAGTTCTGCTGATGTAGGACTCTGGCCAAGTTCAGGTGTCATCTTGGCTGCCTAAGCCTGCTCAGCTACAGTCTTCAAGCAATGGAGTTCAAAGAAAAGATGTTTTCCTGGAAAGTGCTGCTGACCTGAGGAGGTGCAATACCCAGGCTTCTGTGTGTGTGCGTGTCCACCACACACGAACTGAGCATTGAAGAAATTTCCTTCTGTAAATTGAGAATTTGTGAACATGAATTCCCCAGAACTTTGTAATCTTTTCTCCGCTATATTTCAACCCACTGGAATTTTGGGGGAAAAACAGTAATTCACAAATGCGTTTTTTTGTATTTTTTTCATTTTATTTTTTCTGCAGTAACCTACAGTGGAGAAATCTGCATTTCAGTCTTAGTAGGTAATAATCAGATATACTAGGGTAGGATGTTTTTGTTCAGCTGCTCAGTCAAAGACTTCTGACTACATGTTATTTGTCAGGATCAATCAGGAACAGGAATGACTTCCAGCAAGTTATTTCTTCTTGAGAAGACTGCCTCCTAATTTTGTGAAGTTTTGAATTTTCAAAGGGAAATACTGAATAAAGTAAGTGAGCAGTTTTAAGGTTAACTTTAAAATTGCTGAAATATTAATTCAGTGTCTGAAGTTAGGCTAGTTTGGGAGAAAAAAAAAAACAATTTCAGAGGAAGATTTTAAATATTCAAATGTAATGCAAAGGCAAATGCCTTTCTTGGATAACATCAGATACCAGTGCAGGGCCTGCCTGGGTTTTACTTCCACTCAGTCTGCCAGAATGAGCTATTGTAGAGCTTTGCAAATGTGAGGGATGAGGCTGAAAGAAGGCTCTGTGTGTCAGTCAGACTCTGCCCTAGCAATCAGCCTAAGCACACTTCACACCTGCAGAGTGCCTTTTGAAAGTGTCCAAGGGAAGCAAGGCTGCTCAAGAACAATGTTTTACAGTACTTTGAAGTGTCCTGGTCATATTCAGGCCACTAGAGATTATGTCTCATTTGAATGTCCTCCTTTGTTATTTCACTTAAGATCAAGGATGGTACATTTCTCAACACAATTACTGTGTGAAAGCTTTTAGTTTAAAGGAAAAAGAATCTTGTGAGCTCCTCTCAGCAGGGTCGGTGTCATCTTTGGTCTCTCTAAAGCACTTAACCCAACAGGGCTCAAGGGATGCACTGCCTGATCTTGAAACAGGAGTCGATAGTCCTCACCCTGATTGCAACATTTTTTGGCTCTGCTGCAGTGGAAAAAATGTGGCTTCCTAATTCTGGATCTGTGTACTCAAAGGATGAGTAATTTTGCACTGTCTGTCCACTGTGTGTCCACACACAGTCCATCTGTTCTGATGGTGAGTGTTTAGAGAAAAATATTGCATGTTAATACATTACTAACACGGGGGAGATTGATTTTGTCAAAAACACATGTAGGTTGATAACGTGATAATTTCTGTTCATGCCCACCACAGCAAGACCTGCTCCCCCAACTCCTTCTGAGATGTTTGAACAACTACCTGTGCAATCCTGACACTTTCCCCCAGAGAAAAGTAACTCTGTGTTAGAACTCTGATTTCCATATGACTCCAGTAACTGTTGTGTTTTCTTAACTCTGTGTTGATGAGTATGTGTACCCATGCAAGAATTCTTGCTGTTATGTCCCCCGCCCCAAAAAAAAAAAAAGCAAATTAGTATTTCTTGCAGAGAAAGTTTTGGTATTCATGAAATGATTCCTTCTTCAAAGTGCTAGCTGGATGAGAAAGAAATAAAGTAATCATAGAAATTAAGTTATCCTGTTTTAGAGAAAGAAGGTTAATTTTTCAGTAGCGCTAATACAAAATAAAAGAAATGTCTTTACTTCTGCTTTTTATTTGCAAAAGAGTGTAATAATATGTTTTTGTCAGAGTAAGATGATAAAACGCATTGTATTTATTCACAGTCAAAGGTGAATTAAACAGTAATTATTAGTGCTCAGTAGAGGACAAAGAGGTAGGAAGGTTAGAGATGTGAGAAAATCTGGAATTTTTTTTTCCTTTTCTTTTTTCTACCACAGCACCTTTACTAGCTTATTGAAAGATCCAGATCACTATAGTAATTACTTGCTTATTGAAGTTAAATCTGATCTGAGAGTAAGGAATGCCTTATGAATAATTTATTTAAACCTTGACAGCATTTAAGAAGTACTTATGTATGCCTATAACTTCCAAATAATACCAAATATAACTAGCGTGAAAGACGGAGCCGCACTGTGCTCTAAAATTTGTGGGCACTTTAATATTTCTGGAAAAAGCAGGGGAAAAAAATTGAAATTGTACTCTAGCTGGTCTGAAACAAAATCCTTTTGCTATATTAGTGAGATTAAAAAAAAATGTGTCTGTTGTTATGTATTTTATGAAAAAACTAATGGTATTCTGCAATAAAATAATTGTTCCTTTTTTATATGTAAATTACAAATTATTTTTAAAATAAACTGTACTTATTGATATACATATATTCACACCTATGCTTGAAAGTAACTTTATATGAATGTATGTGAGCTAGTTTGGGCTAAATTTATACTTTTTATAGTCTAAGTATAGTCTATAGTGTATTCCTAAATAATATAGTGAAGACCATTTACTGTTTAGCCACGTAAACAGTTGTGCGAAAATAATTCAGTGGGGAAGTCAGGGCATCAAAATGAGAGCAGAAACTGTGAGGCAAGAGGGTCTGAAAAAAAAAAGGCCAAACATAGAAACAGAAAAGGACAATTGGAACCACACAAGAGCTCCGAGATTCACCAGTTATGCATAAAATAAGCCCGGGGGAGGCAGAAAAAAAGTGTCCCAGGTGTCTTAACCAGTTCTTATCAACAGAAACTGAATTCCACTGGTTTTTGTACAGGGGTGGAAAAGCTAACTGGGCAGTTGTTAGATCTCCTGGATATTTACTGATTTCAAACATCAGAAGGACCTTGAATTTTTTTAGTGCTTTGATAACAACTTTGATAACTTCTGAGACTGACTGATGACTCTTGGAAGTGTGCTTAGCTCAGTACTGGCCAAAGGTGACAGGGTTTTAAAGAAATACAAAGCAATGCTGTAGAAGGCACAGTAGCAGAGCAGAAGTCAGGAATAGGAAAGCAGAACATAACTGTCTTAGGTTAGCCTAATCTGAATTAAAACAATCAAGCAGAGAACTTGACTGTTGGGATGACACACTACCAAGCCTCATGAGGAAATGACTTATGGATTCTGGAGTCCAAAGAATTAGAGTCTGAGTTTCTGATGTGACTAGTTCATACAAAGCAGTGGGGGGGTAAAACTAAAGCATAACCAAAGGCCTTTTGGAGCATGTTAACAATGCTCATAGCAAGATACTGGATTCATTTCTCTCTTACTAGACCTGCAAACCTTATTTTTAGTTTGTGTAGTTGCTGTTCTGTATGTTTCTTTTTCTTTTTTTAAGGAAAGAGAAGAGGTGTTGCCAAACTCTCTATTTTCTTCAGTGACTTTTCTCAGGTCCTTGATGGTCTGTTTTCCAAGGTTACCACACTCTCTGAACCTTTTTTGTAGGGAACCTACTTCATGCCTTTGTCTGACAGGTGTCACACATTATAAAAGCTAAGAGAATGTAGCAATTAATACCACCTTGTGCCATTTGTGCTCCTTGTTACATAAAAGAAAAGCAGTCACAGTGTCTGTGCAGTCCACCATCCACACCAAGACTGTATCTTGACTGGAAATCTCATGAGTTGCTCTGTTGACCTTCCCTATGGGAACATCTTTGCTTTTGCTTTTTCCTGCTTCTTATTTCTGTATAAGTAGCATCAGATATTGTCCCAGCCTCCTATTTATATCCAGGTGAGAAGCAACGGTTTGATAATGGAAAAATGGGACCTTTTTCCTGATATATTTCTGAACGGAACACTATTACTGCTTTTTTCAGTGGTTTCAATATACAATCTCTTTTATTTAACCCTGGTGTTTCAAGGAGTTTTAAGTACACACACTCAAAGAAACATAGGAATTTAAAGCAAGTGTTCTGCCTTATAATGACCTTTCATGTCAACTACAAGATCTCTTTTTAAAAGTGGGTTGAAAAACGTACTGTTAAAAACTGTATTTTCCAACCTATCTTCATTCTTAAGCATAACAGTGAAAAAAAAGGTCTACTGGCATGTGAGATTATCACCTCCTTGAGGTGTGCCCAAAACAACAAGCTGGCATAAGGCTTAATCACTTGTATGTGACATGGTCTTCTCTTCATGTTGAAAACTTTGCACTCTAGCCCACATCCATGCCTAATTTATACAGAGTGCCTCATGTAAGGTAGGTGTTATCAGAGAGCTGGAATGGTTTATTGGTACTTCCCTTTACTTGCTTTAGAGCTGTATCCAATTGCTATCACCAAGGGTAGCCATACATTTAAATGAAAATACAAAAAGTGATTTGTAGTAATTTTACACACACACATGTGGTATGTGTTTTGCTCTGTTTGACATAGCTGCCTGGATGCAAAGATCCCAACTGAAATGAAGTCAGAAAAACAATAAATATGTTTCTAGGTCAGTCTGGTTTTAAGTATGGAAAAGCACTCCATCATACTGTGTTTTGGTTTGTTTGTTTCCCCCCTTGAAGCAGCTGAACACTATTCTAGTTTTCTACAGATTTTTATCCTATGCCTGTGCCCCCTCTTCTTTGTGGCCTTCATTCCCCCTAAGACATCCATTCCCATAGTGTGCTCCCTGCCCGCCTATCACATAATGCTATATCAGCAGAGAGGTAGGTATCACTACCTATGTCCTTCTTGAATGACCAACTGACAAGTACAACAAGACAATTAAAAGAACAAAAGAATTAAAAGAAATAATCTCTGAGTTAAGACTACATTTGAATCCTTCTACTTTACTTTAATATGAGTCACTTACTGAACTTGCATTCTATAAATGTGTTCAAGTGTAATGCTGCAGCCTCTCACCCTCCGCCAATCGTGGTCAGCAGCGGTAAGCTTGTTTTGATATTGTTGGGAGGCACTAAAAGGGCAGGAAAACAAGCAAAAAGAGGGATTTACACTTCAGTATGTTTATCAGTGTGTGGTGTTTATGTGTATAGTAGATGTCAGGATACTGAACATGCAAACCTGTCTTGTAGCAAATGTCTCCGATCCTTTTCTGAGGAGGGGCATTTTCTTTCTTAGAGTAACTGACCAGATGAAGAATAAATTTTGTGTAAAATCCTTTATGCATGCTCTGAGAGATCTTTTAATGGTGCATCAAATGGTCAATAATTGCAGTCACATGAGGTTCAAATGCTTGAGCAGAGAAGACACTAGAAAGAAATAACACAAGTGGAACAGTAAGGAGTAAGGCCTTTTCCCCAGTAAATTACCAAGTTAAATTTAGCTGCTCCTAGTGCCCCAATGAGTTTTCTCATGAGCTATTTCTATGTTCTTACATTATTACAACCTTCTCTAAAATACTGTTAGTGGAATTTTATGTAGCCCATTAAATTTATTAAATTATTGTTGTGTTACTTCCTAACACCAAAATGTCTTTTTAGAGGTGATACCAGATCAAGGCTAAATGATGATTTCTTTTGGCAAGTGGCGATGTTATCTTTTTATGAATTGTAATATAGCTAGGGGTGTTAATTTAGCTTCCAGATTATGTCTCATATGTATAGAATTTAACTACTACAGTTAATACTTTGATAGTTTTGCAAAACTTTTTTTATTTATGTGTAAAATAATACATGAAAAGAGAAAAGAATGCAAGTAATCAAGATGGAGATATTTCTAAAATACAGTTTATTTAAAGTAAAACAAATGTTTCTTTACAAATTAATTTTTATTAAAGGATGAAAACATAAAATAAAGGTAGAACTGCAAGGGGCTTTTTGGATGGTTAGTTTTATTTTTTTTTTAATAGGAGATAAAAGAAAAATTAAAGTATTTTAATGTGAGAGCAATTTTTCTTGGTCAGTGGGTCATAGTCAAATGCCATTTGCCTGCAATTCTCTACCAAGCCATAGAAAAATCCTTCCCGTCATGTTCAGACATAGATAAAGTAGGACTGAAAAAGCTTACAGCCATAATAAGAACTTGTATGCAGAGTAATTAGGTTTTATCCTACAGTCTCTAGGCAATGCCTTCCCTTTAAATGGATGCAGAAAGTAAGTGTATGGCTGAAATACAGCTCCAGTAGAAAAGGCACTTTCTTCATTATTTTGTGGAATGCAGGAGGCTAAACAGTTATTTTACACAGTAAACTCAATGACAGAAAAAGTTAAAAATGCTGGAGTGCAAGTATACCCAGAGTCTATAAACCACTGCACTTCCTCTTAAAGTCTTAACAGTCTCTGTGGTTTAGCTGTCTTTTTATAAAGTGCTAAAACACTTGCATGCCAATAGAATAAATCCATCTGACTTTTTACTATATATATATGCATCTATGTTTATGTGTAAGTGTATTTAAATATACTCTTTTTTTCATTTTAGTCTTCATTTCCTAGAAATAAGCTTTCAGCCTGTTATGATCCAATTTTTACTATTATTAATAAGGTTCTTTAGAAATTCCTCTGCCCAAATTAAGGTGCAAATGAGACCATATGCTAGTGACAATAATATGAGTTTTATTGATGATAGATATGAGAGAGAGAGAGAGAAAGAAAGAAAGAAGTAGAAAATAGGTGGGGGGGACAGAAAGAGAGTGACAGGGACAGAAAAAGGAAAATATCACCACTCCGTGGATCCCAGCGATGCTCCGTTGATCCTCTCCAGCAGATCTTCTTGGCGGTGAAAGTCCCCCCGAGGAAAGCATGGAATCCCATGGGTATATATGCTCAGGCTGGGCAGGCATGTCCGGGCATGTCCCCCCGGGGCTGGGGGGCAGTGTCTTACAGCAGTCTCTGGGGCTGTTGCATCGCGTGCAGTCCCGTGGGGCAAAGCCTCTCATGCATGTTCCGTGGATTTTGTGGGGCTGGGGGTTCCACAGCTGGGCCAGTTTGTGTAATCGGAGGATGGGTGTTTATTGCCTCTCACCTGAGGTTACACCATGCACCCAAAACCTCCTCCTCCCCCCTCGGCTGGGGGGAGTCTGTGTAAACCTGGCTTCTGTGAGCTGTGCTCTCCCCCCAACCCCAAATTCAGCTGGAGGCTTTGGTCTATTGTGGATGCATACCTTTCCCTCAGCCTGAGGTGATTGAACAATGGGTTTCCTTTAATCTAATCAGCAGTTCAACTTATGGTCCAAAGTTCTTCAGGCAGGTTTTTGTGGTTGTAGCTTCCTTAAAACTTTATATCAGTGTTTGAGGCATAAACTATTTACAGTCTCTGACACAACCACATCCAAATGGCTTAGAAATTTGGGGGTTTTTTGATGCAAGGAAAAATAGGAACAGCTACAGCATAAAAATATTTGAAGTATGAGGGAAGCAAGGGTGCATATTCAGAAACCCAAGATACTTTGAGAAATGTACATTCTTAACTATGGCATGGATGATGCACTATGCAGCACTCACCGTATCCAAGTTTCCCTTTCCAAGATTAATGGAAAAACTCTCCTATTAAGTACAGGAGGTTAATTTCATCGCTTGAGATCTACTCTTGACTGAATCAGTGTAACTAACAACTTCTTGCACTAGACATCAGTCTGCAAGCAAGTAAACCAAAAATAATTGTGTGACACTGCAGCATTTCTGAAAACTATTAGCAAACACCAAGTATAAATTACAGAAAAGTTGGAAGGAAAAGTGCAGCAAGTGCATTCAAGTGATTTCAGAGACCTTGCTGAAAGTACTTCTCTGAAAGTTACAGCATTCAGTAGCAGTTATGAATTAGAAATAAGAATTAATCGAACACTAGAAATACCAGGTCAAACTTCTGAACAAAAAAATCTGGTAAATAAGGCAAAGTAGTAGAAATTGAATTGTTAGTATAAAAAATCGTGAACTGTCTACAAGAAAGATAGCCATTAGAGAAAACGGTTAAGCTGGTCAAGAGTGAATGTGATGTTATGGGGCTTAAAGTAAATGACCTAAAAAGTATAAATGTCAAAGAATTTTCTTCTGGTTTCCTACTGCAAAAAGCAAAACATGAGAAAAAGCTGACAGGGCAAAGCTGAAATCCTTTAAGAATAATTTAGTGTATTTCCATGTTTGTACTTAGAAATATGGACAAAAGGTAGTTGTTAATGTATTTGATGAGGGAACAAAATAATGTGAAAATACTTGTGCTTCATGAGAATAGTGTAAAGTCTTACAAACACTGTTGCTATTTGACGGGTTTTGAAGGTTAAAGCACCATCTCTACATCCCAACACTTCTGTAAATGTCCATTAATTATCAATTATTCAGCAATTATTATGGATTAGGTTATTTAATGCCGTGAGATATCCCTCATGTATGACAGAATGACCTGAAGTCAGCACAGTTCTTTATTACCTTACTTTGCACCATTTTTGGATAATAATAGAGCATGCCTGTAAGAGGCTGCCTGGTTGATGGTTTGTAGCCATCTCATCTGGGACAGATATTTGTCAGATATTCTAAATATTCAAAAAGATACAAAAAAGTTTAAGCTAAATTTTTTTTTCTAATTTGAACTATTTAAGGAATGAGTGGGATGTTCCGTAACATCTTGCTGATGTAGATGGAAATTTTATATGGTCTCTATCACCTGTAACAGTCCTGTGGGGCTGAACACTTCCATCATATATCTTAAAAGTTTTCCCACCTCCAAAATACTTATGAATTTTAGGGCATTTAGGTCTCACATGAACCAGATTGCTCATATATGCAACGTAGAAGATCACCATCTAAAGTCCACTGGTTCTGTTCAGAGAAGCGCAATAAATTTAAACCTGATTAACTGTTTGATATTCTATGTGATTCAAGTTCCCCTACTTCAAGTTCCTCTGCAGCTTCTGTCGTGGTTACGTTTAATTGCTGTCTCTGTACTTGGTTCTTGTTTTAGGAATGAGAAACAGTACTTCTATACGCCAGATGGTATTCAAATAGTTCATGAGGCGTGTTTGGGTTATGAAAGTTGAAATAGTACATGCGCATATAAAATTATCTCTGTGTACATTTTTAATGAGAGTATTAAACAGTCATCTGGGTGGAGTAGATATGTCTCTTCTTACAATGGTATTAAAAATGATCAGATGGCACAAAGAGCTAAAAAATGAACTTTTTTTCCCTCAACCTGAGGACTTTGTTTGGAATAGAAGGAAATCAAACACTATCTTCTAGTTAAACTGTACACTTTTCATAAATAATTTAGCACTGGAGACATAAGTTCAATCTATAAAACATGGTTGAGAAAATAGCAAAGACTAGAAGAGACAGACAGTAGTTCGAGAAAAGTCAATCGGTTTGAAATAGACTGAGCAGTAGTTTGCAATATTAGACAGCCTGTGACATTTCAATATCTTTTACTTGTTATGCCTTAAACACTTAGAAGGAATTGTCATCATTTTTTATGACATAAAGAATACTATACGGAAATTGATTAGGATTTTATGCTTTTTTACAAGTCCTTAAAATAAACGTGGAAATACTCTTTCTCTAAGTTGAGAGTGCTACTTACTTGTGTGCTTTTTTGAGTTAAGTAGTGCTGCTAAATCACAAGCCTATAAAAGCTGAAGAAGAGCAGAAGGTAATAACGTAATGAGAATTAGTTTTGATTATTTGAATTTTTGTTATAGATCCTCAAGGCAAGGATGGTGTAGTGTAATTTTCTTTTTTATTACTCCAGCAAGAATGAAAAAAGCTAAAGTTGAAATTTTAATACCTAAGAAAGTAATTATAAATTCTGATAGATGATACATCACACAAGAGTAAGTTTTAAGCAGTTTAAAAGAATACTTCAGAAATCCCTTTTTCACTAGTCAAAGGTCATAGTGTATCAATAAAGCACCAGTTAGGTCTCGTGATTGTAAAACAATTACTAGGCATATATTGATTTGATGACTTTCACAAAATATATTTTTGGTGTTTAAAGGAGTGGAACAGAGAAAACCATAAATCTATCATTCTAAAAATGTTTACAATTGGATATGACTATACAGTAGATTAATAATGAGGTATAAGTAATATATATAAAGCTACTTGACTAGTTCATTGATAATAAAGAGAATATAATATGATAGATCAGTTCTTTTTAGTCAAGATTTGTCTTCAAAAATTCATCCCCTGCAGCAACAATGTCAGAACACTTAGTAGGAAAATGAAAGAGTGACCTAGCCAAATCAAGAGGCTATTACTCTTTTATTTTTAATTAGTCTTCCCAATCAGTGAAGGTAAATTTCTCAGAGCATTTCAGGATGCCTTTTGCCTTTGCCTTAATTCTTCCTGATACTAAGAGAGAAACAAACTGATATTACTTGTGGCTGCTGTTTCATTTCCTGTTGTGTATCTACGGACAAAGAAGACAACATAACAAAAACTATAGTATCAACAAAATATTAATGATACGCATGGGGTCCCTCCATCTTACTAACCAGAAAAATGTAAGTATGAAACGCGTGTGGGACTCTACATTCCAGAAGCACTAGAAAAAAATGCATAGAGTGGTGACAAAACACACATGTAGTTTATGGTATAGAACTCTTGACCAAATATAATCAAAATTTTTGCTTCTGTACTTGGTATGATTGAGTAAAAATGGAGGAAAATAACTTCATTTTTAAAGTTATGGAAAATTCCATGAAATTCACCTGTCAAGGTCTGGAACACTGTTTAAAAATGTTATTTCCTTTTTGTCAAGCTTTCAATTTAGTATTCAGGCAACCATAAAATGTCTGATCCTCAAAAACAAAGTAGCTAGGAATTCCCCATTATTTTTATACTTTTTTTTCTTTTCTAAATACCAGCCTTTACGGTTTTTTTATGAATTTTGGTACATGTATGTGGATGTACAACCACTGTGATTGCATGCTATACAGGGGGACATGGATTTCAGTAGGAAATATGGCCTCCTACTACAGAAATATCAAATCTTCCCTATGTCCAGTGGTTTATTTTAGCCAAGAAACTTGGACAATATTATAGCAAAGAAGTAAGTCTTATTCCTTAAACCTAATGTACCGAAACATGTTAAAATTACTTCATATCATACTGCCTGGAGTGGTTTTGAAACTTGTTCAAGTGTTAAATCTCTCCTTGGAAAAAAGCTTAAATAGCTAAGGAGAAGAGGTTTTTATTTTCCTTTGTAAAACTGCAGTTGTCCACTCACTTATGGAAGTACCTTGTAATGCATAGTGTAGTCTGGAACTGGAAATACGCCTGGGAAACTGAAAACCCAAGTGCTGCCTACTCTTCTGGATTTGTATGAAAAAAAATCTGTCTCTGACAAGAAAATGTGAGCTGTGTGTAGAGTAGAAATTACAGTAATTAATATCATTTCCATTTAAAGAACCAGATCTATGAGAGGAAGCAAAATTTTGAGTAGGAAAATAATACAAAAAGTAAGAGCATAGGAATGTAAAGTTCTGCTACAACATTCTCTATTATAGTCTAAGGCACATAAAAATTTAAACTTTGTGTGTATGTGTATGAAAGACTTCTAAACAATAGAAGAGCATTTTCTATTACTCTTTCCTTTAATGTTAACTGTTAACATGTAAAATGTTAATTCTTACCCATGTCTGTGCAGCTTCCATTCGTATTCATTAAGGGATTTCTTTCTGCTCAGTCCTACTTATTCCCATGGATATTACAGCAGTTTTCTCATCCACAGTATTTGTCCTTGTTTGACAGCTTTCCTGCCTACTGCTGGTGGCTTTTTCTTATTCCTTACCTGCAGATGTCATCCCAGGGACTACCATCTCATTGTTAATAATTCTCTGAGACATCTCCTTTTTCCCTTTTTTTGCCTTCAGCCATACATGATACCTTCAGCAGCAGCCTCTCTTCATTTCCCAATTGCACCCTCTGCACTTTTCTGAAGAGCCCTTTCATTAAGGGCTGTAGACATCCCTTCTCAGCTTCATGTTCTGCTGTTAGGGGTGTGAAGGAAATGATCCTCTGGGACCAGAGTACATCTAGGCTGCTCCTGAGCCCTAGTGATTAATATACATACATACATACATACATACATATATATATATATATATATATATTTTATATTAATGATTTTCCATTTTGATTAGAGATCTACTTCACTCATCTGACCTCTCTGACACACAAAGTGTTCACTCTAATTCAACTGTGATATGACTATTGAGATCACCTTCCATATTTGCTGATGTAGAAACCCTAGATTTCACTTTGAATCCTCTTTCTGGTTTCCAATATTTGATTTAAATTACTTAGGGTTTTTTGAAAGTTTTGCCTTTTTTATTTATCCACCCTTCTGCTCTATTTCATGCTGCTCTCTGCACAGCCTACCTAGGATTTTTAGAGATAGGGAAATCCACCTAGACTGGTCCTCTTATCATAACAAATAATAGTGAAAACATCCTTCTAAATTATTATTTCTGTTAAATTTTCCAGTGGCTGTTTACATCAACAGCAGTTCATCCTTGGTCCAAACTGATAAGTGGATTTTTTAGTGAAAAAAAGCTCCATCCATAGGCAAATATCCATAAGGAAAAAATAATTCTACTACCAATAATAATCATTTGTCATTGACATGTACATGGATATTTTGAATATGAGGAATTCTTATGAAGTAGAGTGGGAAATCTACTCTGTTTTTATGTGCATGCATTGCCTCACAGACCACAGAAGATGTGCTCCTCACTGACGAGAACTGAGTTTTAGTTTAAATTACTTTAAAGAGAATTATTTTTCCTGGATTTAGACTAGAAGAATTGTAAATATTATTTAAATTAAATCGTGTTACTCATAAGAAAAATATGTAGTTTTGTCTTCTAGTGTATCAGACATTATTATCCAAGAAAAACCAAGTCATTTTCAGGCACCAAGTTTACACTGTTTGTCTCACTTTGTGAATAGAGATCACTTCTGGGAAACAGTTCCTAGTGCATCAAACTGCTGAAGTAGCTGTTTGCACATGAATTAAACATCAAGCAACCTGGTATTTGACAGCTGTTCTGTTTAATTTTCAGTAACTCTGATCGAAACAACAGCTAGCAGTCTAACAGAAATAAATTTCCTAGTTTGTTGAGGCATTCTGACACAATCTGGTCAAAAAACTTGTTGAAACTCTCACTAAAGTGAGATTACATATTATTTTAAAATTTATTTATCAGTTAAAAAAAGTCCCAAAACCTGAAACAAAAGCCCAATCATATGTGCATAGGAAAGGGATCTACCAGAGACTTCTTAGATAGTAATATCTGGTTATGTGACTTTTTTGTAGCAGTTACATTTGTGTAAGAGCTTAGACAAATGAAGGCTCTGCCTCTGAGTTACATTTCCTAGCCTTGCTAACTGTTCGAAATTTGTCATAATTTCCTCCCTGATGCTGGTCAGAAACCTCTTCCCAACTTCTGTCCTCATGTTAGTAATGGATATTTGATAACTACTGCATTTTTTATCACATCTTTGTCTTTTTCTTGCCAGAATTTACTTTACTCAATGATTTTAGAAACAATAGTCAACAGGTATTTTCTTTTATGCTTCGTGTCCTGTGTACTAAGTACATCTGTGGTTCTCTAAGCTGACAGACTTCCTGTTTCCCTGCTTCATCTGAGTGCATTTTCTATATACCCCTTCCATGTTTTAGGGCTATAAAGATGAATTGCCCTTACAATAAACAGGGAAATTTTCTAATGCCTCACAAAGTAGCATTAATATTTATTTATTTCTGATGGAGGAAAAAGAATTTGAAACATATGAAGTTGAGATATATGAAGATCAAGTTTATCTTTCCTACTGCAGTATAGCAGGCACTCAACAATATGTGCCTATACTGCAGAGAACAGAATAAGAACAATTTAAGCATGGCCATAATTAATCAGATGAAAGATCCTTTTGTTGTGTCTCCCACATTGTTCATAAGGAAATGCCTGGGCAAAAATAAAATTGGAAGGAATATGTATAATGCTTCCATGTAAAACACTTGTCTTCTAATTAGGTTCAGCTGAAAGACTTCTTGAATCACATGTGGTGTTATGTATTTAGCAACCCTCAGTGGATCCTTTCCTATTGCTTTTGCAGCTTTCATTTTTAGACTAACACACAGGCCTATAGTACATATGATTGTGGTAATAAATATTATAAATTTCTGCCCCTTTTCTGAGCTTCTTCTCATTTTGAATGTGTTGAACTTACCTTCATTTGATGCCCAGCATACATTTAGCCAGAAAGAAACTGCGAAATGTTGATCCCTCCTACATTCTCTCCAACTTCTTTGTGATTTTGTAGACCTTCTTCACATTCCAAATAAGTGATTTATTTTCCAGATCAAAAATTTACAGATTATTCAGTCGTTCTTCATACAAAAGTTTCAGTTCCTTTTTTATATCCTTTTTGAGATGAAGGTCTGGACCTCCATATTATGCTCAAACTGTAGATGAAGCATTGTTTACAGTGGCATAACTCTTTTCTCTGTACTCCTGTACTATGATTTAATTTACTTTTTAACTGCTACTGAGCATTGAAATGACTGTTTCATGGAACTATTTATTATAGTCTTAAGATCTCTCTGCTGAATAGTAATGGTTAGCTCAGAGCTCATCATTTTTATGTGAAATTAGGATATTCTTTTCCCCACATGGCACTTTACATTTATCTACACTTAATTTCAGTCATTCAGGTTCATAAGACACATTCTGCTGCAGTTCTTCACAGTGCTCTCTCATCCTTACTACTCACTCTAAATAATTTAGTACCACCAGCAAACTTTCTTGTCTCTCTGCTCACCCTCTTTCCCACACAGCTTGTGAGTGTGCTGAATGTTACAGGTGTCAGAACAAATCCACTGCAGATTTCCACCGTGAGAATTCAACATTGTCTAATGCTTCTCTTTTAACCATTTAAGGGCCTTCCATGCACTATAAGGCTTCATCACCTATAAAGCCTTTGGTGAGGAATATTTTCCACAGCCTTATGGAAAGCTTAAGTGATTCCATTAACCAGATCACCTTTATGCATATGCATATTTGTTCTTTCTATGGACTTCAGGGGGTTGGTAATTAAGGATTATTTTGTAAAAGCCAAGCTTATTCTTCTCAAGTAGATCATAATTACTTGTCTGTCTGCAGTAATTTTCTTATTTTAGTTTATAATACTTTATCTAATATAGATAACAATCTTACAGATCTGGTTTTGTCCCTTGCTCTCTGACAGATGCTTTTTAAAAATTGACACCCTCCTATGTTGAGGCACCAAAGCAGTTTCAGGTGAGAATTTATATTCACCAGTGTTAATAATTCAGCTGTTTCATCCCTGAGTTGCTTTAGAACCCATGGCTGAATACTGCCTGGCCTTTGTGGTTTGTTACTTTTCACTCTGACTATTTGTTCTGAAACGGCTTCAAACTGAATCTTGACAAAACCCCTTAGAAAGAAGAAATTCACAAGGGATATCACCCCAGTTTCATCCAGAGAGTGCAAAGAATGCATTTCACTTTTCTGCCATTGTTTTCCTTTTATATTCTGTTTATTTATCTGTTAGCATTTCAAAGTGTCTAGAACTTTGTGTTCTTTTGACATGTTTGAAGAAAGATTTATTACTCATTTTGTTTTGGTATCCGATAATACAGTCCATAGACCTCACTTATTACCCACTTTTGCCCCAAATAATAGAAGAAATTGTCATTTGGTTCCTAGGTGAGGTCCTTTGGCTTTGCACTATTTAGTTGTCTCTTAAGCTTTAATGCATTGTTTATGTTTGATAGTTTTTCCTTGACCTTGGCAGAAACTTCAAACTTCATGACACCTGTGCATTCATTATCACAGGCCTTACTTTCTCGGTCCAAGTTACTAATGAAATAATGCAAACCCCAAGAATGATTCTTGAAAAACTCACCAAAGAATTCTCTTCTTTTAGTTCACTTATCACATTCTCTTGGCTCCTTTCCAAAGCTTGCACTATTTGCCACCTTGTCTATCTGGAAGAGATATCAGATGGGTTAGTTTAGCTCTGCCATTGACAGATTTAATTGTTTCCCAGAGATTTATACATCTTTCTTTGCTCTTTTCTCCAGAATATATTTCGTGTTCAAAGTCTGTAGTTTTTAGGCAGCTATTTTGCCTTTCTTGAACTTGACTAATATGTAGCTTATTTTCAAATCATTGTCATTCCCTGTGTCTTTGTTCCTTACTCCCTATAGTCCAAATTTGAAAGATTCATAAATCCTGGCAAAAGGATTTTTACCATTCTATGTGTAATTTTATCCATTCTGCTTTGGAAAAACACTATGTTGTCTTCTTAGTTGTGTCAGACATTGTGTCTGCAGGTTTTGTTTCTGATGTGATCATTTTCATTTTGAACATCCTTTTTTATTAGTTATCTTGCTTTTGCAGCCTACATCCATTTTTGTCTACGTTAAGGAAAAAAAAACCCACCTGAGTATTAATTTCCTAACACCAATATCTCTACTCTATTATCACAGCATAGTAGTCTTTTACGTTGTCTCAATTTCTGTCGTGTGGCAAGACGATCTTTCTGTTGAGTACTTTTTGCCCAATACACAAGTAATAATCACTCTCTACTACAGGAAACCTCATTTTCTAATCACTCTCTCTTTTCAGACTGTAAATTAATAAGAGGTTCTATTTGGGGGGATCTATGCAGAAAGAGAGATTATCATATTATGTATGTAGACCATGACATGTCCTCTGTATCTAAATTTTTCTGTGCTCCAGTATGAGCAGCCCTGCTGCCTGAGGAGAAGATGTTTTGGCCTTTATTGAAGCATAAGCAAGGGATACAGGATTGTACAGGTTTTCACTAACAGAATAACTTTTTATTAATGTTAGGATCATGTCTATTTAGAAAAACACTTATGAATTCCTTTTAAAAATTCACACCAAAAAATTAAATTATTTTTGTTGTTTTTAAAAACTCAACTCTGTCTTATAATTACAGTAAGGGATTTTTAAAAACAGACTATTTCTTCAGTATAAAAACTTAATCAAATTCTGGATGCCATTCTGGAAGGCTCTGCTGATAAAAAACAGTACTCTGCAGTCTGGGAGTGTCTTATTCTATTGAGCAGGCAGTACTTAAAGTTTCTGCTTTTCCTGAAACATGAAATCAACTTGAAATAAACTAGAGACTTAATCAGACCCAGCAAATACCCAATGCAACCACTAATTTCCAGATTTCTGCTGTTCCCAGGCCTTTGTCAGCAGTTGACAGAAATGTGCATGTATTTGCTGGTTCTATAATTGCAAATTACAATTTTTTTTTTTTGCTGTTCTTTCTTCTTACTCCACTACGTTCTTTTCCCTGTTTTAAGCTTTGGAGAGCTCCATACTATTATCACAGTACTTAGTGTTTGGCTCTTTCTACCAAACTTTGTTCATTTATGACTTTTATGGCCTTCAAGATGCATCAGTACACTTACAGTCTGAGAAGATATATTTACTTTAAATTCATAATTTAGGTAGAAGCATAAATAGTTTAGAAGTCTTGTAGATGTCTGAATTGATAAACTTTCCCCTGAATAGAAATGCAGTGTCTCATTTGGGCCTAGAATGGGTCAGGTCACTTGCTCAAATATTTCAAATATTATGTCAAGATGTATCTGACAAAGGCAAGTGCATAGTTTCAGCTCCACACAACAATTTTCCAGCATAGCCCTAAGGGTTTACTGCTACTTTCAGGAGTAGAGCATTGCATAGCTGCGATTAGAACCAACTTCTTATATATTCTCCTCATTTACTGCTATAGCTCTTTTTCCCTTAACACAAAAAAATACGTGAGAAGTCAGCCCTCAGCATTCTAACTTACAGATGATGTGCAAAGAAAGCAGAGCTGACTTACTGATTGACCTGTTGGAGCAAAAGATAAGGTACTCAGTATTCTTGCTGAGAAAAGTTCTAAAATCCTTCCTCTTAGGAGGACCTCTCACGAGCAAGCAAATCACCTTCCTAAACACAGGCAGTGACTTAGATGTCTAGGTATTCAGCTGAGATGCACTGGGGTTGCTTGGAAGTAGAGGTAAATACCCGAGCTACAGCTGTGAAATATGAATGAATATTTAGAAACTTTTCTTTATGTTCTTATACTGACACCTAATTTAGATATATTTTTATTTTATAACCATCTTTTATCCTGTATGAAAGAGCAATATAAAGTTGCACTGTTTTAAAAGTAGTTTTTTTTAGCTATGGATTAAATGAGGAATAATAAGAGCCTGATATGTAGTGGTTTTAGATTTTGTAATTACAGAACTCCAAGAACAGTCTTGAAAAAAAAAAAAACAAAAAACCCAAACCATCTCATTGTGTTATTTGTATTAATTTTGGGCATGCAATTTTTTCATTTTTCTGTTTATGGCACTACTCCGTAAATCCAGGTTAACACTTTAAGGACTTTTTGCTAGATTTTGAAATCATGGTTTGAGGGCAAAGGGATTTGAGCCAATTATTTCATTCAATTGTTAAGTCTAAACATAGTGATGAATTTGCTGGCCCAGACAAGTAACTCCAGCATAAATGCAATCTAAAAGCATTTTGGTGTTTTTTGTTCCTAAGAATTAGACTTCTGTCAAAACTGAGCCCAAAAGCAAATATACTCTGATCTGTATAACTGAAGAAATATATATGAATTTGCATATGAACCTTCTAGTCTAGATGTTCCTATGGCATAGAATACCTAGAATATGTCTATTTATGCAAGTAATTGTTACCAGAACAGGTAGAATTTTCATCTAAACTTCTTCACTGAACTAAGTTTCTGTTGCTAAAAAATAAGTAGAGAACCCTAGGGCAGGATTAATCTCATATACAGACATATGTGTTCTAGGCACCTACTGTGAAAATCCATTTCCTGAATTTAGGTACCTAGCACCAGCTGAGACACCTCAGGCATGCTGCCTGGCCACAAGCTGCTGGTTAGTATCAGAACTCCTGTGTCACATCTGCTGAGCTGGTAGGGATGTCTCGGTAGTCTAGCATGTCTGTCACTTCAATTAGCCACTTAAATTAAGCTCTTGAATCATAGAATTATAGACATAGATATACACACAGAGTTAAGGGGTTGGAATGGACCTTAAAGATCATCTGGTTCCACTGCCCCTTGCCAGCTGCAGGGACGTCTCCCACTACACCAAGATTCTCAAGGCCTTATCCAACCTGGCTTTGAACACTGCCAGGGTTGGGGCATCCACAACCTCTCTGGGCAACTTGTTCCAGTGTCTCACCACACTCACTATAAAAAATTTCTTCTTAATAGCTAACCTAAACTTCCTCTCTTTCAATTTGTACCCATTACTCCCTGTCCTGTCACTACAGTTCATGATGGAGAGCCCCTCTCCAGCTTCCCTGTAGGACCCTTCAGATACTGGAATGTTGCTATGAGGTCTTCATGCAACCTTCTCTTCTCCAGGCTGAACAGCCTCAGATTTCTCAGCCTGTGTTCATAGCGGAGGTGCTCCAGTCCTCTTATCAATTTCGTGGCCCTCCTCTGGACTTGCTCCAACAGCTCCATTGCCTTCTTATGTTGGGGATGCCAGAACTTTGCACAGTACTCTAGGTGGGATCTCACATGAGCAGAGTAGAGGGGCAGAATCACCTCCTTTGACCTCCTGGCTACACTCCTTGTCATGCATGCCAGGATTCAATTGGCTTTCTGGGCTGTGAGCACACACAGCTGGCTCATGTGGAGTTTTTCATCACCTGTCAGCCCCAAGCCTTTTCCTCAGGGCTGCTCTCAACCACTTCTCTGCCCAAACCATTGGCATGTCTGGGATTGCCGTGACCCAGGTGTAAGACCTCACGCTTTGCTTAACTTCATGAGGTCATCATAAAGTTAATATCAACCTGTCTCTCAAGCCTGCCAAGGTCCATCTGGATGGCATTATCCCTTCCCTCCACCACAGAGCTTGGTGTCATCAAGCTTTCTGAAGGTGCACTTGATCCCACTGTCCATGCCACCACCGAAAATGTTGGATAATATCAGCCCCAGTACTGACCCCAGAGGGACACCACTTGTTACTGGTCTTGGTGTGGACTCTGTGTGTGAGATCATCCAGCCAGTTCTTTATCCACAAGGTGGTCCATCCATCAAATTCATCTCTTTCCAATTTGGAGACAAGGATGTTGTGCAGGACAGTATCAAACACTTGTCATAAGTCCAGCTAGACAATGTCAGTTGCTCTGCCTGTGTCCACTTCCTGAAAGCATCTTTATTTGCTTTGAGTTTGCACAGCAGCTCCTTATCCATCCATAGAGGCCACGTGGCATTTTTGCTCAGTTTCCTCCTTTTTGAGCTTGGAGGAGGGATCCTTGAAATTCAGCCAGCATTCTTGAACCCTTCTGCCTTCCAGGGCTCTATTCCATGGCACTGTACTGACTAGGTCCTTGAAGAGGCCAAAGTCTGCTCTCCTGAGGTCCAGGGCAGTGGCTTGGTGCATGCCCTCCTTGCTGTCCTCAGGATCATAAACTCCACCATCTCCTGGTGTCTTGCAGTGACTTTACGATGTGTATCCCCTATCATCGCTCTGTGCCCAGACATGATTCCTGTGCCTTTCTGTGCCTTTAAACTGAGCCCGAGAGAGGGGAGAGAAAGAAAAAAAGGTTAGACGAACTTTTCAAAGCAGTCTGTGCTTCAAGGTCACTATTCCTCTGCGTTCTTCTGCTGTGGGGAGAAGAGTGGAGGAAGCACGCTTCCTGCTTTTCAGACAGTTTTTTTCTGGCTCCGTTTCTTTGGAGAGAGAGATGGAGAGTGGTTTTTCTAGGACTTTGGTTTCTTTTTTCTTCTCTTCTGGACTTGTTCAGAACACCAGAACATCAGAACCCCACCGGGGGACCTTCCACCGGCCTGGAGGGGAGCCCCCCACGCCGACCCAGCTCCGAGGAGGAGGAGAGAGACCACACCCACAGAAGGACTCTAAAATCTTTCAGGTTTTCTCTCCACAGCAAGAGGTTTTATTATTTAGCATTATTATTCTTTACCTGTGTGTTTGTTAAATAAATAGTTTTAATTTTCTCTTTTACATTCCTCCAAGGAATATTTCTTTCCCAAACCTGGTGGGGGAGGGGCGGCTATAACCTTCCTTCCTTTGAGGAGACATTTCTTTTGGATGTTTCCCTGAATTTGGCCCAAACCAGCACACCTGGTCACTGCAGCCAAGGCTGACTTGGAGCACTACATTTCCCACCAGCTCCTTCCCCTTGGTGAGCACAAGGTCTAGTATGGCACCTTCTTGTTGGCTCCTCAATCACTTGTCTAAGGAAGTTGTTGACACATTTGAGGAAGCTCTGGGATTGCTTGTGTCCTGCTGTGGTTTCCCTCCAACAGATATCAGGGTGGTCGAATTCCCCCATGAGGACCAGGGCTTGTGAGCGTGAGCCCACTCCTCTCTGCCTATAGAGGACTTCATCCACACCATCCTCCTGATTGGGTGGCCTGTAGCAGACCCCCACTATAACATACACTATCACTGCCCTCCCCTTAATCTTCACTCACAAGCTCTCAGCTGGATCCTCATCCTTCCCCAGGCAGAGTTCCCTACTCTCCAGCCAGTTATTGACATAGAGGGCCACACCCCCTACTTGCCTCCCTAGCCTTTCTTTCCTAAAAGGCCTAAAAACCTTCCATTCCGATGGAATGTTTGATGGGTGATGACTCACTCCCTAGGTTCTGTGCCCTACCTTTGTGACCTGCCTGCACGAGCATCTGTGAAAACTGCTGTGCCACACCCTTCTAATATGCCACACCCTGTTTGCCCACTGTGTTTGCTGCCCTCATGGTCGCTCACACACCCTGGAACGATTTAAATGGCAATGCCCTGGAAATGGCTCCTGGCAATGCCCCCTCCTTGCCTGATGGGCTCCCAAGGGCTGCTGGGTTCTGAGTGGGCTTTGGGCTGCTGATCAGGTGTCCCTGAGCTTGGGATCCTTCCGTACAGCACAGTCCAAGAGTCACACCAAGACTGACCTCAGTCACTGCTGATGCCTCTGCTGTCATCTCTTTGACTGACTCTTGAACACTTTTACCCCAGCTCAGAGAAGTGTCTCATTTCAAGATGGCACTTAACATTTTAGCCATTTAACCTAATTCTACATGAGTGTGTGCATGATGTGAAGTATGTGATTAAGATGTGCTTGATGTTCCATAATGAATTCATACTTCCGTGTCTCCTTTCTATTTTCATCTTCTCTCCTTAAGATAAATCTCTGGTTGCAGATGTAGAGGCAGTGCCCCCTCCCTTGCGAAGATGCAATGCCCTGAGCCATACTTACCAGAGTGCCTCTTCAGCATCAAAAGCTGCAACATCGCGTCTTCAGGGGCTGGGCTCTGCCTCTTCCTGTTTTACTCAGACCAGACCTGTGAGGGAAGGATATACCACCCTTTCTGTGCTGGCAGACCCAGGCATAGTGGATTAATCCTATTACTATAAACAGGATGGATTGACTGTCCAGCTGCAGTCCAGGAGGAGATTCTAACTCTTCTATGAGATGCTGTCTACTTCTTCTCAACACTTAACACTGTTTGTCTTTCCAGTGTGGCTCAAAACGTAAATAATACCAGGATCACGGCAAGCTATTGGGAGAAAGAGGCTCTCTGGTTTTTACATTAGCGGTTGTTTTCCTATGTGTTGTTATGATAGGGAGCAGAAGTGATGTTTCCTCAAGCGTTGTACTTCCAATAACATCAGTACTTGAGATATACAATGTAAAGCTGTTTAAAAGCCCAGCACAGTCATCTGCTGCTTGAGATAGATAGCTTGCAAAAAATAAATTCAGCAGCGACTCTAAACATGCTCTTTTAATTTTTCACTCTCTACGTTTCTTAGGGATGGAGGATGTTAATCATTTTGCATACATCAATGCAAATGCAATTCAACTTAGTACTGACATGCAGTCTAATTGGCTTTAAAATGGAATTTTGTTTTTTGAGTGCTAATTTTCAGGTAATGACTTTCTAATTGATTTTCTTTTTATGAAGGACCATTGATTCACTCCCTTCAATGAAATTCATTTGGCTTCCCAAGAGAATTTATGAAAAGCTGTTGAAAACAAGACTGTATCACTGCTGCTTTCTTCCCACCTTGCTTTGCTCTTCATTCTGTCTAAAGTATACTCTTTTTTATTTTCCCATAGGCAAGCCTATCTTAAAAAGACTAAACAATTATATTGTGTATATTGTATATGAGTGTGAAATGGTCTCTTTTAAAAATCCTAAACATCTTTATTCAAAGATGGATTGAATTTTTTGTTACATTCTTCCTAAAAACTAGATATTAACCATGACCTCTGATGTATTAATATGACAGCTACTTGACATTTGTATCAGTTATTCTAAGTAATCAGTTTGGATCACACAGAGATTATCTGAACCAAGAAAGGATTGACAATTTTTAAATGGAAGCAGGAGCTATTGTGTTACCATATTGCTTATATCATTAAGTGGCAGATGAGTTTGCATGAAGCACACTGGAGACTGCCTGAAAGATTTCTGTTTCCATACAATATAGCAATCCCAGCCAGATTATAATGCATAATGTGAGTGATAGTTAGAAACTTTTTGGTGATCCTGTTTTGAACCTTGGTGTTTAAGACAGTGACATGACAATAGAATGAATTCCACAAAAAATTAGTAGATATCCATGTTGTTATTTTAGTCTGATTTTACACATCCATTGTGGGAAGGGAGGAGGGAAGCTAGTGGCTTTAAAAGAAAGCCTGTAAAAGGCTTTTGCAAGCCAGATTATGTTGTCATCTTGCAAGCTGTCCCAGACAAATTACTGATTTTGCTTAATTATCTGATTATTTTAATGTTATAGAAGCATAGTTAGTGTTTTCTCATCCCCGTTATCCAGGTTCTTTAAAAGGAAGAGTTATCCACTATAGTGAACTATTCTTGGGTATGGAGCAAAAAGTGTAATAAGATCCAGTGACTGGATGAACAAACCAAGTAGAAATAATGCATATATTTAACACTGAATATAAGTGTGAAAGAGCTTCTGTAGGGGTGTGATAAATTTGATTTTCCATCACTTTCAGTTTTGGGATCAAGATTGGATAACTTTATGAATGGTGCACTGCAGCCCAGACTGTGAACTCATTAATGGAACTATTGCATGGGAGTTGGCACTGTGTCTACTGAACTCCAGAGCAGATTATCATAATGCTCCTTTCTGGCCACCAAAGTCAATGAATCTCTGTAATTTGATTTTTTTTTTATTTTATTATTACTATTCTTTTTTTTTTTTGAGTGAGCAGGGGTGTAAAAAACAGTGAATGGATTGGTTTTGCTTTTAAAGGCTCAGTGCATAAATAATAGCTAATTAATTCTCAGCAAACACTTCCGAGAGAATTATCTCTGTCTTACAGACAGAATGAATTTCAGAGGCAATGGGATGTCAGTCTCAGCTCACACAGTAAGTAAGCAGCAAAGCACAACTGCCAGCAGTCATTCCAGGCTGCTGTGCTTATGCTATTACAAGTATGTGCAGAGTTTTATCAAATGTCTGTAAAGGCATTTCCTGCAGGTGCTTTCTGTGATCCTGCGGAGAAACAGAGTAACATTATGATGGCCTCTTTCATCTGAAGAGCTCCAGATTTGTTCTGAGCACTTGCAAGCATGTTTTCAAGATACTCTCAAGAGGTAACTAAATAAGTCTAGAAGTCAGGGAAAGGGAAAGATATGGAGATCCTGGTTCCTTTGTCTTTCCATTCCTCCTTCCTAAAAATATCCACAAAGGATGTTTTTGGTTTCTCTTGTATTAGTTTTAGAGAAAGGAATATAACAGACTGATAACAACAAGATAATGTGTCTTTACTAAAGCTGATGATTTTTTTCTTTCTAACACTTTGTCTTACTGGAAAACAGCAGAGTCAGTGTGAGGTAGCTTTGGAAAAAACAAGAATATGCAAGAAGATTCACTGTGTATCTGCCAGCCTTTTCCTGATCAATTTGGGCCTTTGCATAGGAACAGAACCACAACAATCTTCTCTGTGCTGCAGCAAATCCTTGTCACAGGCAAGCAGAATCATGGAAGAAAAATATTGCACCTAAGCAATGAAGAACTTTGTACGTCCCAATTTCCACCTTCTCCTTCTACACGAGTAGTAAAACACACAAGGCTGTTAATAACACCAATGTCATTCTACTGGCATCCAACTCTTCTTTTAAGCTAGTGGCCATGGAGGCGGTTGACCCTGCTCAGTGATAGAAAAGACTGCAATGAAGTCATACTAAACTCAAAATTTCACTGCCTCCTTGGCCAGAGAAGCATGTATGCCAAAAATAAATAAAACAGAAATATCTGAGTCAGATAAAAATGCCAATGCTGTGTGAGGAAAAAAAATTACTTGCACACAACTAGTAATCAATTGACTCTAATGTTCAATCCCCTAAGATTTATGACCCAGCTTAAAATTAGATTTAGGAAGTTTCTGTTGAAAGAAAATTGGGCCATTACATCACTTTACTACTTGCTTAATGAATTGTAGGGAAGAAGTTGACAGGTGATCAAAATTTTAAAATCCCTCCCTCTTCCAATTATTTTTTGCAAACTAGATTTACCTTTGGTGATTATTAAACAAGGTTTTTGATTTATTGAAGTCCTCTTATTCAGACGCTAACAGCCATTTGAAGGCATTTCAACTAAAAGATGGCTATGCAGTCACTTTCAGAGTAATAGTTGACATGAACCTGAACAAAACAACATCATATGGAAATTATAAATGCATATTATCTCTTGCAAATGGAAAAGTATAACTTCTGAAAGCATACAGTTGCAAAAGAGGTAATGGCATGAAATCAAATTATACACTTTTAAACAAAAGTAGGACCTGCCGTATTTCTTATTCCATTATTGTCTCTTTTGTTATGACATCTAACAGTTTACTAAATCCACAGGGGTTTCCAATCAAAGATTACTTCTTACTCTGAACTTCTGATATAGATACCAGGCACTTTTTGCATGAAGACTGAGAATGGACTTGAGCAGAAACACAAGAATTCTGCATGTCTCCCAAAATTCTTTCAATCATGTTCATCTTAGTATGAAAAAAAAAAAAAATAAAGAAATCCCTGAAGAAATAGGTAGCTTCTGACAACTCAGATATTTCTTTCCACATTCTTTTGTAAAATATTTTTGTGGCTTTTTGGTATCATTTCAAAAAGCCAAGTGGTTAAAACTGTCCTTATTTCCCTAGAAAGATGAGCAGCTATTGAATGCAAGTTGAAGGACAAGCAGGCATGTTTGAAGCCTGTCACATACTGTAATTCTGCCTTTGGGGCTTTCTTAGTAATATTTCTTTGATCAGTTTGAAAGGATTATTCTGAGGAATCCTACTCCAGGTATTCTTCCTGAGACAAGAATTTTGTGTTTGCTTGCATGCCATTTTGCTTATGCTTCTCTGCATTTAAAGCCCTTTTAGCCTTACACTGAGTTTTAGAAAGGATCTACACATTTTTCATTGATGTTTCTCATATTTACATTTTGGTTACCTTTTTTTTGCTCGTGTCCTGGGTCACAGACCAGAAGGTTCTAAACCTGTCATCCTTCATCAGGGAGTCTTGACTGAAGGTTGTGACTTCAAGAGTATGGGCTCTGCCTAGGGTGAACTGGAGAAAAGGAAAGAAAAATGATTAGTGAGTTCTTGTATCATAGTTGACAATGGTAACTGGATCACCCTTTGAAATTCATAATTTTAGTGTATGTGAAGTATTTTAGGTAAGTTACTTTTATTTTCTTTCATCTTGACATATTCAGAGAGTACTGCAGCCACAGTGAAACGTGTTAGTGTTAGATGGCAATAGTGCTAATTTTCCTTTATTTTTCCTTTAGTTATTTTTTGCTAAATCTTGACTCAATATTATATGTGAACTTTGTTTATTTCATAAACATTGCAGCTTGGAAGCATGCAAAAACAAAACAAAAAAGATTCAAAATTATTTCAAATGCATACTTTTCATGTTTCTATAATTTTAAACCAATTTTATAATGTTTTAATATGATTTGAGGACAGCTAAAACATGTTTAAAGACAGCTTACTGGCTTTTTTTAATCCAGTCTTACTTCCCGTTATTGGGAAGCTTATCTGAATTATGGAAAATACAAATGCTATTTGCAATTAACTGTAATCCCAGAATTAAATAGATACTGAAAATATACAAGAAAAACACCTGATTATTTAATTTTTGTCTTCAATTTTATTTTCTGTCAGTATACAATATTAACTTTATACATGACGCAATTAATACAGAAAAACCAGACTTTTTCCTCACAGACTGATTTACAATTGTATTCTTGCAACTATTTCAGATATGCCACATTTTGTTTCACAGTTATTTCTTGCATGCTAATTGTCTAGTCAGAATTTCAATGATCTGGAAAGCAGTCTCTGGACTCTTACGTGAATGAAACATAGGAATGAAAACTGTTCATAACTGAGAAAAGTTTATCTTAAATATTGACCATCCTGATTTACTTATGACTCAAAATGGAAGACTATGAAACTGTCGGCGGGTTCAAACAGGACAGGGAGCTGGGACAGACGCTCCAGGAGCTTTTTTATTATTTTATCAGTCTCACATACAGAGTTGAGACGCAGGAGATGATACAAGCTCGCGTTGTCGAAGGCATTCTGGAGATTTCCGGAATACAGAACATTCTTAAAAGCTTTTCAGCCAATAGCGTACTTTTAAAAGTTATAGACAACTGCCTTAACCAATCCTCGTTAGCGCACGTACACCTGTTATACACAATACTTGCTTGTTTGTACCTTATATAACAATGCACAGTATTCCATTACTAAGCTTAACCTTATCTATCTTGTTAAGCATATTTTTGCAACTCTAAAAGCTATCTCAGCCAAACCTAGAAACTCTAACCATTGTTTTAATGTCCTTGCTTAATGTATAATTGTATCTTCTTGAAGTTTTTCACAGGCAAAGCTAATCCTAAACTCTTCCGCCTTATTTCTGAAACCTGCTTTTATTTCTCACCCCTAAGAATCTTTCCACCTTTTCTTGTGTTTCCCAGATATGAAACCAGCAAGTGCAGTAACTTATTTACAGTTACAAACTGAAGTCACAAATCAGTATTTTCTATCATGGGTGAAGACTGTTGTTTAGATAGATATGTAATCAATTAAGAGCTAATAAAGCTTTATTTAGTTACTGTGTCCTTACTGAATATAGGTGATTCTCAACAGTGTTTAAAACAGATTTTGCCTTTGTACTTTTTCCCTGCAAGCTGTTTGAGTCTTGTAATCCAATGCACTAAGTCAGAGAGTGCACGGAATGTTGCTGCTGAGTTTGTACTTTCCTCTCCAGTGCACCTTCCTGTAATGGCCTCTGTTTGGGTTGCAAGTAACCCAGCAGAGTAGTGGGGCTGTGTAGAAGAGATAAAAGAAGCTTTGGGACAAGAGTGGTGCACAAGGAGTAAATACTGTTCTGGAAATTACTAAAAAGCTATTTTAAAATCATCAAAGTCTGCAAAAATTTCTAAGTACATCAGTAGGAGAGAGGAAAAGGAACCAAGGACCGCTCTGGGCTCCTTTGTGTTTGACCTTCTCAAGGTGAGCGCTCCTGTTACTGCTGAGCTCTGTGGACCAGCAGCCAGTGATCAGAGAGCTGCTGCTGTTATTATTTCAGTAACAACCGCAGCTGTGCTTAGGTATTTTGGAAACACATTCTTCCTGTGTCTCTGTCATTCCACAGAAGATGCAGCAGAAGTAATTTTTTGGGTATTAATGAATAAAATCTCAACTCCCGTAGAGAAAAGCGGGTTTTATTCTGTCTGTACAACCATTTCACACTGATTTTTGTATTCTTTTTCTTTTAACATGAATAAGTCAGTGGGCAACTTTGGGAACTAAGGTGTTGATCACATTCTCTATTTTGTATAATACATTTATTTTGTACCCAGGAAAATTTATATTTTACTGTGTAGCAACTGAAGAGTGGCAAGTTTTTAATTTAGTTCCTATCTCTCACTTTGCTTCACTGACCACAAAAGGCTCAGATATCTAATTCAGACACCCATATGAATACTTAACTAGGTGCTTAATAAGTATTATTTTATTTTTACAACCCCATAAAATAATTTCATTTTTACTCCATATTTTATACGTGGAACTGAGACAGTGAAAGATTAAGTCAAAACTACCTAATCATTTCGTGTCTCCCTGGAACTATACTAAGTGCCACAGAAAATATTTTTGCAACTTACTTGCCTAGCATCACATGGGAACTGTCACAAAGAGAATCCAGCACCTGCGGTGTCAGGCACCCCCTATCTGTTACCTTCATGGAAGATGGCCCATTCCCATCTGGCAATCCACAGGCTTGGATGCTGTGCATACTTCATTCTCTCATGCTGATAAAGGAGCTATCTTAAAGATACCAGTCTTATTCATTTTGAAACCTCAAGTTGCCCCCAGAGTGGGTCCTGCAATGTCTGGGACTTAAAATCTGTTTAGTTTATTTAAGACTAAGAGCAAGCTAATGATTACTCCCCAAAGTATTAAGAAACTTTTACTAATAATGCAATCAGTTGATCTTAACAACAAAGATGGAATGTTATTCATTGGTGGGAAGGTTTTATTTTCTCAATTTAAATCAAAGTGTAAATGCTGGATATTAAGTCTTTGGAACAAATTGCCAAAGACTAGGACAAACTTCCATTGGCAAAATTTTCCAAATCAAGCTCACATGTTTTTCCTTGAATTTAGATATGATTAAAAATGAAAAAAAAAACCTCAAAAAACCAAGTACAAAACAGCCTAAAACCTCAAGGTATTTCAGCCTCAGTTGTTCAGTGTATCACGATGAATAATCACAGTTTTCTCTCTGGGAATTTTATTAATCTCTGGGGAATAAATAGCAGGTAATTATGTAAATAAATTAATATCATAATGATATTCAGGAGTTCCTTAAGACCCTGTAGGAAACAATAATTCTACTAGCAGTTTTGACTTTACATCCCTAATGATATTTTAATATTTTTTGTGTATAGCTTAGGTTTAAAAAAATTTTAGAATATTCCCATTTTATGTCAAGTGGAACAAAATCTATATAGTTCAGCATAGGGGTTGAAATTGCTTCTTCATTATGCAGGCCTGAAAATAATCTATTTTAGCTTTGTGAATATCTCTTTTAGAAATTTTTCATATTATGTTTGGTGCCTTCACCAAAAGGGAAGAATGTCTTTGCCAGTGAGCTATTTCACACATCTCTGGAATATTGTTTGATTTCAGGATGTAGAGAAACGTGACACTGTTGGCGCCTTTGCTGTGATGCTATCTGTGATGTCCCATAAAGTAAAATTTGACAGTATCCATACGTCTGTGTCTCCTTGTTCATGAGTCTAAAGGTTAGGGAAATAGAGTTATTAAGTGGAGTTCTGGGGAGAAGAAGAACAAACAAAACCCTCCAGTCTGTACACATGTGTGTTGTCAGATGTCCTACCTCAAATCTTCCAATAACACAAAGTCAACAAAGGCTTGCTGTCCAGTCCTGGAAAGAAGTCAGTTTCCCTAGCAAAATTCACAGATAATTTGGTAATATTTCTATGCATAAAAAAGTATGAGCCAATTGTATGTAGAAGTATGAGAAAAGCAAATAATTCTTGGGTTTGTGGTATACGAGCAAGATGGTTCTTTGTTTGTTAAGGATTTCGGCTTTAGGCTTCATTACTCAAAGTAAATTAAACAGAGATAATATCCTACAACAGTGCCAGAAGATGAAAGCGTGTTTCGCTTACATCCAGTTACTGAGTCACATTCTGGAAGCAGTAGTTGTGAGGGTGTGGGGATGTTTGTTTGTTTGTGTATAGGGGTTTCATTTGTTTCTTTTTTAAAAGAAAAACTGCAAACATCAGTACATTAAATTAAAACTCACAGATTTATAGTGAAGCTCATATTTATAATTTTTCCTTCGGGTATCTGAAATTATGCTCAGGTACCATATCTTGCTCTTCAATTCTCTGTCTTTAAATTTTAAAAACATTTTTTAGGAAACATTATAAAAAACTGAAATCCCTCCAAGTTATCTGTGAATAGAAAATGACATTATTCCTTAAAAATTTTTTGAAGCTTACAGATTTCTTGAGGTACTTGTCAAAATAACAAAAAAGCAAAGTTCCTGTAGAGGAGATTGAGTTCTTTTTAAGTAAAGCAGTACTTATCAGCGTATTTTGTTACAAAGATCAATAATATTATGTTGCTAAATCATTTTGTTTTGTTTGGAAATGTGAAAGGGTAAAAGGCAACAAACAAGCTTTTGGCTTTTGTCTTTGCGTGTAATGATGATTCCATGATATTATTCATTAAATTATTATGCACACATGGTTAGAATATGTTTTCAGCATACAAAGACAGAACTTGAACCTGTAAGTAAACTTCCTAGGAATCAGTAGAGAATATGAGGGTGTAAGGTGAACAAAAAGATGGATCTGATTAAAAAATGCTAGGAAATGTTTTGAGCACAGAGCAAAAAAGTGTACTCAGTTTTAGTGAAAGCCTGCTAGTAGATGTTCCTTACTTTGAGAATGTGAGTAGTTTTCCAGAAATTTTCAGTACTACACACATAACATAGGGGGGTTTATATATGTATATACACACATATATACACACATACACAAATATATATAAAACAGAGAAATGTGGCTGAGGGAAGTATATGGAAAACCACTGAAATTAGAATTTACTGCTAGCACTGCTCATACGAGCACAGCATCATCAGCATTATAATGTTTAGTTGATCCACTTGTTAATCCTGAGCTTGTAGGAGTTCTGGTCATTCTATAACAACAAATCTCAAAGATGAGATTCAGCACCTGCTGAATCATTTGAGGATTTCATCATTTGTGATAAGGGAAATACCTGCTATAGCTTTTAATTACTTTCAAATACTTTTTTTCCTATTCAGATGCATTTCTGTGTGAAGTGATTATGCAGGATGCTGTAGAAATGTTGTTTAGCTTTGAACGTGTTTGTTTTTAGGGAAAGAGTAGATTATGCAAACTGTAGTGTTACTGATTGCACTGTTCATTGGAGAGAATGAAGAAATATTCCTTTGAATAGAAGATTACTGCTTCCTATCACCTATTCTTACTCCACACAGTGGCACCGCATGAAATTATAGCAACATGTCAAAACTGAGCTGAAATGGAGATAACCCACATCTGTTGCTTTCTGATGCATTATTTTTTTCTCTTTATTTGCTACTATTCTTTCCTTCTGCAAACTGTTTTTCTATCATGTTTCTTTTATCTCTTTTTTTTCCCCTTTCTGCTTGAAGTTAATCTCTTAGAATTCTCCTTTACCCAGTCCTCTTATTCTTGCTGAGTGAGTTTGCATGATACAATTGGGCTGTGTTTTCATAGGTACTGAGCAAAGAAACATTTCTCTAGCAAGGAGGAATCGATGAAGTTCAGGTTTTGTCTTTTATTCTTAGATGTCCATTTGGTAAAATAGAAACATATTTTTGAAACATCTTCTCTGAAATCTGCTGTGGGTTTCACTCAGCTTGTGCAGAACCAGTACGTGATGTGAATTTTTCCCAGGGCCCCTGGATTTGAACTGCCCTGCAGAGCCAAACACCATCCCACTGCACTGCCGGCCGAGACCTTCCAGCACCCAGCCAGCCCTGCTCTGCTCCTTGATGGCGCAGAGTCTTCAGAACTCAAGTGAAAAACAGTGTCTAGATTTTCTTTGCTGTGCAGGCTGGCAGCCATAACCAAAGCTGTCAACGTTCTTGTTTTTGTAATACTTCTAGTTTTTGAAAAAATTATTGGGTTTGGAATTTGGGGGGGGGGTTTCTATAAAACAAAAATTTTAAGATTTAGTCAGCTTCATGCTTAACTCACCTTGGAGTCCCAAAGAAAAACCCAATTATATTTCCTAAAGACATATTCTGCCTGCCTGTGGATGTTTCCATATTTTACAATATTTTTCCTATTTCTGCCATTTATAGGGATATAGTACCATGGAACACAGACTCTGAAGTGTTTTCATATTGCAGTGTGAAAATAAAGATAGAAGCATAGAAGTTTTTTCAGAAATTCAGAGACATAAATCCTTCCTTCCTTTTCTAACAAAGAAAAAACATAACTATCAAAAGTATAATAGTAAGTATAAAATGAAAGTAGTGAAAAAAAAGTACTAATAATTAAAGTGTTGAAAAAATTCAGTAGTTCCTCTTAGAGGAAAAGAAATATCCTACTATTCCATGCATTGCTCTATTTTTACATCATCTTAGAAAGAGTCTACACTGAAGTAATTTTAGTACTTGTCTCTAAATAGATCATTAATTTGGATGGAGAATTCTTCACCTGAATTAAGTCAGGTGAAGAATTAATTTTCTCCTTAACTGAGTTAGGTTCTCTGGTATATATGTGATGATATTTTTCAGTGAAGTACAGGGTTTTTCTCTGCTTCACAGAGAGATGAGAGATTACAAACATCTTTTTGTTTATTTGGTTGAGGATCTAACCACCATTCTTTCATCATTTTACTCTTTGGTTAAAGTATGAGAACTTCTACTGTTATTCACTTAACAACATTTCAGGCATTTCCGTGCCTAATTATTTCAGAGATAGATTTTTTAACGCTGAGAATTTCTTTTTAATCCTTTGTTGTAAAATGCATTTTCCCAAAAGGAGATTTTGTAATGTACTTTCTTTATCCATACAGTTGAGTACTGTAAAACTGTTGCAAACTGTCCTATTACAGGAAACTAAAACCATTTTGGCCAGTTTTACTTACACGCTACTGCTAAACTCTATGTTACTTCATTACAATACTCATATAAATTGATAATGTAGCTTTAGCATTTTTAATTATTGATTAGAATATTGTTGTTCTTTAAGTACGCGATAAAAAATTGTGTATGAGTCTTAATTTTCCATAGCTTTCCTTCCAAGTTTCCCAAACCCTTACCTTCACTTTTCTCCAGGTCCTTTAGTTATACAGAGAGTTATACTGAGTGTCTCTATGGTGTCCCTACATACTGTGGGGTGGCTGAAGCACATTGGTAACGCCAAAGGGAAATTTAAAGATCGCAGAACAATTTTTACTGCAACTTCTGCTGAATAATTGATCACTTATTTATTTTTAAACTTTATTAGTTGGCCTGTTAAAATAAGTTATCTGTCCTATAAACCTGCCCTGTTAAATTTTGAAAATCGTTTGGAGCTAAACAGAGTTTGCTCCTAAGGAGCGACAAAAATCTCGGTGAATACTTTTGAAAGCTCCACTTATAATGTTCAAAAGCACTGTTTAGAAAGGATTTGGGAACTTATTTTCTTACCTTTCTTCATTCTTATTATGTTGCTGTCCTGTGGAGGACAGCAACCTCTCTACTTTTGAGAAAAGTAATTGCTGCTAATAACATTCCCAGTCTTTTCATTGCATTGTGAGCTGAAATATGAAGCAACTTACAGAAGTCAGTATCCAAGACAGGAAGAGAAATTATTTACAGAACAGAGAATTTTGTGTTGGGCTCATGAGACAGTGTTTTGCAGACAAGTTTGACCATTTTCCCAGTTTGGGTTAAAGAAAAAGCATGATATCTGGCAATAATATTTAAATGATTTAATGAGATTAATAATCTGAAAAACTTGTTTAATTTATATAGGTATTTCCACCTTTTTCTGAAAAAAAAATTTTGCAAGGAGGTTTCTTATTGTAAATTTCTATACTTTATTTCTTTTTTTAGCCAGAGATTCACTCCCTGTTTAAAAAAACCCCTGTTAGAGATGCGGGTCTAAATTACACTTTTAAATCTTATTGGCCAGAAAAGGACATTTTACAGCAATTGTGCATAATTTTCAAGCTCCTGTAAATTGATTTTTCAGTCTTGCAATAATGGATTTTGGCCCGGTATTTGCATTATCCACAAAGCATATATTACTGTTCCCAATTTATTTAAATGAAGGCTGTGTTTAAAAGATACTGTTCTGCTGGAGAGTAAATGGAATGTGTTTTAATTAATCTGGGACTGCCTTATTCTCTATTGACTATGTTTATGCATTCAGCAGAGGTTACTGATTGATATAGCAATAGGAACCCTTGAAATGCCAAGTACCTGCTGGGATCATCTCTCTTTCTTACAAAGGACTGGTAAAGCACAAGTAAGGGCACAAAGTTTGGAGAGCAATAAAAAATAATTTTGATTTTGAAAATCATTTTCATCAATATTTTAATTAAATTACATAGAAAATACCATGTCTTTCTATATTCAGCTTCCTTTGACCATAACACTTCTAGGAAACTGAAAAAAACCCAAATAAGCCCAAACCAAAGCTACCAGCAAACCTCTACATTTAATAGGGTTTTGATAAGATTATGTCAAGCATCACAAAATTGAGACATTCCCAAATGGAATTTGCTCTTGAACTATGAAGTATTACCTTGCATGCTCACTAAAATATTCATGTTTAAAAGAATCAAAATTTTTATTCCCTCCATGAAGTTCTGTGATTCCTAGAACAAGATTAAAAAAACAGGCAGGTGCTTGCTCAGTAGGATTTTTTGTCATTGTTCAGTGTACACTTTCCCTTCTCTTCAGCTCAGAAGAGAGAACTGTTCACTTCCTTATACCACTCGAATATATAAGTACTTCAAAGACACTAATTAATGTCTCTTACTAATTTGCCTATGAAGTGAGGAGTGCCATCATCATCATTTAACACATCAATAGCTGCAGCACAGAAAAATTAAGGTGAATGTAACTGTTAACGTGTTATAATTTTGTGAGTCCACCAAAGAAGGGATCCTGTGCATCTTCCTTACGTCTAAGACCAGCTGGGTCTACTATGCATGATACAAAATAATTGTTCTTCTAAGATATATTTTTTGAATAAGTAGTGTCTGAGTATGTAAATAGCTGTTCCTATAACTGTAAACAAAAGACCAACTGAAATTTTATCTCTTTCAGTATTTTGATGACTCTAGTTTACAATAGTAGTCCTTATTCTTTTGGGTTTTGTTCCATGATTGGTATTTATTATAGGATTTTATATGTATTTATGCCGATGCCCACTATATAGACACTGGAACAGATTTTTTTTTTCCTTCTTTCCCTTAGGCATTTCCTGGAAATACAAACTCTGACAGCGTTGTCCGGCATGATTTACAACATCCAGTTATTGCTCGCTATGTAAGGATAGTTCCTTTGGACTGGAATGGAGAGGGCCAAATTGGGTTAAGAATTGAAATCTACGGCTGCTCCTACTGTAAGTTGTTCTATTATGATCCTTTTTTTTCCTCCCAAATAAAAACTCGCTTTGGATTTTGGATTAAATCCAGATCTCAAAGACTTTTACCTTAGTGACGGGATTGCTAGTTGTGTTACCCAAAGCTTCATGAAATGTTTGTTGGAACTTTAGTTCTGAGTTGATAGTTTGTTCTTCTCTGGAAGATGTGACATTGGAATTTGCGATAGCGCTTTGAAGTTGCTCCTTTTCGTCTTCATGGTTTCTGTTGTGGAAGGCTTTGGTTATTGTATAAGCTTGATTGGGACATTTGAGGAAGAGATTGTGTTCAAACAAATGTCATGTTGGGTCTTGAAGGATAAAACGGAAACAGGACGTAATTTATTGCCTGGTACTAGAGATAAAATTAAAGCAATAAACAAGAATTCCATCAGAATAGTTCCGATTGTCTAAATATGTGACATGTTTTTCTGAGATATTTCCTCCAGTATTTGAATGTGACTTCAGAATTTCTTCTGAAATCTGGGCAAGCAATGGTGCAAGTGCTTCTGTAGTTAAGAGCAGAACTGATAACGATTTAAGAAAAGCGAGGTTAGTTTCTAATGCCCTTCCTTCAATTCAATCCAGTGCTTAAGTCTGCAAACATGCAAAATTGAGTTTATGATGTCCTAGTTCTATGTATTTTTTAGGCAGTATCCTGGATTTGTTGGTAGTTTAGGTGGAAGATGTTATTTGAGATTTGTCTTTTAATAACCAGACATTAGAATAAAGTGAGGAAGACTCATCACTGACTTCATTGGGTGACATATTGGAGCCCTTTGCCATTCTAACTAGCAAAAAAGAAAAGCTGTGATTTCAGTTGCTTTTTTGATTAGATTAGATAGTCAAAAGACTATATACTTTCATTCAACAGCAATAGAATCATGAAGAATAGAATAGCTTATTTGCATACAATCAATGTTTTAAAAATGTATATTGAATTACAGAGAATTTCCCAACAGCTGTGGGAACTTAGTTGAGAAATCAAATTATATTTGCTGTGGTGTTGATGCTGTGGTATTGGTGCTGATGTGCTGGGGGTGGTACACATGGATGTTAGATACATTTGCAAAAATAAAAGAGCAGGATCTGTTACACTAAGACAAAGTATAATGGTTTTAAACTAATAGGGAGTCAGTTTAGATTAGATATAAGGAAAAGGAAGACATTTATTACAATGAGGGTGGTAGAACATCGTAACAATTTACCCACAGAGGTGGTGGACGCTCCATCCCTGGAAACATTCAAAGTCAGGTTGGCTGGGGCTCTGAGCACCCTGATCTAGTTGAAGATATCTCTAATCATTGCAGGGGGATTGGACTAGATTGCCTTTAAAGATCCGTTCCAACCCAAACTGATCCATGTTTCTACGATATCTGTTACCTGAGGACCTGTGGGTTGCACTAAAGTTAATTCTTACTCAAAGAGAAACTGAGCCTCTGAAGTTTTAGGTACAGCTCTGATTATTCAGTACATGGTTCTTAATAAACAAGTGTTTGCCATCATACTGCTAAAGTGTTTTACATGCTGTTTTAAGAATACCAAACACTACAGCATGTCTAATATTCTAGCATAAGAAATACTTGCTTCTAAGTATACCTTCTTGCTTGTACATCAAATGAAATTTCAGGGGTTTGATACAGGAAACCAACATCTAGTTTACTGTCAAATATAATCCTCTTTAACAGAAGAAAATTTAGCAGAATCAAACAATAAAGCCCATGATATTTGCTGCAGTATTTACACATAAATATGGTACATTTTGATGAAAAGAACAGATAAAATACTGTAAGTACGCAACAAGATAATTTTAGAGACTTAAAATAAATGTGAGAAAAAGTAAAACAGAGCTTGCTGACAAAATTATTTTAGTTGTTTGATGTAAAGTTGCTTGCTTGCTGAACTTTTGGAGGAGAATCAAAGGCATCTGCCAAGGACACAATGTATGGAACCATAAAAATACTGATAAAAATGTGTCTTCACAGAAGTACTAAGGTGGCCCAATGTAATTTCATAATTTTACTGAGAGAGTATTACTGGTCTGTTTGTATTAGAAGTGACTTCAGTAATCATTGGAGATTTTTTTAATATAAGACTAAAAGTAATATATTCTGGTTTTATGTGAATAGGGACTTTTCTTTCAACAGCTCTCCTACAGTGCAGTGTGGTTTTTACATGCAGGAATTGGGCTGCTCCCAAAATGGTATCAGTAGAGAGCAGCAGAGTGGTTGAGAAGAAAAACTAAAAAATCACTGTGTAAAGAGAGAGGAAGGCAGCCCTTTGGTATGAACACTGTAACCAGGGAGTGCTCTTTACAAATTCCCAGCTTGTCTTCAAATGAATTATTTGGAGCCAGGTGTAAATGCTGCACCTTTCCACGTAGATGTGTCCTTTGGCAGAGGCCAAGTTTTTAACCTTATGATTAGAAGTCCATATATTTGCATATAAATATAAGCACTACCATTAACCAGTGTGATTTACAGATTAATTCTGCTGTCATTCTAGGAACTACCCATTTAGATAATCACCAATTTTAAAACCCTGATTAAAAGACAGGCTTCTAGTCAAATTTGCCCAATTTTTGGAACTATTACCTAAATAAAAGGGTGCCCAATATATCAAAATTTTAATTTTTCTTTTAGTTAATAGATTAATGTATTCTTTGATTTAGATATCTTCAGATACAAAAATCAGATTTTCTCACATTGCTCACAAGGTTTAATTTGGAAGCCATACACAGTGACTGTAAAAACTCTTTCCTTGCATATTTCTGTAACCTGGTGATTAGCCTCAGACTTTTAAGAAAAATTCTTCCTCATATTGAACTGCCTATTCAAACATCAGGTCACTAATTGCCGTGTTTCTGATTCCTATTTTGTTTGTATATGCATATAAGATACACATTTAATAATAACACTTTTTTGTACAAGGGTGGAAATCCATGTCCTTCCTTGCCCAGAAAATCAAGTTTAAAAAGAGATGTGTTTTGCAGTGAGCAATTAGAGTTCACATCTGTACCCTGGAGAAGTTAATAGCATTACCAAATCCTCTTCTTTTAGTTTTGGTTTGCTTAAAGTTTAAAATCTGTTCTGTCTTTTAAATTTTATCTCTGTATTTTGTGTAGATGAGATCTGTGGCATTGTCTTCTAAAAGAAGAATTCACAGAAGTCACCAAAAATAATTAGGGCCTTACTCTACAACAAGATTCAGAATGCAATTAGTTTTGTTTCTTTTTCTATAGTGCAAAACTGACTATATCTTTTTTTTTTAAAAAATTGGCTAAAGAACTTAATAATTACATTAATGGAGAAATTGCATGAGCAAAATAAGCTTGAAAAATCACAACAAATAGACTATTATATAACATAAAAAAAGCGCTTCTTAGTCAATGGGAATTTTAACTTTTATTTTAAAATTACGTATTTCATAAACCATAAAGGGGAAAGTGTCTTTACACTTGAGGTGACATCATATATCAAAAAGCAAGTCACAAAGAAGAAAGCAATATAACCAAAGTCAAAATAGTCACTGAAATCAGTTAAGTGAAAACTGATGGCCAAATTTTATTCACTCCCTTTGGAAGAGAGAAAGCAATGGCACATGACATGGATCTTCCACCACGGTCATTTTTATGAATTTTTGAGACGAGCAGAAAAGACGTGGCATCTGGAGGCCATGAAAACTACAATATAGTATTTTTACTACTGATTCATGAAGATCATAACAAGCTCCTGCAGGATCATTGCCATGTGAATAGTTCCCTTAATCTTCATCCTGTGGCAGAAGAATGCCTACAAGAAAAAGGCAATAAGAACATTATTGCATAGGCTTTGGCTATGCTTTCCAAGGTAACTGTAGGAGGCTTTCTGGGTCATGAACTCCTATGAGTGGAAAACACTCATGATACCTTTATTCACAGAGGAGTTTTTATATGGGTGTGCTGATTTTCTGGATCTAAACAGTACATCTTTATTTTTTTGACACAATTGCACATCTGATGGTAAGGATTTTCAAATTTCAGATGACTCACTTCTGAATTGTAGGATATACTTGAAAAAAACCAAACAACATTTGGAGATGGCAGAAAGCCATGCAAATACTCAATATACTCAAGGTAAATCGGTGGCAGGAACAATTATAAAGCTCCATAAATGGCTGCAAGCTGAGCTGTTTACATTCACTGACCAGCTCTACTTGCTAATACTTAGGAAGCAGTGGGACTGAACAAATGTCACATGACCTGTATTTGCAAACCTGTTCTTTTTCACATGTTAGATCTACTATTTGTACTGTACTATGTCAAGTGTTCCAGCTTTCTGGTTGGTGACTGATTTTTTTTTTTTTTTTAGAGAGGGAGGGAAAACAAGGAAAAATAATAACAACAGTCCTGTGGTTATTCATGAAATAATGAATATTTGTATGGTGAGCATTTACACTACAGATAGTGAAGTGATCAAAACTTTGGTCATGGAGTCATCTTACAAGGACTAAAATAAGATTTGGAGATGCTCTTAAGGGGTGAGCCAAATGAATATTTGCAAGAACTGATTAGGAAGTACTGAAGTGGTAAAACCCGCGGGCTGAACAGATCTTTTGGTTGTTGTAGTTAATCTTGTTTGCCTGCAGTGATTTTGAGTTAAAACACTGTTTCCTTGGACATGTAATTCTGCATTCAGCTATACTTAGCTGCTAGGAAATTTACTTATTTGAAATCTGCTTAGCTTGGTTTCATGCTATTGGCACTAACTAACTACCCGCGTCTCACTCGCTGTCTCCCGTGGCTGTCATACACACTCGAAAGAGAAACTTCCATATTGTCTGGAATAATCTGTTGCATCCAAATATCAAAATGACTGTTTAAGGCAGATGAGAGAGCTTCTTTATTTCCCTTTTTTTGAATCTTATCAAGTTTCACTTGGCCAGATTCAAAGGTATACCGTGGACATTTTGTTTCACCAGCATATAGCATTAAAAAAAAGCATGATCCAAAGTCCCTTGAAGTGTCATGATTCCTATTGAAATACACTGTGCTAAATAAAATAAAATAAATAATAACATGTGTTAATAAATGTATGCATACATATTTCTGCTCTTACACTTTTGACAGCTGTGTGAATATATGTCTAAATGGTGAGGGTACTTATGCACTTCAGTAACCTGCATAAAATTTCCTAGCTTTTCTTATGGTATTTTACTAGTTACAATAAATGTGCCACTAAGTTTTCTAGTCACTTTTCTGTCCACCTAAGTGGTGAAACTGCATAAAAATATTAACTGGCAGAAAGGAAGAATAATATTGAAGTGTTCATTTTGTGAAATCATATATTTCTAGAAACTTTACTAACTTGCTGTGAGTGCTTTGAATACACAGGGATTTTAATGTGCGGGAAAAACAGAATTAAAAGAATCATTTAGCGGAGGCTGCTGTGAGCTACCCAAGCTTTCCTTGTGTCAGTGGTTTGGATAGTTAAGCGTTCTGCTAAGCGTCCAACTGTTTTTCCCCTCTTCTCTTAAATTTCAATGTTTCTGTCCTGGAAACTTCTATACCTATTTAGACCTATGTGTTTGCTTTTTAGCTGTCATCTTCACAGCTCATCAGTGACAAACATAGCTTGATATTCTCTTTCTGACATTAAAGGTGCATGGATGAATACTCATATCTAAACTATGGAGAGTGAGGGAAATGAACTGTGAACTTTTTTCTTTGCAAACTTTTAAAGATCTCTTTGAATATGTACTCTGTTGGTAAGTTTGCTTCCTTGTTAGTGTATTTTTTCTACCTTTTTGTCAGACAAGAGATTTGGTTTTTTCTTAAGGTCATGAAAATGGACACCTTTTATCCTCCAGATATTCTCAGGTCACGGTAACTGCTAGCAGAGTTTTTTAATTTAAGACCAAAAATACCATCTGTCTTTGTAAGTATTATCAATACAGATTGTTCTTCTCTGTGCCCTCTCCAGGAAAGGACAGTTGTGATTGTTCCTATATAAATGTTGATATATTTTGACATGAAAAATAAGTGAGAACAGGCTTCAGTCCATTTATTACTTTTGGTTGTTATCGTTGACAAACATTGGACTGTTTTGGTAGTAGGTACCACTTAAATTTTGAAATAATAAAAAAATAGTTGCATTTTGTTGTTTCGGTTTTTTTAGTGCATTAAGAAATATACTTCTATAATCAGAAGACCCAGGCTGAAACAGAAAAAACATTATTTCCATATACCTTACTGTTTACTTTTAACATTTTTTTAATAAATCAAATATTTCAGAAAGATGTGACATAAAAGGAATTTTTAGTAAAAAAAAGTTTATGTTTTATTCTTCATCCTTTTGTTAATCTGATGCAATATGAGGTTTTTTCCTCTCTCAACTTTTTGCATCTGGTAACAAAATGAAAAATCCATTATTTTCCACTTGTAATGAGGTTACTGGCAGATATTCTCAAGCACCACAGCTTTGAGAAGTGCAACAACCCTGTGTATTCTTTACATGTTCATTTGTTAGCTGGCATTGAAAGTATAATCAGTGTGCTGGTTTCAGCTGGGGTGGAGTTAATCTTCTTCACAGTGGCTGGTGTGGGGCTGTGTTTTGTATTTGTGCTGAACACAGGGTTGGTAATACAGAGATGTTTTTGTTATTGCTGAGCAGGGCTCACACAGAGCCAAGGACTTTTCTGCTTTTTGTGATGTGGGAGTCCAGAGTGCAGGGAATATTTCTCTGCACTCTGTACTCCCACATTGTACAGCCACACTGATGAGGAAGTTGGTGCTGCATGGGAAGCTGGGACCAGACACAGCCAGGACAGGTGACCCAAACTGACCAAAGGGACATTCCAGACCATATGACATCTTGTTCAGTATATAAAATGGGGGGAAGAAAGAAAAAGAAAGGAATGTTTGGGGTGATGGCATTTGTCTTTTCAAGCAACCAGCACAAGTCATGGGGCCCTGCTCTCCTGGAGATGGCTGAACACCTGCCTGGCCATGGGAAATGGTGATTGAATTCCTTGTTTTGCTCTGCCTTTGTGTATGGCTTTTTCTTTCCTTATTAAACTGTCTTTATCTCAACCCATGTGTTTTCTACCTTTTACTCTGCCACTGTTATCCCCAATCCTGCCAGTGGGGGAGTGAGCGAGCAGCTGTGTGGGGCTTGGTTTCTGGCTGGGGTTAAACCATGACAATCAGTCAGAGAAAAACAAGTATATTTTGTATGAATGCATGACCCACCAGCTTGTTCAGTTGTATTCCTACAGAGTTTTCAATTACACTTGAATATTTTTTTAATCATTTATGATTTTCTTCAGAATGATGTAAGCAGCTGGCTTGTTTGAAAAGGCTATTTAAATTCTTTTTGCTGTGCAATGAAGGACAACTTTTCCTTGGTATATAAACAGGATTTACAGCCAAATTTGATTAGATCTTTCAGGTTTTGATGAAGGTTTTTTAAAGTCAGATCCGGCTGTTGCAGAAAAAAAGCCAACTAATGTTTTCTAATAGGTTTTCCAGCAACTGCCCACACACACCACAGAAGGGACCTTCCATACAGTGGTCTGTAACCAGTTAATAGGAGGATGGAGATTTAAAACATATCTTTCAATAAACACCTGAAAACATCAAAACCAGAAGCAGAGCTAGAGTGTGCTTTTTCACAAAGTAAGAAAGGTACCATTTAGGTAACTACAGTCAAAAACTTCAGTCTAATCAAAATAGTCTCGCCTTAAATGGTTTTTTGCCTGAATGAAGGCTCATGATGGCTGTGCTGAGCATTATTTTCTTGCATTCCTGTAAGTGGTGATTGATCCATTTGTCCATGGTGACTTATTCACTAGAGAAATCAAGTGGGATTTTTTTCTCATGAAATAAAAAAATTCAACAGATTTCAAACTATAGGCCCTGGTTCTATGCCATTGATTTAGACTCTGAAGGGTCTCACTGGTATTTGTTTTCTTGAATGTCTGGAATAAAATATATTAAGGATGCAGTTACTTCCAGACCCAGTTCAATTTATTCTGCTTTTTCTCAGAAGTCTGGGTGAAGATGATGCATTTTGTATTTTTTATTTTAGGCACGGCAAATGGAGTCTTACTGTGAGTAAATTCTTATTTTCTCTCTGCCAAAGGTTAGTGTTTTCTGATAAGAAAGTGTATATATCAAAAGGTCAGCGTTATTGACAGGAAAAAACAAATTAAGCTCTTCATAGTAATGCTTTTATAAGGTTAAAATGAGCCCTGGTATTTACATGCAGTATATCCCTATACAGGGTTACTTTTCTAGATAAAGTCCTGTTTTAAAGTTAGACTCTAATCTTCGTGAGCATACCTTTGGAGAGTTAGATCACTGTGATGCCAGATTTTCCCTGAATCCTCTAAAACAAGGAGAAGTTCAGGTTTTTCCATCTCATAAAAGGTGACATAATATGGTCCTTCTCTAGCGGCCAATGAGTCCCCTCATCTTTCACTCTCTGCTGCTACTGCCCTTCAGAGGAACAGAACAGCACAGCTGGCAGGGACCTACAACAGTCCGATTGCTTCACCACTTCAGGGCTGACCAAAACTTAAAGTATTAAATACATTGTCCAAATGCCTCTTAAACACTGTAGCTCTGTTAATTGCCTTCACCAGACAGTATGGGATGCTTTTTAAAGCTAAACTGAAGAATGCATTATCTTGCTCCTGGCTATACATGCACATTGTGATAATGCTTGTGAGTACTGGCTCTAAAACAGAGTCAGGAAAATAAAATGAAGTCCTGTTTCCAGTTGTAACCTTTGTGTTATATGTCTTTCTAAGACCACTAGCATTTCAGACAAATATTTACATTGTTATTCGACTCATGGTGAGCACGGGGAATGGAACAGAATGGAAGAGATCAGGAGGGAACAGGATAGAGCATAACAGAACACAAGTGAACAGTTGTGTTACACCCAGATTTCTGCATGAGATGCTATGACCCAGGTCTGAGGGCTCCACCCTGGAGAACAGCTCTCTGCAGTGCAGGTGGCAGGGCCATCCGGGAGACAGGGCCAGTGTCATCACTGCTCTGCGATGAGACCTAAGCTTTCACTTTATCCTGTTTCTCATAATGCTTTTGGTGGTGTATAAACATTTTAGAAGTGCTCCTAAATTCTTAGTCCTCCCTGGAGCAGCATAAAGTTCCCAATAGCACTTAAACCCTGAGACAGTGCCTTGCCAATCCTTGCCTTACCTTCAACTTTCCTGATGGTATCCCCAAGAGGGAACACTTACCTTTCTGTCCAGCCTTTCCTGCAGGTGCAACTAACTGGAGAACGAGATAAAGCTACCTGCAGTGTCCTGCTGACGTCTATGCAGTCCAATAATTCTCTTTTGCTAAAAGCCCACAAGAAAACAGTCAAACAAACTTCTGGGTCTGTTTCTTGTGCCAGTGAGTTATACTAAAATAAAAAAATACTTGGCTTGACTAAGCACCCTCCTAGATTCAACGGCTTCAGTTATGAAGGCATCAAATGTCTTGTAAGCTTTCTGAGACTGGATTCTTTGCTGTTTTTCTTTTAGCCTGAGTATTTCTAGGGCTGTCACAAGACGTTATTAATTCACAATGGCAGAGGAAGTGTCCCGTGCAATGTGTATGGTAAAATGTTAGCTCTATTCAGAGGTAGCCTTTTTTATTAGAAGATTTGACACAATATTTTATTCTCCATTATGCTGGAGCATTTTTGGGTTTGTTCTGACGGTACAGAAAAACAATGGAAAATATTTCTCTGAATGCAGTTCAAGTTGAAGTACTTTTGTATATAGATTCATCTGCGTATTTAGATGGCTTCCTAAATTGCTCATTGAACAGAAAAGGCATAGAGAGTTCACTTATTAAGTACCTGTTTGTACTTGTTGCAGATTGAGGTGAAGGAAAAACCTTTAAACAACAATAGTTTTGAATTTTTAGGAATGCCACAGGAATGCATCAGAGATGATTACAGCCTTTATAGTAACCTCTTTTTCTTTATAGTGCATATATTAATAGTAAAATGGATGTAGAAATGTGAGAAATAAATTTAGCTGTATTTTAAAGATTAAGAATTTATGGGACATTTAGGATTTGAATATCCCTTAGGAATTCATGGTGGAACTGATTAAATACTGCAGGAAAACTTTTCTTTAAGTGTGTTCATATGTTTATGCACATCAATGTGAAACTCTGTTTTAACATTTGGCAAATGTTCAGTCAAACAATATTAATGACAAGGTATAAACTAAAATGGCAACCATAAGCAAATAGTGAAAATTCACATTCAAATTTGGGCGTAATCTTTGTATTTTCATGAAAAGTTGAATTCTGAGATCTACATTAATTAAGAAGAACTTAAAGTTGTGTTATATGGACCATAATTATATGCATGTATACTTATTTCAGGTACTTGGTCTGACCTGTTTCTAAATAAACAGCTGTCATTCCTATATGATCTAGAAACTTGGAAAACCAAGCTCTTCACAAAATTGCTTAGCAGTTTTATAATTTAAAATTATATCTTTAAGTAATGAAGAAAACTGTAGATATTTTAATAAAAGTGTTATTCCAAAAATGAGAAAAAATGTAATTTTTATACCTTCTTAATTCTGTATATTCATCAGATTTTATCCACCAGAATTTTAAAGTTTCATATGGGTTATTTTTAAAAATTATGAATATCTTAATAATAAATATTAAAAAATAATGAATAGCTTGTGGCACAGGATCTGATCCTACAAATCCTCTAGGAACATTCTTGCATAGTAGTGTTTCCATCTTTACGTTTCCAGACTGATGAGGTAATTAGAGTTTAATTCTTTTAGTATGGACATGTTCTTTATTGCTTTTCTTTTCTTATAGACTATATGTATTTAATTGTCCTCTTGGCCTTAAACAAATTAAAAAACTTGAGAAACTGGCTTTGTAAAGCCACATCTATAAAAAGAATCCTTAGAGGGTCAGTAATTTCCTTTACCTAAACAAAGCCCTATAAATTGATTAGGAAGAACTCCAGTTTTTGTACCAAACCTATATGCAAGGTTGGCGATGCTGTTTTTGTAGTGATTTGTTTTGGTAATTAGCTTTGTTTACCACTGTAAACAAAGTCAGACCCAGGGTATTTTGTTAAGTGGTAATGAATCAGTAAAGAGAAGCAAACTCTCAGTAAACATGTATGGGCCAGAGAAGGTAGTTGCTCCTTTTCTTCAAGGTGGAAGGACATTTTTGTAGCTGTGGTAAAGGATGTTGGCAATAGTGTGATATGAGAGAAGCCTGTTGAGCTGCAGTGCATGCTAGAAGAGAAACAGGTAGTGGGGATTTACTGTCATAAATTCAGATGGGTCCTTTTGCCTTATTGGTGGGTTGTGGCTTACATTAATTCAGCTAATTTATGTCTTACTGTAGATGGTTTTTAAACTGAGGCAACAGTTCTAATAAACGTCTCCAGTACTGCCCTTTTATTGAGTGCTGTTTTAGGAGAATCAACAGGAACCTAGTAAAGCCCTTGTTTCAGCTGTTTATCATTGCAACCTTTCTCTCACTGACCTAATTTTTCTCTCCCCTCCATTTTTAGTTGTAATCTCCAAAAGTCTCTGCTATGACTTCTGTCTCATTTCTTTAATTGTGTATAGTTTCCTAATTCGAGTCCTTCCTTGTCTGAGTTCTCATAAGCACAGCATGAAAAACAAGAGGACATTCAGGATTTTCTTCTGAATTTTGAATGACAGCAGAAATGCACAGTCCTTTTCACGCATTTAGATAATGAATTTGTGTCCAGCTTGTGAGTAGAAGTTAATTGCCTGGAAGTCCTCACCTGTGGAAAAATGTTGAAGTGATTTCAGTTGAACTATTTACATAATCAACTGCTTTGTCCCTCAGTATATTTTTAATTCTTTCTATAATGGGGATATGAGACAGCGGATAATTTTTGGAAATTTCAGGTTCCAGATCTATGATAAATTTCAAACTCAGTTGTCAGAGTTTTACCCCAGTCAAAACTCAACAAAGGACTTTCATAAATTTAGGAATAAGATTACTTGCAGCAGCTTGAGGGGGAGGCGTTTGTCATCATTAGTTCTATATGTAATTAATCACAGGTATTAATTGTATGCAGCACTGGTTTTAGAGGCAAACCAAGATAATTTTTTGGCAGGATAATTGCCCAGGCACTGAGTATGCCTCTGTAAGCCTAAGCTAGGTCATTAGATATCACCCAATTTGAAAACTGAAAGAAGGTACTACCATGTCTTACACTCTGCTGAAGATTTCTACCAATTTGAAGTAAATTTTGGAGAGAACAAAGGGGAAAGAAATCTGTTAGAAGTTTATCCACTGCACACTTGTAGTAAGACCTGGTGGCATCTCAGGTCAATCTCTTTCTGTCAGTGATTATTAAATGCTTACACCATTTTCATGCAGTATGTGCAGGCAAGACTTCAAATTGAACACATCTCTGAGTTATGTGGCAATTCTACTGAAAACATTTCATTTAGCATTATTCCACCTTAATTCTGACCTTAGGCTTGGCAGCTGTGTCTTAGGACAGCTGCAAACACAGTGAATGAAATGTCTCTTTGTAGAACTGTATTTTCCACAGATGAAGTAGGGGAATTTGAACAATTGATCTTCTGTCATAATGCAGACATTAAATACTTGTTGCGAATAAACCAACCTCTTCCTTTTATTAAATCCAGCTGTAGAGAGGAACTTTATCAAGCTAGGCAAGCACATACCCCCAGGTTATTTCACCCAAGAGAGATCTCAAATATCTTTTCCATGCACTTTGAGTTTTATTTATGTTAGTAAATGGATAAAGGGAGTATTATTCTTGTATTTGGGTGTACAAGTTTCTATGTTTCTAATAGAATCCTTAGTTTGAGCTGAAGAAAAAGTATTTTGAACAATTCAAATCCCATTGAACCTTGGAAAAGCACCACTCCAAAATTAGGACAGGCTGAAATTTGTTTTCCTTTCCTAATAAAGTCTGATAATTTGGAAAAGTTTACTGCTCAGCTGTGGGAGAAACGCCAAATAGAAATTTAATACCTATCTTTTTAACTTGTTTTACTTCCTTGTATCTTAAAAGTTGAAAATACCTAACATGACTAAGTTTGGTTTGTAAAAGAATGAAAGTAGAATACCTAAACAGTTAACAATTTTTCTGTAAAGTAAGAAATCTTCTTGTCTGGTTGTCATTAATTTTACAATCAGCTTTTGATGCAATTTATCTTTGGATTTTCTACATCTTTCTATTGACAGTTTTAAGTCAAAGAATCAGCTAATCATCAGGTTCTGCTGAAAAACATTCTGCCACAAAATTTTCATCCATCCATACTAAACCCAATAATAACAAAATACTTTTAAATTTGTGACATATTTTCTTTCAAAGAAATTTTTCGTGTTCTTATTGAGGTTCCATTTCCCTTGACTATATGAGAACAATAGTAAGGCTGTAGTTGACAGCTTAAAAAAATATAGTATTTAAAATCACAAACAAAATTATTTAGGACATTTATAGAAAATTGCAATAGTTCATTTTTTTTATGGCTTTATACATGTTTTCTCCTGCGTTGCAGAGCTCAAGAGTAGAGCTTATACAATTCAGCTGTTTAAGAATGTTGGCATAGAATGTATTTTAATTCTCTTTTTTTTGTATCTGCTGTTTCAAAGGGTATCAGTCTGTTTCTCTCAGCTTTCAGGCATTACTTTTTTCTCGACTCAGTTTCCTGAAATCAAGAATTACTTATCTATGCAATCAGTATTACGTAATTGCAAACTGCATTGATTCTCAAGAAATTAACACTGGAATTTCTGTTCAGATACTATCAGAAGAGGCTCATGACGAGCCTGCCGTACCTGAGGACTATTGCTGTTTTTAGTGAACATTTGTAATATATGTGGCCATATAATCTATACACAGTTCAGGGTCAGAATTGTGCAACCAGTAGGGATAAAGCAGCTTCTGGGGATAAGGCAGAATTTAGAGCCAGAGAAGATGAATGCATGGTTTTAAAATAAATGTTGCTCTTTATTTCTTCCTGTTCCCTCTGGTATTCACATTAAATCTAAAGTTCTAAAAATAATAGTGATGTAAGTCCTTCATGATCTTGTCCATCAAGTAGTCCCGATTTCTCATCTCTCTCTTCAGATCCATTGATTTTCAGTCTCCAGCTCCTTCTCGTTGTCAGACATGATATTCATTCAGCTTACTGGTTTTCTGCTTAGATTTATTTCAGCCTCTTTCCTTTGAGATTTTTCATACTTTTGTGAACAACTTTGTAGTACAAAGTGACCTGGACTTCTCTGTTCTTCAAAGATTTAAAGTGTAGGCTTTTCCCAAAGTTTCTGATCTTTAATAGTAAATCAGCTTTGTTTAGATGTTGTTTCATATATATCTCTAATAAACACCTTTCTTGACATTATATTTAATTTTATAAGAAAAAAAAGTCCCTATTAAAGTTTCTCAATCTTATATCTCAAATTCTGGATTTATATGTTTCATTTATGAAAACTTAAAAACTTAAGTAGACTTTTTACAGATAAAAAAAGCAATAAAACTGGCATTTATTTCCATTATTCATTTTTGACTGTTAACATTGCAAATCTTAATTATTTTTTTTCCTCATGACGGATAAGAGGGTGAAGAAAGAAGCTGGCTTTTTCTGAGGAGAGAACATTTTGATTTTAAGCTTCATAGTAAAACCAATTATGACCATCTACATCGAGGACAGTATACTAATGTGGAAAGTAAAAAAATGTTTATTCAATTTTGAACATTTACAACAGTGTATTATCTCCTTTAAGAAGGTAGTGACTTGCTTTTGTAACTACTTGTTTTTTCAGGATACGCTTAGCAACACACAAACCCCCTCAAAGCTCCATGGTCATTTGCAATCCAAAAGAAACTTTGCCCAAATGTTTCAGAGCAGAATATGCTAAGTGTGACATTTAGACGGCCACTTGAAGACTACAACTTAGATCTTGTGAAAGGAAAGGAAAAAAAAAGGAAAAAGCGGTCATGACCAGAATAAACACACTATCAGAAATAAAGCAAAGAATCAGTACTTTGTTCACAGTCATTGCAGAAAGACCTTTGAATCAATCTGGTATTTTGTTAATAAGACACAATCTAGAATGACACATAAGGAGAAATGTGTTTTACCTGCTTAGTGCTTGAAAGCTCAAAATATGTAACAATAATGTCATAATGAGAACATACTAACAATTAGTGCATGTCACGTCCAAAACATACAAACCTGTGGAGCTACAAGTTTAAAATAAACAGAAGAAAACCAAGCTAGCCATTCGTTGTTTAGTCTCAAAATTAAATTTACAGTACACAATATCCCAGTACATGCTCTTGTTTCTCAAACAACTGAGATCGAATGCTACCCAGAAATACATTAGCACTGGTAGTACGGGGATCCATGGATGGACTCTTGTACTGGGAGAGGGCTGGGTTGTCATGCCGGTGTCCAGCCTTCACTTCTGTAAAGTTTCTGGGGCTGGAAAGAGCCGAGCGTTGTTGCATTGTTTGCTAGTGTGTGAGAGAGACTGGTGGACCTTTAGATTCTTGGCTACCCTTATTTGTCAGCTTCATGTCTTTCACAGCAATAGGGACATGAGAGCATATCTACATCCCCTTTATTTCACTGAAATTTACATACTATACTTATTAGAATTCTGATGCAAAACTCCATAATGTGAAGGAAGACTATATTTTTTGTCACGATGTTTAGGTCTTCTCTTCCAGCATGAAGACTAGTATACTAAGATCTAATTTTCCTGTCTTGTTACATGATGAGAACAATAATGCTGCTATCAAAGTTTACATGCCTAATCTTAAATTTCTTAGTCTGTTTTTGTAGACTTAAAAGAAAATAAAAAGGTTTTTCAAAGTTCTCTTGGCCTATAAACTTTATTGTAAGTATTACATACATCTTGTTTTAAACACTTTGAGTAGTTAGTGTGTGCCATTTCACACAGTCTCATGAAGAGTTGTCAGCATTTAGGAATCAATTTTGGGAAGTTTGCATTGAAAACATCTTCCTAAATGTTTTCAATTTTACAGTCTGTATAAAAGGAGCAGGATTACTCTGACTCTCTTGATACTTAGATAAAAATAGTTTCTCCAGAATGTTGCCACAACTGGGCAACATTTGCTTTTCAGTGTCAGATGGGTCACAGATTAAAGAATTACCTGGGTTATGGCCTATATATCCTAACAGGTTACCCAGATTGCTAGAAAAGCCCTTCTCTGTATGAGGCTTTACTGTAGTGACCTGCATTTGTTACCTACAGGGATAGTTATTTACATTCAAGAGAAACCGTCAAAGTAGGAACAATAGTAATACTGATGCAGCTTAATGTGCAACAGAATAGTTCTAAAATCAGCTGCACATTAGTGGCATAAAAGTTTGAAATCTATGAAGTTGCATTACGGGGGCACTGTGATTTTTTTCTGCATCTGTCTGAAGTTGCTACATTCTGTGTTTTCTGTAATTCCTTTAAAGCTTTGTATGTAGCATTGTCCTGTTTCTCGTCTCTATCCCATTTTATTTTTTTCCACAAAATTTCATTTATCCAGTTACTTAAGCTGCCACCAGCATGGCTTTTCATGTTACCATACAAGCCATTGTGATATGCTTTGACCATGAACCCAGGAGTGACCATCACATAGCTATTAAAATGGGATCCATTAATTTTGTTGTTGCCTGACTGCCTTTGTCTCAGCAAAACAGAAGTGCCAATGCGCTAGCAGTACCTTCCAGGTGTTTGTTCTTCAGAGTCATCAGCTCTTCCTCAGGGAGGCCAAAGGACCAGCTTGCCTTCTGCAAGGTTACTGATCCAACATGAGTAAAGCACAAAATAATGAAAATACTTCACATTTTAGAGGTGAAAATAAAACTTAAATATCGAAACCCTTGGAAATAAAAAAGTGTATAAGAAAACCATTGGTGGACTTATATAAGCCATCTCTAAGTGACAGAATTTTAACTCTTAGCGTTCCAAAGCTTTTCTTTACAGAAATGTAACATAAATCAGAGTTAAGTACTCTCCCAATTAAGATTGTGCTGTTAGTACAGCATCACAGTGCTCCTAAAAAGAAGTCTTTAAAACTTTACCTTTTTTTTGAACAATTTGGAGGTTCTGTTTCTTTTTCTCTTACTGTCTCATGCAGTTCATTAGGTACTCATATCAGTTGTTTTTCATTTTGGATGAGCCATAATTTCATGACACAGAAAGCTAAATTTGGAGCAACTTTATTCTCTCTTCTGTTGTCTTGCATCTGTGTACCCAATAATATTCTTCATGTATTTCTATATTTCTACTCAGGAGCTTAGCACTTCTTAGAAAATCAACATTCCCATTAATTGGCCCTACATAAAGACAGAGATTAGAACTCATAATGAAGTATTTTTTTCACAGGAGGCATTGCTGGCAGAAATTCAGTTGTGTTTTGGATAAGCTGAAGAGTCTTTGGTCCCTTTACACCTATTTACTGCAGTTTATTATAATAATAATTAAACATTTACTGCCTGACCACACTGTTCAGTACTTCCTCTGGATGACAGAAATGTTTCAGAGAAGTAAAACTGTTCCATGTATTTTATTGCACTTCCTTAGTACTTTTCTTACTTTTCTAGTGCAGTTTTTCAGTGCAACCAGATATTTAGAGTATATTACTGGTAATGTAGGTGGGTAAACAGAAGCCACATAAAAATGCCTAATAATGTTGAGAACAGCAACACTTAGGCAATTAACCACTTCATTCTCAGAAAAATCCAAAGTAGTTTCAAGCACTGGTAGCAAAATATTTTACTAAATCAGATCACAATTGCCATCCTGTACTTTTTTCTTGTCCCCAGGCTGTACAGAGTTAGTAATTCATCTCTGTCATGGAATAATGATGCAGAAAAGCATTCTGATTCCTCTAGAGGAATTTTCTCAGATTTTGTGTTTATTTTACAAAAATGACTCTGTTTTTCAGAATTCCTTTTTATTGAATATGGCTTTAAGGGAATGCCATGTTTGTTTTTTGGTGCTTTTTTTATGGTTATCCTAGGAAAATTTCATTCAACTCTTCAACCTTTAGATTTTTCAAAACACTCAAGTTTTGTAAAACTTATTAAAAATTTTCTAATTAGTCAGCAAGATGCAAATTTCACTAGACTCAAATGCAATGCTATGCTCACCTGAAACAGCAACATAGGCTGTAAATAATATTTATCTAAAACATGTATGACATTAAGTAAGAAAACATGGTCATTTAATTATCGTATCTTATACCTTTGTTCTGAACAGATGCATGAGCTTCCTCAGCAGGATCTATGAGCTTTTGATGACTTCTGTTATTTATGTGGCAAAATAAGTCTCATTCTTGTTTGAAATGCAAATGTATACTTGCTAACATTTGGTAAAAAAGGCATAGCTACCCATAGATTTATATACAGAAGGAGTATTTTTCACAGAATAAGTGATTATCATTAAATAAGTACATACTTCCTTTAGATTTGCATCATGGCTCTGTCTACTACCTATAAAATTCTGGAAAATTGTCTTGAAAGAGCCAGTGCTCCCAGGGCCCCTGTGCTTGTGGTGTTTAGCAAGGGAGCTGTAAAGAGCAAAGCAAAGGACAGCCAAGTTTCTGTGCTCTCTATTATCTCAAAACCCAGGCAAGTGTCCCCTGTTTTAAAAACACTGTCAAGTTCACCAGGTGCACACACACACTCAAGAAGTGACTGAGAATTTATAAACCTTTGAAATTTTTCACAAGTAGAAATTAAATTTGAGTGTGTTGTCATATTATTATGTATTGCATAGTGAAAAGGAGATGTTTTTAAAATATTCCTTTTTATTTTTATGAATGAAGTATCAAAGCATAAAGAAATTCTGATAATATTCAGAGATTCATTTTCTTGGAATCAGTACTAATTAAATTCAACTACATTACGTATTACAAATCCTTGACTTGCCATATATTATGGTTGCTCAGAAGAAAAGAGAAATATTAAAAAAGTCCAAAAAATAACACATTGCAGTTGAACAGGCATGAGATATTTGGTGTTTACCTTTGTTGTAAGAATAACATTATTCTTCAACTGTGTGCACTGTGTAATCAGAAATCAAAAAAAGCCTATTTATACAAAGGATTACCTCTTTTCTAGCAGCTCAGTACCAGTCATTTCAGGTTCTTATATGAGATTTATTATGGTATGTCCTCTAGTAATAGCAATATCCACATTCTTAAGATATTTTGTTACTGTAACACCAGTGTAGTCATTTGGAAGCTGTCCAAAAGTAATATGGATTTTATGAAGAAAATGAAACGATATACATCTAATGCAGGAAAGCATATAAGAACTGAGGTACTCATAGGAAAATTGCACTATTAGCTTATGTCAGAAAACACTTGTCAGTTTAATCTGTTTGTGGCTGTGCTGAAATAGAGACACAGAGGGAGAACAGCTGGACAGAATGGGCTCTGTCCCTCTGATAGAGGAGCTTGGGCACACAGTGAAACTATCCTTTGGGAAAAGGCCGTGAGAGGTGCATTCTGCAAGGACCTGACAAGAGGCTGTAGTAAGGTGGGGGCTGGTCTCTTCTTCCAAGTAACAAGTGATAGGCTAAGAGGAAACAACCTCAGGGGAGGTTTAGCTCAGCTAGGAGGAAAAAATTCTTCACCAAGAAGATTACAGAGCACTGGAACAGGTTACCTAGGAAAGTGTTTGAGTCACCATCCCTGGAGGTGTTTGAAAGACCTGTAGATGTAGTGATTAGGGACATGGTTTAGTGGTGCAATGGCAGTGTTAAGTTAATGGCTGAACCCAATAATTTTAGAGGTCATCTCCATCCTAAATGAATTTATGATTCTATGGTTTAAAAAGCATAGTATTTTTAGAATGTACATGTCTCTTTGCATCCATATAGCAAACACAGCCAGACAAACTTTCTTTCAGTGGTACCTGAGTGTTCCCTGGTAATGAAGACTTGCCACCCACCAGGTACAACACATCTGCAGTCTCTCAATAGTCTGTAAGGGATACATTCTTCGTCCTGTAGTAGTAGTCCAGTGTTTGATATACGTAGTGTACTCTATTTTTTTTCATTTATGTCTTGAACATTTGTATTGTGGATTGTCAAATGGTATGTGGTCATAAAAGCCTGAGAAAGAGACAAGCAGGAAAAAATTATTCTCATGTTCAGTTTGTATATATAGTTGAATGCTTCTTATAAAAAATATTAGTGTTAGCTACTGACTTTGGCAAAGAAAGTCATGCATATAATAAATCATCAAGCTATAAAAAAAGATTCATATTCTCAGGCTCCAGGTATTATCAGTTCGAGTCAGAACGACTACTAGCATGTTCTCTAGTGGCTCAAGAGCAAGAAAATAATAAGATTTTGAACAATAAGGCTAAAGAGGTAATTTATAAACTATAGATTCAGCCAGAAAATGTTGTACTGGGATCAATATATTTAAAGAAAAATATATAAATTATAAGATTTAATCTTGTCTAGCAGCTTAGTGGTGGTGGTGTTGGTAGTTATTTTCACGGGGATAAGGATTTTGTTTGACTGTAGCCTAAACTACACAAAGAAGAAACTTAAAATGAGAAACAGACCAAGGGAAGGTGATTTTCTTTTCACTATGTTGAAGGATAAATCTCTTTTCATATTTAAATTATAAACTTATCATCTGCTATTTTATTAAGAATCCTCTGTTGGTCAGAAAAGCAGGGACAAGTCCCACAGTATCCAGACTCTTGCTGAAGCATGACAAGAAATGGTACTTAAGACATGATGAATACCTCCTCTTATCTGCTTTCCTGAGTATCAATCTATGCCTAAATGCATATATGTGTACACACACACACACATATATGTATATATATATGTATACATATATACACATCCTTGACGCAGACAGTAGAACAAAATGCACACTTTTCCAACTCCTCATAGTTATCAGTTTCATTCTGTTCCAAGGTGAACAGATAATTTTTAAAAAAATATATTAGTGCAGAGGATTTTAAGAGAAGATACTGCCCTGTTCATGCATACTTGTGAGCATGTATTAGATGTTCTACCCTTTTAGTTCATCTTGTTAAAGTTGCAAATTATCTACCTAGGGTATAAATTTGACAGACAGGTAAGTACATGGATTTACTCATTGAGGTTATGTGGTATGAACCACTTTAAATTTGTACTATGAGCCATAATTTAGTATGAGCCCATCATAGGTCAGAGCCTTAGACGGACTGTCAGGAATAAGTCTGGAAAGGAACAAAGAAAAGTAGATTGTATTAGAAATAAGAAAGGCACTTCACAAGATGGAATACTCCCTTCTTGGGAAGAAGAATTCTGCTCTGCTTTAGGGCCAGACTTCCAGACTTAAAGTAGGTATTAATTTTCTTGTGTTTATTCTGACAGTTGTGCAATTAGTTTCTAATCAAGTTTAATTCTAAGATAAGTAATTGCCACGTGATTTTTTTTTTTTACTTCAATCCTCCAAAAAGATAACTATCAGATTTCTAACATCTGATAGCATATAAGGTTTTCTCAGAAAAAATAATTGCTGTATAAAACTGAAGGTTGGTTGGAGACTGGTGGGTGCACCCACTCTGCCTTTTTCTGACTTCCCCCTTCTGAAAGAAGAGGAGAAAAATGTAAGGACCGTGTAAACACTCATATACTGAGATCATGACAGTTTAATAGAATAGAAAAATCTGCACATGCAAGAAAAGTAAAAAGAGGAATTAATTCACTATTTCCCATCAGCAGGAAGATGCCCAGCCTAGGAAACTGGGCTTTAGTATGCCTAATGGTTACTTGGGAAGACAAATGCCATAACCACAGATGTCTACCCCTTCCACCTCCTTTTCCTGGGCTGTCATTGTTGAACATGATATGGCATTTGATATTTGATATCATTTGATATGGAATATCCCTCTGTTTGGGTCAGCTGTCTTGGCTATGTCCCCTCTCAACCCTTTATCCACCCCCAACCCACTGACATTTGGGGGTGGCGGGTATATGGAGAAAGACTCAAGTGATAACTTTGGAAGATTTCAAAGACGCAGGTGCTTCTTTCTGTCTGATTTTTCTAAGTCTTTTTCTGATACTTACCCTGAACTGATAATCAATGTAGTATGTAATCAATGTAGTATGTAATCTAGTAGTATGATGGACTTATCTATCATACTGCTAGGATGGAAAAATGTAAGTGATGTAAGTCAGAATGAATATATAATGCATTTATTACTTTGCAATCTAATAATATAGCCTATTCTAATAATTAATGTCTTGTTTGTCAGTCATCTATTTTGAATGAGGTTATAGGTTAGAATTCTTTTCCCTGCTGTCAGAATATATTTGTATAACACTGCAGACTACTTGCTGGTTTGTGAATCCAGCAGCATCAGAATACACTGTGAACCCAAATGCAAGTATTCCATTAAGATTTTTTTTTAAATCATTTGAGAAGGATTCAACACATTTAATAAATAGTTTAATAATGTTATAAAATAAAACATTTCAGCCAAGTGTAATTTCCCTTGCATGTTACAATTGTTCTGAAAGATTATTATAGGGCCTCCAGTCTTTGTACATTAATTTCTGAAAAGTACTCAGAGATAATAATCTGTACTATTTTGATAAGAAATATTTAAATGCATAAATGGATTCACGAGGTCTAGCTTTGTAAAGATAAAGCGTACTGAGGAGGAGTTAGGGACTCAAATCATCCTTTCACTGTATATTGTATATTCCATGTTGGGTTTTGTAACAAATTGTGTTCAGCAATTTGAGACAGTCAGCTTTGTCTCTGTTTGTGGAAGGTCTCAGTGTCTCATATTTCTGACTCTAAGGTATATCCTAAGGTACATATCAAATTTCCATAGAATGAGTTTGCACAACTGCATGTACCTAGGTGAAACAAGAAAGGGATGGTGTAGCTGTGTGTAAGAATAAGTGGCAAAGGAGAAATACACCTCAGAGTCCTGAAAAGTGTCTGAAGTCCAGGCAAAATGCTGGAACACAAGATAATTATCTGTCATTCTTTGGAGCTTTGCTGGCAACCTGCTTCCCACCATAGAGCATCTGGGCTGTGCCAACATCCTCTATATCAGCCTTACTGAGCTTCTGCCTACTAAAACTGCATTTAGACCTGGAGCAATACCTCAAGGCATTCATGCAGTGCTGAAATTGCAATTGGGATTGGAATGGGCCAGGAAATCTTTACCTGCTCTGAGAAATTTTGTCGATTCTGGCAAACCTGACAGCCGTCAGTGAATGGAAGTAAATGTGCTAAAATCTGGAAGTTTCAGCATAGTTCACAACATGAATATTTTTTTCTGCAGGACAAATGTTTTCTTCCTAGGACAGCAACTTTCATGTAATATCTATGGAGAAGTTATTCCAGGGCAATATTTATAGGATAGCCATAAATAGGATGACTTTCTTAGGTAAAATGACAGAAAGAGGTGTGCAGAATAATGTCAATAATTTTTCTGTTTCTATGAATGTGCTACTCCCAAGGTGAGCCTGTTTCTGTTAATAATCACATCAGACTGAAAAGTACATACTTTTCCTCTAGAATCTGAGGCAGGGTGATCTGAGATTTGGAGACATTTTGTTGTTTATTGGAGGAGTTGTTTGAGATCATTGTCTTGGATAGAAATATTTGTTTTAGACTAAGATATACTTTTCTTTACAATTCTTGGAATTATTTACATCGGAGTACTTAGGGATACATCTACAAGGCATACAGATGTCTAGAGATTCATATTTTATCGATCTTGTAGATAGGAGTATGTCTTCATAATTTTGAAAACCCTTCTAGCTGTCATTCCGTATCTTCAGGATTTGCAGTACTACTAAAAATCTGGTCTTCAAATGATGAATAAAAAGATATGTCTCTCCCCAGACCACTGTTAATTAGAACAACCTAGATGAAAATAATTTTTTTTCCAGGCTTCAGAAACCTTACATGTCAGATATTTTGAAAAGTCATTTTTATCTCTTCCTTGTATTGCTGTTATGTTTTAAATATTTTTCCATAATAAGATACATGCCTCCCATGAAGATAGAAATTATGCTCAGTAAAGCACATAATTTTCAGTTATGCAAGAAGCACTTTTGTTTCTGTAATCAGAACATGAGATGTGAGATGAGTTAGAGCTGATTTTACAAGCCCACATTTTATCAGAGTAAAAATTCAAAATAAAGTGTTCCATATGTAATTACAAAATAAAAAATTTAAATAACCTTTTTTCTTTGTTTTTATGACATCAGCTAGTATACTTGGTATCATACTTCGGATTTTACAGAGGGATGCGGGTTACTTTCATTGTATATAATTTTTCATTATTTTGCCTTAAACTTTTTAATGTTTTTTATCAAAAAATTATGCTTCAGAACTAGGTCTGTCATTAAAAAAATTCTCAGCTTTAAAAATAAAAGCTCTCTTAGTGGGAAGCAATGAGCAAAAATAACTTTTAGAAAAAATGATACAGAATTTATTAGCATATTCCAGAAGCATAAGCTACTGAAAATCCAACAAGACTGTGGTGCCAGTTGCTTGCCATCTTATTCTTTCCCATCAAACTATTAGACATTTGATCTAATTAATTAGTCAACTCTGTAAAAATACTTAAAATAGTATATAATCACCCTTGGTAAGTGTTTGTACTTTCTATATTACTGGTAACAAAGATTCGTGCAATGATGAAATAATATTTTAGGCCATGTTCTAGATTCTTCATTATTTTTATTTTGTGCATGCAATTGAATCTGTTTAAGGTAGAAGAAAAGCCAGCTCTGAGTGATGGACAATAAAGAAGTGTCATGAAACACTTTAGTTTCCAGTTAGTCAAGATGAACTGATACCCCATTTCCCAGCTCATCATTGTAATGTACAATCTGACATATGAAATGCTTTAGGAATTCCAAAGACTTATACCAAACTGAATAAACTGCTCTTACAAGAATACTGCATTTTGTTGATCCCACTGAATTTTTGTGCTTGTCATATTTAAAGTGGTTATGAATACTAACGACAAAAGTAAGATACCTCTTAGTTTTAGACATTTCATAGCTTTTGATGTCACAAGGAACCTCTAGATATTATTCCAATTCCTGCACGAGAATATTAACAAAGGTTCAAAATTGTTATTTGTGATATATGCAACAGCTTACAAGAAGAATCAGACTAATTAAATGGTTGCTCACAGTATTTAAAAAGAGTACAAATAAGTTTATTTCAGTTTAAAAGAAAAGAAACTTCCTTTTAATATACAAATATAGAAGGGAAAATAATGTGATGAGAATCCTTTGAATCTTCCAGTTAGTACAGCACAAATTTTTCTGGTTGTAGTAAATTAATTTTCAGTAATTTCCAGGTTAATGTAACTTGCTTTCAGAGGTATTGCCTAGTGAGTCCTGACGGGTCTGAGCACTGATGATCAGTGGGATCTTAATTTATTTGCCAAAACCACCAGCCTTTCAACTATCCTGGTCCCTGGGAGGCCACTGGTAAAAGGACAACCAGAAAAATGAAGGCTAAATTCTGAAGAAGAGGAGCTTGGTTTGGCCAATGTCTTTCATGTTTCTTTTTCATATATGTATACTGTTCTAAGGAAATACAGGACTATGACTTCAGTTCTTGTGAGTACTTGCACCCTGTTGAAGTGTCTCTTCAAAGCATCATTTCTGTATGACCTCACAATAGTTATAAATGAACTTTAAGGCACTTCACTGTGAAATGCAAACACATAAAAAGAGATAGTCTTGTTAGTAAAATTGAGGAAGAAGCAGGGAAATAAAAGGGACATGGCAGAGACAGAGATGGAGAAGAGAAGCAGCTCACTGGCAGGAATAAGAATCATTTATTGGAAATAAACTACATCCTTCTTGACAAAAGCCTGATAAGGTTGTGGACATGGGTGGAAGAAGATGAGACACTAACAAATGCATGAACATCACACATAAGTAATTCTAGCAGTAAATATTTCTAAGCCTCCCACCAACCTTATCCTCCTGTATTTCTTTGTAATTTCACTGACTTATCTCTGCAGTAAAAAAATCTAATTAGATTGTAAAGAGTAGCACATTAATTAACAGCTAAACTAACAGTATTAAGCAGCAATAGTCTAGAAGCTGACTCTGGTCTTCCTAATTAGGCAGCTCTCTCAGCGTGAGGTAGGAAAAGCAACTAAGACAACAATATAACTTAAAGGGCAAGAGGGCTCATTATGCTGGTAGACAGTGAAGAAGAAAAGGAACAGGAGAAAAAAACCCCTGAAACACCACTTACGCTCACTGATCTATTACTGCTCCATGAGTTGCACTGAGATTATGACAGATTTATAATCCGCATGTTTGATGAGTTCTAATGTCATCCATTCTTAGGAAAAGCATCTCAAAGAGTTGGATAGCAGGGATCAAAATGTTGTCTTTGTGTTGTCTGAACTAAAATAAGAGTTGTGTAATTATTTATTTAGTCAGTTAGGCAAAATGTTTCTTCCTGTTCACTTTGTAGAACTGAGCTGGGCTTGGTAGAACAATAGCTTTCTTTTTATTTCAAGGTATTTCATCTTTTAAGTTGTGTATTTATTTTATATTGTTTTACTGTTTCATTTTTTTATCTTACTGCTTCAAGTTTAATCAAAAAGGGTTGTGCCTGAAACCTTTTCTGTACATGAAGGACATATGCTAACTGAGAAATGCCCATTAAGTTCAATGGGATTTTTGCCATTTTTATATTCGGGAAAGAGGAACTAGTATGGCAAATATTGACTCAAAAGCTGGGTACCACACTTTCACACATCCCTTGATCAAAAAACAGACTACAGAACTGACCTGTACAGCATGTTCTTAAAATATGTGGCACACCTAGAAGAAGCAAAAAGAGATGTTTTCCCTCACTGAGGTTAAAAAGAAGCTGGGAATTCCTGTCTTAAATTTAAATTTAATTTATCTTGCAGATCTTACAGTATGAACCAGCTCTAAATCTGTTGCCAAATCAGTTGCATACGAAACCTGTAAAAGGATTGATAATTAGGACAATACTGGCTGTGGTTAATGAGACAATATATTTGTTGTCTCTCTGTAAAGGTATACTTAAGTATCAGTATTTTTAAATGGTTTATTTCATCTGTTTAGAAGGAATGAAGAGCTGTTCCTTAAAACAGTTGAAGACTGAATAAAGCTTGCCTGTAGGAGTTGGAGAGACTAAGAATTGTTTATGCTGAGGCTATTTTGCATTAAACAAACAAAATTTGCCATAACATGGGTACTATGATAGCATCTCGGCAGATGTGCTTGAAAGTACTGCTATTTATGAGGGATGTACTCTGAAATTCAAAGCAATATGGATGTAACTGAAGCTGAAATAGCTTTGGTTTTGATGGGATTTTCTTGTAATAATTCTTCAGTGTAGACAAGGTCATCTGAAGCAGTTTAAGCACCTTTAAATGAAAAGAGCGTACAGTCCATTTGATCTCCCCTTGGCTTTAATTATATCTGCCTGCACAGCAGTGCCCTAAAGGATCAAAGATCTTTGGAAGAAAACAATTCTAAGGACTCAAAAAGTTACTACCAGAAGGAACCATCCTTATTAAAATAAATTAGTGGAAGGGATACGGGTTGAGGTTTTTTGACTATTTTTGGTTTTCCTTGTTTTAACTCTTGTTACATCTTTCTTTAAAAATAAAATGCTGAAAATATATTTGCTTAAATATATTAGAAAATTCAATGAAGAATCTTTTTTGGGGGGGTAGAAAAAGATTAAGAATTCAAAGACAATAGGAACTGGAGGTCTAAGACCTTGTAAGTTTATAATTTTCAGTACAGCTAGAGACTTTTTTCCCAAAGGCCACCAGGTAGTGGAGAGATGCTCAACTGTTGTAACACAGAGTTCAATGGCTACTGAGGAGCTTTTAGAGACCCAGCTATTTCTCTATTTTGTCTTCCTACTTTTCGCAGTAAATGGAAGATTGCTCTGCACTGAAAGCATACTTCTTTGAAGAAGTTTCACTCCCCAGAAATGTCCCAACAGTAGCTTGGTGTCTGCAAGGCTGAGCAGAAAAAAATTTTGGTTGAGTTCCACATGATGTGATATCTCAGGTTCAGCAGCAATAGCAGTCATTTGCAAACTCTTTAATTAACTTGGACTGGCAGTGTTTTTTTTCTTGGCAAAATTCTTTCCTCATTATCATGAGCATCTTGCAAAATCCTTAAAGCATCCTGAAAAAAAAAAAAAAGGAATGCCCGCATACATTGTACCTTTTACCTTTTATTCTCCTTGCGTTTATTGCTTGTTGCGAGTAAGCCTGACTTTCCACTGAAGCTTGGTTGTGTGGAGAAGGAAATATTGCCTTCATGTAATGATAAGAGTAGTGTCTGATTTCTCTGGGAGTTTACAACTGTTCATCAAAAAAAACCCAAAAAACAAAAAAGATCTATAATTCATTCCGAAACTAAAACTATAATTATAAACAGGTTTATATCCTTATTTTTTCTCCTCCTCCAAAAACTCAGGGTTGATTCCTGAGCAGTTTTAGGATATGTAGTTTGGGTGTCTTCTCTCCTTGGGCTGTGATTTCTAACCAGATACATCTCCTGTAAAACACTATGGACAATCTTTCTATTATTCAATGCAGTGGCTCAGACAAGCAGAAGAACAGAGAAGGAAACACAAGCCTGACAGAGAACCCCACAGGCTAAAAAAAGAAAAAAAATGAAGCAGTATTATACATACTATATCTGCTAGAAGGCACTAAATTTGCACTTGTCTACAAAATTCAGAAATTATAAGACAGCGTTGTTTTTAATCATTCTCCAAAGGCTGGTACTGTGCACTAGTCTATTCAGTTTCAAGTTACCAGTGATACAGAGCTACTTACCTAAAGCAATGGTGTTGGAGCAGAGTAATTCCAGATTTACCAAGATGCAAATGCAGACATGCACATCTACACCAGGACAGCATTGCATGCACAGTTTTCATTGTTCATTAATACAATGTATACCTTTAACTGGCATTGTTTGAGTGTATTTGCTTGTTTGACCTGAAAATAAAAATTAAATGTAAGATACAGATTGTATAAAACTGCCTTTAACTGTTACTCATCAGAGCAAATAGCTTTTTGGTTTTGTTAGGAAAATGAGAGTGAGTAATTTGTTACAAGAGCAGAATTTTTACGCAGTAAGAAATTTTTTTCACCCGTTTTGTAATTATATATAAATATATATGATAGCTCATCTTCACTTGCTATACATTAAATATTTGATAAATTTCTTGTATCTATAATACTGCCGCGTTGGTGTTAAATTTTCAATTAGCAATTCTTACATTTTGATGAAAGACCCCAGAAATTAATGGGCTGTAATCCATAAATAAAAATTAAAGTTTAAAAATAATTTCAGTATTTCTGTGGAAGATAAGGGTATGATTTTTTGAGCAAATTCTTACTCTTCGTGGCTTGTGAACAGAATTTGTAAATTTTTTTTTTTTAATTATCTTATTGCAGTTAAATAGTAAACAATGAGTTTATTCAAGACTAGGAATTTTTAAGCAGAAAAAAGCATTGGAGATAGTCTAGGAGAGGGTCTTTTTTTTTTTTTAATATACATGAGTCCTCCATTGATTCGTAAGACAGCTCTTTGTAAAGAATTTTATTTGTTTCGAAAAACTCTGCTTGGATAACAGTAATTGTTCAGCAGTTTTCAAATTGATGTAAATGCATAGGAACCTGATTACAATTTTAAATATTTACATAAAATGGCTTATTTTTCTCCCATCGATTTCTGACAGAGCAGATTGTTCTTAATGCTTTTGAACATCAAAGACACATTTCTGTAAGTACTTATGTGCTGACCCCCTAACCACTATTTCAGAATTTATTTTGTCTCATCAAAGGAAAAAAAGTGAAATGTATGTTTAGATTTTCTTTCCTTAAAAGATCATTTATGCATAGCGCAGGAGTTAGTTGTCTTTGTTAAACGGGGAAGTCTAATCCTTCACTGGTGTTAGTGATTAACAACATGGTTTCTGATAGAACATCTTAAGAAAGTCAGGAGTCTGGAAACTGACTTGAGATGATCTGCTGCTTCAGCAATACTTTCACTAGGGAAAACGCTTGGACAAGAGGAACAACAGAACTGACTGCACAACAAGCTATGGCATGCACGAACTAAGCATGAATTCTCAGGTTAATAACCTCTACATGGATTTCTTCTACTGAAGACTTATATTTTAAAATATACTGACAATAGTATCTGCATTTATATTGGCATTGATTTTTTGGTTTAGGATGCTGCCACATGGACAGAAAAAGTTCACAAAAGCTAAAGTGTCCATTACTTGTTACCTTAGTTAGAATTGTTCTGTTTTCATAAAGTCTTCTCCCATATCTATAAAGTCTTTCTCCCATACGCATGTAACAATAATTTGTTAAACCCAAAAGGAAAGAATTTTCCTTTAAAAGCCAAATCCATGATATATGAGTATGCAAGATGTGGCTATCACATTACATATTAGGTTGCATTCCAGTGTAGTAAGCCAAGACCTGTCTGCTACCCGCTTTACATATTTGATTTGTTCTAAACAATGTTGTCTGGATAAAGGGTGAAAAATAACTTTCAAACACCAGATTCATCACAACCAAATCCATAGGGAAAATTTCTCTGAATGTCTTGTTGCAGCATAAAGGAAGAACACTTTTAAAGAATGGAATGTGGCAGTTTTAAGCAATAAAATTTACTTTTCCACATATGAGTTTTAAGAAAGCATCTTCCCCTTTTATTCCTGTGTAGCATTCATTTTTTCATGACTGAATAGTAGCATATTATGAAGCAGGAGTGAGTTGCCCATACACACTTGCATTTCTTACCTACCTGGAACAATCTTGAGTGTTATCCGTCCTTTCCTAATTAAACATAATCAATTATAGCCTAAGTAGTGGTTAGGAAATTTCATCCACTGTGTGAACATGAGTATTTGCTGTAGTGACAGTCACTAACATACAGAGCTGGTTCAATTATTTTTAAGAATCAGATACATGGTTTTGAAAATTATTGTTGAAAAATAATTTCATTAATTCCATCATCTGAAAAAATCTTGCATAATTTGAAGACTGAAAAAAAATGTTTTTTCAAATCATTTGCAAATGTAGTTTGGCTGCGTCTAATAACAGATTAATGAGCCCAAAAAGAAAAGGTGCTCCCATCTGAAAGAAAAGCTATATGTATGGTCTTATGCAGACTCCTTTTATTTTTGGAAAAAAATAAAATTTTACAGGTTTTGGTGACTTTTTTTTTTTGGAGATACAGTCTTACCATATTTTGAGCCCTCCAGACATTTCAAACTGATTAACCAAAATGCTGTTTCTTTCCCTTACTTAATCTGACTCTTCTGTTAAGCAACAGGTTTAACCTTTATTTCTCTGTCAGGAGCCTGTAATTTTAGAGACAAACACTAGAAAAATATTTGACAAAAAGAAGCAATAGTTTTAGATTCTAGTATCAATATTTAGAGCTTGAAAACTTAAATAAAATTAACCCATTAGTACAGAAAAATTAAATCAATAGTCATGGATGAAGAATTGAAATTATAAGAGTAATGTACTTTGTGATTTTAAGTATTGAACCTGCTGAATGTTAATCTGTGTTAACTGGATGTGAGCAGGTCCCTTACACTCTTCCTGAGAAGAAACTCTCATCTTTCTGTATTTTTTTAGCTTGTAGTGATGGAGGATAATACAGAGTTCAGGAAACTGAATTGCTGGCACTGACTGAGCAGGGAAACCTGAAATGAGTGGTACAATTCCTAGGGGAGGAACAGCAAGTCACAGAGCTGAGATATCATAAGCAAACTCCTGCTGGAGAGACTGTTCTGGCAAGGGGGGAATTGGAAGGTCTTAAACTCTGCAACACCAGAAAATCTTGAAATGTAAAACCTGCTAGAAGTTATAGATAAGTCATGTTTGGCTTAGGGAGGGAGACACAATGTATCAATGACCTTAAAAAGCGCAGCCTGATAAACACAGGAAAAATCACTTGCCGATAAAGCAAATCTATTTCCTGGTTCAGGTAAGGAAAAAAGGGGAAAACACAGTTAACTGAAATTCAATGCTTCTGGCAGAATTAAATGTGCAAGTAAGCTCTGAGCATGTGGGTTGTACTAGGTGAAATCTAGAGATCCCCTTGAACCTTCATGATTTTGTGATTATGTTCTCTTACCTCATGTACTTCTTGTCATGGTGAGAATTTTTGCAACAAAAATGGTTTTTCCCTCTCAGGGAAGTAGTTCATTTTATATGTGTGATATAGTACAAGTTAAGCATTTCATATTGCTGTATATTGAATCCTTCTGGGATTTTCTTTCCCGGAACGTAAGCAGTGTTGCAAGTGATGCTGATGCAGTACCATCAATCCTTATATTTTTGTTAATTGTTGTTCCAATACAGCACTCATTCATTTAAAATTGGTAACTGTATGCCCTTTTACAGTAGCACCTTAATCACATGTTTACATGTTAAATTATTAGACTTCCACTGAACCAAGGCAGAACTTAATCGACGTAGATCATCTGAAAATAAAACTTTGACCTGTAACCTTGAGTATGAGCGGGGCTTTTATATTGAACACAATAAAATAAATACAAAAGATAGAAAAACACAGGATTCAGCCATCATTAAGTTCACACTTGATCTATGCATGACAGAATTTGTGGCTCTGATTTTATGGCTTACAAGTTTGGAACCAAAACATTTTCTTACATCACAATGTGCAAGAGGTCATTGAGTATGGAGTATAGTAGAGGTATGCATGATCTTAGGTATGTTGGATGTTAGGCAGGAAAGGAAAAAATTTTTGACTGAATTACTCATTTTTAATTATTTGTCCACAATCAAGTTCCAGTGGTCTGCTTCTCTTATGTTTTTCTAAACACAAGATGTTTTTCTCTGTTTAATTTGGAAATAAAATGCTGACACTGAACTGTACAAATGTGCAAAGTTGTTCTGCTATCATTTATGCTAAAGAATTTTCCTCTATTAACTCATTATTTTGAATTGAAATACAGTAGCTGAAAATAACAACACACTTTATTTTAGTTTCTGTGTCTTTAAAGTGAATTGGTACACTGAGATGGAATTAGCAGCAGCAGCAGCCTCACAGCTGGAAGAAAGAAAAGACTACACATCTATTAGAAATGGGGTTTAGTGACACATGGTTTTGGCCCTTAGACAATAGTGAGGTTACTCACTATAACAAATGTGAGTGTCCCCTGGTCAAATCTGTCTCAGTCTTGCACTCCTTGCTCTTTACAGTCAGCTGCAGAAGTTTGAATGACAATTGTGAGATTTTTACTCCAGGAGACTTAAAGTGAGCTGCACACACAATGATTAAGGATTATGGAGCACGGACCGTTTCAAACTCCTGTACTCAGTTGAGAGTTCAATTTAAATACAAGTTCCATGGTTCGAAGAAGTAACGAATAAGTGTTTGATTTTGTGAATAAAGGATGTGGAACATGAGTGAGAAAGAATTTGGTCTTGAGTAATGGGTGTTCTGAGAGCATCCAGATATTAAAAAGACATGGTAAGATTATATACCAGGAGATGATTGAATTGGGTGGCATTGGCTCAAAAAGAAATCAAAAAGAGAACTTCTAAACCAGTATTTTGTAGGTCAACTGCATATCTTCCTCTTTTCATGTAGCTGTAAACATTAAAACCAAGGCTCCAGCCAGTCATCCATTTCCTTAATGTTTTAATAGATTGTCTTGTCCATTTTGTAGATCATTTATTCACTGAGTAAATTGAGTGTAAATGTTGTAAGACATGGTACAACTTCTTTCTTTGCTGTAGTTTGTTTCATTAAGTAATGAGTAAGTTCAGCAGTGTAATAAGGATTGAGACCTGTTTTGGCCATTTACTGTGCGAGAGTCAGAGCTGTCTTTTTTCATTGACCTGGAGCTCTTGTGATTTACCTTTTTAATAAACAGTAAAAACATTACTAGAGGCTAGCTGTTTTCAAGTAAATTAAGTTCTTTACTGTACCTGGTTTTAGAGTTTAATTATATACTTTAATGTTCCCATTGAGATCCAATGTCAAATGATGGGTTTCAAAATGAAGAACAGAATTAAATGTATTTATGATTGCAAGGAATGCTTCTGGCTTGTAAATCAGCATGATAAAATACAAAAAAGCAGACTTTCTTTAGAGTATGAATTATACATATATTTTTACCAAATTTATTTTAAAGTACCATAGCTAGAGAATAGCAGATCATAGAGAATATTTTACTGCATCTAGTTCATAGTTGCAAGGTGCCTGAATTTTAACTTTCACGATCATAAATGAACCTTGCAATGCTATACATATGAATACTTTTCAGTGTAAAAACTCATGTACAGCCATGAACCTGTATTTTTATTGATGTTGAATCTCTTTTTTTCCCTAGAAATACACTACTTGAAAGAGACTGTATCTCTTAGCATGTGTTGTAATTGACTTTCTGGAGTCATAAAGCAGAGTAGAATATGGAAGGAATAGTTTTTGTCTGAGATGAAGATTATCTTGGGTTACAGTCTTAGTTCTCTCTGGCACTGATAGTAGTCCACTAAAGGAGACTACTATTAGTACTAATAGTACTAATATACTATTCAGTATGATTTATTTTGCAAACCATGGTTAGAAGGCTTAAGCTTAAAACTGAATTGCAAAGTATACTGTAACTATGTTCATTTTCTCATTTATCCACCTTATAGTAAAAATGTAGCATATTTTAAAATTTCCCATTTAGTTTTTTATTTATCTTTTTGAAATTTGAAGAATCAATGAAAGAAATTTTGCTTGAAAATCATCAGCCAAAAAAATCATCAACTTTACGTTGTTGAATTCTTGAAAAATCATCCTGTTTACACACACCCTTAAGAAAATAATTGTGTAGCATATTTGGAGGCATAATCTAAGTTCATAAAACTTTAAAATGCTTTAGTGTTTTTTCTTCTGTGTATGCTGTAACTAATGCAAGTTAGTTGAAACTGCAGAGTACTTCACTATTTTGTACACTTGACTCAAAATTATTGTCTTAAGCAACAATTAGCTTGTATAAAAATTTAGTTTAATAACTACAGAAAGAACCCAATTTTCATACTTAAAAAAGAAGTGGGGGGACACAGGATAATTTTTAGCCATGGTCATTATATTACATTTCTTTATATATATTCCATATTCTTTTGTTTTGCTTCCTTTTCAAAATTTTGCTTCTACTGCTTTTTCATTTTACTTGTGGCATTTGTTTCTTATTAGACAGAAAATGATGACAAAGAACCACATACTTATAGACATTTGCACAAGAGTTAGAAAAATTATTAGTAATATCCCATCATTATAATAACAACCATTATTATAATAGGAATGTTATATTAGGATAATAATAGGGATAAATGTCTGTGCTTTGAAATTCAGGAAAAAAATTAAAAGTACCAAGTGCTTTTTGTATATCTTCAGTGGATATTGCACTCAGAACTTGGCAAAGCAGTCTCACTACCTTAGGGAATACTTCCTCACATATTTATTTGGAGAGTTTCTGGTAGGCATATAAAAAAATAAGAGTAATGTTCGTGTCATATTATTTACCCAAGAATTGAGTTAAAAATACAGCTTGACAAAACACTCTTACTACTTTGATACTGCATTGCTACATATGCATTGTATGTAATGTAAAGAAAAGCAAGGAAAAAGTTCCACACCTCCTAGCAAAGGTATTTTTTCTCTTTCAAGCATTGACATCACTTGACAGATAACAACAGGATTCAGGCTCAGTGCAGTGGAAACCAAGCAGGCAACAGAAACTTGAGATTGATTTTCCTTCACCATGTGCTTCTAGAATATGAATAAGTATACATTATTGTATATGCAACATACACCTGTATCTGTATTAGATTTGTTTTCCTTTGTGGCAGGTGCGCTGCCTTTTGAAACAGGGAGTAAAGGCAGTGTCAGTTTGGCTGCAGCACACTCCAGGCCAGAGATTCCCGTGTCCTTACGGCTGGGCTGTAGTGCCTGAAGGCAATGCTCAAACACGGTACCTTTGGCTCTCTGCCTCGTTGTAACAAAACATAAAAGAGAAGGCAATCTTTTGACTGCTGTGCTGGGCCATGGCTTCCTGTGTTTTTGGGGGTTTTTTTTGTGAAATGAGGTGTAGCAATGCATCTCTAACATTAGCTCAGCTAACTTAGTTCCACTGAGGCTCGAGCTGCAAAGACTCCAGTGGCAAATTCAACCATGCTGTCATATTGACAGGATATGGAACTACAGAAAAAGTAGATTAGGATTTTCTGAAGATATTTCTGTAGATATAGTTTTTTGTGAGTAGTAACAAAATGAGCCTTTATTTTTGATATGATTTTGAGCTTTATCCCTTGCTTTGTTAGAAGAAAGCATATTTTTTTGCTGTTAAAATATGTAAACAATACACTCTTTATGTGCTTATATTTTGATATTAATGATATTTTAGTACCCGTGACTAAAAGCTACAAGTGAAACTACAGGTGTGGAATAGTTTGGGCCAGCCAAAGATGCTTTGATGCATCTTTGATATTTTTAGATGGTAGATTCTCAATGTACAGTTATTACCATCTATTACTATACTACTAGCACATCAGATGTAAGGTTCAAAATATGGGGTAAGAAAAGAATGCTAAAACTGATGATCTTTTCCCTAAAGCTCATTTAGTCTAAACAAGTGATTTAAGCAGATGAAAAAATGGAGGAGAGATAACAGAGTGAGAAAATTTCACCTAAGGTCGCTGTCAGTAGTACAGAAGTTTTTTATCTTTAATCCCTCTGAAATATTCTGTACTCTTTGAAGAGTCAATCATTCAGAGATCAGTATCATATTTAAAAATATGTGTACATGTTATATTTGTAATTTAGGAGGAGAAACATATTGCCATGGTTTTTGTTCACTGTATGGTAAACATTTTTCTGGAAAGCACTTTGCTGTTCTGATTTGTTCTGATCGCTGTTATTTTACTGTGTCAAGAAACAGGGATTTTTTAGTAACTCCAGGCAGTACCTTGATCAAAGTAGCTAAGTAGCTGTGCAGAAATCTCAGCACCTTATGAGTCTTTGTGAATGAGCACTTTGTTCTTAAAGTGCTGACACTGAGGATAGTTATATTTCTTTCACAAGAAGTAGAGGAAATAGAGAAGTTCTGGAGCTTGAGTCTGATTTGGGGCTGTTTCTTTATAATTAGTTAATAAGTTGTTTTGGAGCATCAAATAAAATATCGTCAAATAGATTTGATACTCTGAACAAATTTTGCCAAACCCTGCATGCAGCCAAAAGTATAGGACAAAAGCATAGGTAGGAGGACCTGTGACTGGGGATTTAGTTTCCTTTGAGATTTGTGAATAGGGTCACATTTGCCACCCAATATCCTGTCAATCTCTGCAAGGCTTTCTGAAATATTTTTTGGAGGAAAGCTGATGACGCATTAAGCAATGAAATGGTTTCAGTGTGGTGTCTCAGACATTTACTGGGATAAGGCCTAACACATCTCCCTAGCCAAATGAAAGTGGTGTTATATTTTTACTGTTTTAGCAGTGTTTACCAATCTATCAGTATAATAGGAAATCCAGTAGGGCAAAAATCAAATTGCAAGTAATCAGGTCTATATTTCCTATTTCTGTGCCATTAAAAAAATTCTCAATCTTTCTTTCCCCCGTCTTTCTTAATTTTCTCCACTTTCTCCTTCTTTTTTAACTTTATCTTTTCTTATAAAGGTTTTCCCCATTGCAGCAGTAACCTCTGAGAACAGTCACTGACTGCAGGTGTGTTGTAGTCCCCGAGCCACCAGCTGGGATGGCTGGGGAACCAGGGGGCTCAGCAGCTCAGTGGTGGGTGAATTCAGAGATCTAACACCACCCACAAGACAGCTGGCCAGGATCCCCTCACCTGGTCTTGTGACCTGTGTGAGGAGGGTCCCCCTGGTTGGTCAGCAGCCAGACAGTCACTCTAACCTTGGGTCACACCACATTGGCCCTCAGCTGTTGTCCCTCCCCTGTCTGTGTCCGTTGATAAAGAACTTGGCGGGCGGAGCCCGCTCTCTTGCTACCTGGCCAGCCTGCGTGCCGGTCAGAAATAAAACATCGGATCCCTCGCAAGAGCCATCTCTGGACTCTTTACTTCTGATACCGCTCGAGCTAGCAAGCTCTGTGTGAGCTTGGCCGCGTGCCTCCATCGCACGGGTCAGAGAGAAGCTGTATGCGAGGTGCCCGGACACCGCCTTTTAACTTTATCTTTTCTTATAAAGGTTTAAAGCAACAGTTTCCTCCACCAGCCAGGCCACACAGCGACACAGGTGAAAATACTTCATGTGATGGCTTAGGTCTCTTTCCTACTAATGCTGATAGTTGAGTGTCTAAGGATGAGAAAAATTATATATTTACACTGCAATTATAAGAATTATATGGTTTACTGTCTGAGTACTATTCTGCATCATGGTAATTATCATGATATTAAATAGCTGAGTGTCATCATAGAAGGAACACAAGTCATTACTACAGTCTACATATGATAACTCTTAAACATAATTGCTGTGTAATCTTCAGGTGATTGAATTATCATTCAGACCCATGCTGACAACACAGCTATGCATAAAAAAGCCCTGCTTCATCAAAGATTCCCGCTGTTCCTTTTTTTAATTGAATTATTTTCAAAACATGGAAATTCAGGGACAGATTCTGGAAAAATGTGGCCCTTTTACTCAGCTTTATGAGAACACATATGCAACTATGATGTAGGAACAGAAGGGATACTTGCCTTATCATGGATATCTTGTTGTGAATCCACAAAACCACATGGTCCTGATCAGCTCTGGGTCAGATACCTGACTGTTAAGGCAACTTTTGGTGATGTTACAAAGTGGTACCAGGTGGGCTTAGGAGAAGCTGACATACCCTATACCCCATAGGAGTTTCTGTAACCATCAGAAATATACTTATTTAAGAAATTTTATGGAAGACAATTTCAGACATTGCATGTGGAATCATATTTTTATGATGTGTATTTGGTATGACGGGTATTTAAGCTGCAATGTCCATCAACTGTCATTCATTTATAACACTTGTGCCAGGCAGTTCTACGTAGATTCAAAAGAGCAGGATCTCTATAGCAAATTTGCTTTACATAAAAGTATGATTCTTGTGATAAAAGAATTACTTTCATGCTGTTTGTTGAGGTTTTTTTCTATAAATAGATTTCATGTTTTTCTAAAAGTTTGGGTTTTTTTTCCAAAAACTACATATAAAAATCTCAAGAGTGAACTTCTCAGATCTCTTGACAGCTTGTAAGGCTAACAAAACCAGCTGGTTCATATAATCTTTGTTAGAGTATTATTCTAACAATTTTCTTTGTTTCTTTAAAAAAGTTATCATTCCAGAAGCAGTGGTTTTACTTGAATCATGATAACCCCACTTCTGAAATCTCATGTTGTTGCTTCTGAGTACTTCTGCATCTATGCCCAATTAAATGGGTCCTCTTTCATGCTGATAACTTCTGAACGGATTTATTGCACCACAAATAAAAAATACTATTTTGATATTTAATTTTGAGCTAATTCCCATGCCTGAAATTTGTCATTTGGAAGAACCAGATCAGGCTGAGAGTTTTAGTTGCACTTAAAGCTTAATACATATTTAATATTGAAATTTGCATTTTAAAATGTGTTTTATAAAGAAAAGTGATATTTCTAATATATATGGCTGCATTCTGACAAAAGTGAGATATGTGGTGATAATCACGGGATATCGCAGTCAATTTGTAAGGCTCGTATTTTACGTACCTAATAAAATCCTTCACAATTTATAATACACCACTTAAAATAGTTGTTTATTATAAGCAATAAGGGGATCACAGTTTATCATTTCATCATTTCGCAGGCTTAGGAAGACTTGGCCATGTAAATTCAAATTGAAATATATGCAGTCAGGCCTAGTATACATAGTGTTTTAATGGAGTTTTGAAACAGTCTTCTGTGTTAATTACACCGCAGAAATGCGTTTGTCTCTGTGTTTTTGAGAGGGGATGAAAGATTTAAATTAATTCCTACCATAACAGTGAAAACAAGTTAGGAATTTTAAAATGTTGCAAGCAATCACTGAAGAGCAGACCACAGAAGAGAGCAAAAATCAGATGTGGTTGAAGAATATATGATAAAATGCCATCCTTCTTTTCATTCAGAGCATGAATGAATATGGTATGTTAATAAAGAAGTGTAAATACTTTTGAAGAACATGGGTGGACTTTTTTTTCTTTAAAAAATGAACTTTTTTAAATTCCTTTATAAGTATCTTACTTAATGACTATTCAAATTATTAGTTGTCCACAGTGAGGATGAAATGCTCATTCAAATAGTAGCTAAGACACTGGTGATTGGTTATTAGCAGTTTACAATGGGGATTTCTTAAATCTCTACATATTTATAGAGGTAAATATCTGTTTGAAATCTTTTACTGAACTCAGCTTAAGATTCAATATTCAGCATAAATGCATCTGTTGAATGGAATCCAATTCCGCAGCTATTTTTACTGTGGATCTAGCATCCAGAAAATTGTAGAAAATTGGTGTTCAGTCTTTAGAGTAGAGATTACATCATGAAAATAAGACAACACGAAATTTTGTAGTTTATTATGCCGTATTTACATGGATTGACCTTAAATCTTTGCATCGCTCAGTTTCTACATATTTTGAACAAAACAAAACATGAAAAAATAATTAATTCAAATGACAGAGTTGGATTTTTTTCTTCTCAAAATTGGTTGAGGTCACAACTTACCTGCCATTTCCTGAAATAGATGACGCTTATGTCTGTTTTACATAAAATCTAAAATTGCCAGGCAGTTACTCTGGGCTCATGTTTTACTGTTTATAGTCCTTACAGATACCTATAGTATCTGTGTAGGTATTTTAAAAAAGTATCAAATGATTTATTAATGACCACTCAGATGTTTACCTTTCATTTTGAGCTATAATTAGGAAAACGTACATGGCAGCAAGTATATATGAGAGAAACTGAAAGTTATGGAGTACAGTTTTAGCATTTGTCCTCCCAAATCTGATTTTTTTTATTTTTGCATTCTGTGGATTAAATTTATATTCTGACTGGTTCCTACTTTTTATGGTAATAAATTATGGTCAAAAGAAAATGTTTTTACAATGCATATCACATTTGCACATTTTTTATTCTGTTCAGGTACAATCTGCATATGGCATGTCTGTTTTTCCAGTGGCCACAGGAATATATAATTGCTCATCAATGATTTTATTTTCTTTTTCCTTTAGGGGCTGATGTTATCAATTTTGATGGCCATGTAGTGTTACCATACAGATTCAGGAACAAGAAAATGAAAACACTGAAAGATGTCATCTCTCTGAAATTTAAGACCTCCGAAAGCGAAGGTGTAATCTTCCATGGAGAAGGACAGCAAGGAGATTATATCACCTTGGAACTGAAGAAAGCCAAACTTGTTCTAAATTTAAATTTAGGTATGTTTTGATTGTTTAGTTTTGTGGTAGTTTTTAGCTCTCCCACAAAAATTTTATGTCAAACATTTCATCCTCTTTGCCACAGTAATATTATAAACCAAATCATTTAATCAGGTAATTTGTTGAAAACGTTGTTAATTCCCTTTCTATATGTTGGGGCCGGGGGGGTGTGAGGGGGTGTTGTTTAGTTCCACCCTGTCCTTTTTACTCTCTGTGAGATACTAGGAAAAGAAGTTCATACTAAAAAGCAAGATCAGCAATACATTGTCATTACAACAAACAAAAAAAGGCTTGCTAGAATTATATTTGACCTTAGCTGTGGCTTTGTGTGAGAGAAGGACACTGTCATCACTTTTGGAGGAATAAAGGTCACCCTTAGGAACCTTGCAGAAAATAAAATGTATCAGTCTAGGAAGCTACAGACCACATGAAGCTGGAGCTCAGCAGCCTTCCTAGAGTCTGGGAAGGAGGACTAGGAAAGGAAAAGAGACAAATTGTTTTATCAGGCAATCTTATGACGAAAACCTGTATATAGTACTCTAGTTCAAATCCTCCCAGTAGAGGACTAGAGGTTCATAAGTGACTAGATTTATAAAGTACATTTACTACAAAAAACCCCCACATTTATCTGGTTTCAAGTATTTTTTCCATTCAAACAAAAGAACTTTAGAAAAATATTTCATGCAACTTTCCTTAATTCTCTTACAGACATGAAGACTAAATTGTTCCATTTGTTATTTACATTGAATGGTACTTATTTCCACTAGCATTTTCTCCTGTTCTTTTTCTAACAATCAACATGAACAGATGATGAGGAAACCACACCTTCCTATAGCTGTTACCTATTTTTAACAATTTTAATTGCAGTAGTAACCCTTTCATTTCCTGTTCCTCTATATTCTTCAGCACAGACTGTGTTTATAAGCTCTTATAACTTCCCTATATGAGTTTGGTAACGATGTTCTTAAATCGTTAGGCTGATAAATGGGACTAAGTCCTGTGACACATACTCAATAAACAGAAGTAATGTTTTATGGTAGTATTATTATTAGTTCTCTGCCTGAGAGTATTGTCTTTGCATCAGAGACAGTGGAAAAGGATGCTCATCTTGCCTGGTGAGATCCAGTGACTTGGTTTCAAATAGGAGGGACTGAGGGGAAGGATGGGGAGACAGAAGTGGATTTAGGTTTCACTTTGCACTGCATTTGACTTTCCTTTGGAGAAACTGAGGCTCAATGATACGCATGTGATTCTATTTTATTTTTTAACCAACAAGATCATTGGTCTTCAGCACAAAGGCAGGTTGTCATTGGTAGGGAAGTAATGTCTTAAGCCATGGAAGTGACATTTGCCAGAATGTGTTTTCAGCATGCACAAACTTTAATGTCTGAATTGCAGGCATTCTTGAGGGTAAGAAATTCTCAGCCTCAGAAATGCTTTAGGTCCTCATTTATTCAGAACATGGAAGATTGCATTGAGTTATTGAGCAGTGCAGCAATTTTTTACACTTACTGCTGAATTAGTCATTTGCTGCTTCAGTTGGGATCCGTGCTATCAACCTTTGCTGGCTTAGCTATGTCAGTCAGATGGCAATGAGATGTGATCTCTGACTAGCACAGCTGCATTGGCAAAGCCCCCTGGATAACACAGCAGAGAATTGCAAAACTGTACTCTTGCTAGTAGTTTGACTTCCAGAATAGGAAGATTGCTTCAGGAGAAGAGACCAAAATAAGCTGTATTAGCAGAAGATGGTTTTTGCTGCAGTTAGCTCAGTCTGCATTGAGCCTTTTCCCCTCTGCTTGCTGGTAAAGTGATAATGGTGGAGGCCACAAAACATAGAACTCAAGAGTAAAAAGGCTTTTTGCTGTCAAAATCTGTTATCAGGCTCCATGTCCTCCTCAGCAATCATAAATCCGTACAGTTCCAATGCAGCTCAGGATTTGGCCCAGAGGTGACAGCTTTTCTTTTCTGTAGTGTAGGATTGAAGGCAGAAAACCCTAGATGTAAACAGCTTTATAACTGGGAATTGGTATTGCTTCTCTACTTCATCTCCAAATAACTGCTATTATGAATTTATACATATATTTATACAGTTCAGTGATCAGATGCTTGCTGTATTTGGTCTAGCTATTTGCATTTGTGGCAGTAACTCTCCGCTGGGCAGATCTCAACTTCATAGCAGACTGACTTCCTCCAATTTATTGCATGTCTGGTACGATTCAGGTGAAACATTGACAAAGAAAGAGGAAAATGTTTCCCTAACAGGTACGAGGTGAGAAATGCTATTGTTTCTGTTCTCAGGCAGCAACCAGCTTGGTTCTATTTTTGGCCATACATCTGTGACGACAGGCAGCCTCTTGGATGATCACCACTGGCACTCCATCATCATAGAGCGCCACGGGAGGAACATCAATCTCACCCTTGACAGACACTTGCAGCACTTCAGAACCAATGGAGAATTTGATTACCTGGACCTGGACTACGAGGTAGACAGTGAAACTTCTTTCTTTTCATTCAAATTGGTTTTATAAAGATAAGTACAATAGGAAAGCTAAAATAATTTAAGATGTTTTGTTACCTTTCCATAGTTTTTTTGCTTACTTATTCCCTTACATTTCCTGAAATTTTCTTTCCAACGGTGTTGTCTCTGAAGTATAAATTATGTTTCTCTTAATTAGCCTACCAAGTCCCATCTGGTGTAACAATCATCTCAGCCCTTTGTTTTAAAGTGGGAGATCTATGTTATTCAGCAAGCTAGGCACACACAATTTTTAAAATCTCTAAAAGCAGCTGCTCTAAGCAGGAAATATATTTTAAAAAGTATGGTGTGATCAGTGGTTCCACTCAGGTGATAATTTTGCACTTGAATCAGAAAGTCTTAATCTGTGGTGTCAGTATTTATTTTTAGCAAAGGAAGTGCATTAAAACCTGTTTATTAATACAGATCTTGGTCTGTCCTGTCTTAGGTAGGTAGATACTTCCTTGTATTTTCACAAACATGACATAGTAACTTCTTTTTAGAAAAAAACGATGAAGAGTTAAGAAAGTTGTAAGAAAATTCGTTTAATCAGTCAGGTTAATTCACGCAAGTGTTGGTAGTAATTAAATGTGGATTTGTTGTTTGATTACGCTACAGCTTCAGCTATTATGAACTTGTTCAGCTCCTCTAATCTGTTATGCAAAGTTCAACATGTTGGTTATCGAAATTTTTGTGTAATATTTTCTTATACTCTTAACTGTTTCTAGTGAGAATTAATGTGGTGGGTTGCACCAAATATGTGATTTCCACACTTATAAAGGATGTCATGGAAAAAAGTTTGAATTAACTTGTGTATTGATATTTTTTCAATTTTTTGATCAAAAATATATGAATATTTGAAAAAAGAACTTATAATAGTAAATGCTTCTGAGTCAAATATTTGATTATATTCCAACAAATCTTTATGAATACATTATTTGCTGGCAGTTCTAATGAGAAAATAACAAGTAAATTTGCCTGTACCTCTATTACTTATTGAGCACTGAAGATCTGAACTGAACTACTTAAAACACATAAATAGACATTATTAAAGGTTTTCAAGTGAATGAACTACAGAAAAAGTTAGGCTGAATGCCATAAGCCAGGTTTGTGCAATTTGGGCACGTACATATATATATAAAAAATGTTTACATAACAAACATATTGCATACAATAAGTGTATCCCTAGTAAGAGCTGAATTCAGTGCATTCACCTTCCCATCCTCTCTGCGTTAAGAGACCTCACTGGCAGTTCTCAAAGATACATTTCATTCTCCATATACATGGATCCCTGTGTTTAACTGAACTTATCTGAGTGTGTGTTTATACATTTCTGTGGTTCTTATAAGCTCAAGAGACTTAACCTCTTCTCCTTCCCTTCCTCTCAGTTATCTCACTGGTTTTGGGCTTAGTAATCACAGACTAAATTTAAAGGTGTTGCCTTTGTGATTAACAGGCAATGAAGCCGAAAGATTCAAAACTATTTTTCATAGACAAAATAGTTTCTAGGTTAATCTCTTTCAGAAAAGTTCAGTAAACACAAAAGAAGAATAAATATTAGTTCTGATTGCATTTTCAAGATGAAAAAATAGTCCTGTAAGTTGTTCTTAGCACACTGTCACAGTATGTGTTTTTTGCTTTTTCTTTTCTTCAAAATTCTTTCTTTTTCATTTACTTTAATCCAAACACATGACTATAACATGCATAAAATGTTTGACAACCATTAAAATATTATTCAGTCACATTCTCCATGTGAAGTGCTGTAACTTCTCTTAAGCCAAGTCACGTAAATTTACATTACCTGAGGATGTGTCCACAAGACTTTTACAATGCTGGTGTGTGCGATTTATAAAGGTTTTAACTTTCAGCTGTATAGCTTTAGTTCTTTGTACAACCCAAGTGGAAGCTGCCTCTTTGGAATGGAAAGTGGTATCTTACATGCTTTAAAAATGGAAAATATCACCCTAGAGCTCTGTTTTCCTGCTGTTGGTAATAACAAATGGAATTGACAATGAATAATGTTTAAAAGCTTCATTCTGCCAAATCTCAGCAGCAGACTACAAATTGATATTTTTCTGAACATTTGCAGAGCAGAAAAGCAAGGTGTTATTACTATTTATGTCACCATCTAATGGATATAATTACCTGACATAGATTGCAGAGACTAATCTCATGAGCCCCTTATTCTTGGCTTTTGGGCTGCAAAATATTAATAAAAACATGTAACATTATTCACTTCCAATCATTTCCATAAAGACCATGATGTGGTAGAGGTCTGTATGGTCTCTATGGAGTGACAAAAAAAGACTTCATGAGAGATGAACACTTTTAGTTTGTAAATACTTGGTTTTCTAAATTTTTTAGCACTATAGATTATGGATAACCCAGAATCAATCAACCAAGGTAATGAAATTTAACTGTAAGACAAAAACAATTCCTGCTGAAGTTTGATGACTGAGTCGTTGCAGTGGTTGTCTTCATCTTCTCTAAGGAGATGATTTGACCAGCTAAATCAAGGGATAACTCCTCATTGACTATAACTACCTGACAAAAGCAAGTCCTTGGTAGTGAAAGGTCCTTCTGTCTAAGAGGGGATTGCATCCTTAACTATGTGATTCTGTAAATTCTTCTGGATGAAGTAGATATCTAAGTGTTAGCGGAGAATAACATGCTGTATTGGAGCACACCACTACTGTGGTGTAGTCTGAGCTCTGGCACATGATTAGAGCTGAGTGAATGATTTGAATCAGATTATCTGGCTAATTTCATGTCTACTTTTGTTTAGAAACATACTGTGATGGAAATTTAGTCCAATTTCTTTGTTTGAAATGCTTATTTTCCGGTAGCAATCAGAAGAGCAGTTCACGTATGAATAACTGTGATATGTGTCTCTTCATGTTTGGACATTTGGAATAATACTTGTGTTTGGCTACTGTAAATATTTGACATTCATTACAAATTTTTTTCTTCTTTTGCAGTATTTATTTTGATACATCTTATTTCTGTAAACAGTGTTGCCATGGTTGAGTGTTCAAAGAAAGGAAATACATCTACAGCAAAATTGTTTAAAAGTCTTTTCCTTCCAGTAACTATTTACCATTTTCTGTTTCATTTGAAGATAACCTTTGGAGGCATGCCTTTTTCTGGCAAGCCAAGTTCTAACAGTAGGAAAAATTTCAAAGGCTGCATGGAGAGCATCAACTACAATGGCAATAATATCACTGACCTTGCCAAGAGGAAGAAATTGGAACCTTCAAATGTGGTAAGAGCATAATTTCATGGTCATCTACACATCTGCTTCTCTTTCTAAAGAAGACTAGAAGGTTTTTGAGGATGTGTAGCTGATATTCTTGTGATATACTGGAATAATATAAGACACAAAGCAAATTTTACCATATGTATGAGCATTTTATTTCTGGGGTCTTGCTTCATCTCTCAAAAATTAACCTTTACTGTCAATCAGATTGCTTTTTTTTTTTTAAGAAAATCAACTGAACCATTA
>VXAZ01007501.1:2141294-2231185 GCA_013399875.1 Gymnorhina tibicen
TTCTCAAATTATGGTAGTCCAAAACCAGTGCAGACAAGATTTATTATTAAATGAATTGCAGCTTTCTTGTGGCTTTTAAATCCTGATAATATTCCATCCTTGCTGAGCTAGTTGGATTGCTGGAGTGCAAAAGGCTTTGGATGAGAATACTTCTACAGTCTTTTCTGATATGTCTGAAAAACCTCAAGATATTATACTCGAAAATCATTATTCGCTTATTAACATTACAGAGCTTATTAGCATTTTATTCTATTTTTGCTGTGGCTTAAGTGTTCATAGTTGCTTTCCTGTTCAGGCTTTTGGTTTTATGGGCAGGGTGATTAAGAAAGAATGTACTTTAATTTCTGTGTTTTTAAAGCTCTAAGTGTTCCTGAAAATGCTTGCTGGCATGTAAAAGCAATGTGGGTAAGGAATAAATGTATTACTGCCATAAGTTTGAGATTGTTTGAATAACTTTTCAAGGCTTTCTTCTGTGTAAGCTTACAAACGTCACAAATTCCTGCTAACAATATGTAGGTTTATGCTATTTCATTTTCCTTTATGTAACAAATTGTAAAGCTATACACATGCAGTGATGATGTCATGCAAAGGACTGATTATCCTTGGACAGTAAAACTGAAGTTTCATGTAATTTTATGAACATTACGGCTAAATGGTCAAGGAAATCCAAGTGATAGTATTGAGTATGTGATGTTTGCCCATACAAACTCAGTAATACAGCCTGACATCTATAACCTTTTCTATACATTAATTTCTTCAGTGTTGTCAAAAGGAAAGAATATGATATATATTCCATGCAGTAAGATTCCACTTTTTAAATTTTTTCAACCCAATCACATGAACTCCTGAAACTTTGATTTTTTAATTTTTTTTTTCAAAATGACATGTGATTTCCTTCCTGCAGGGCATTTTCAGCTGTAATGTAACCCTGATTTTGAAAGATTGATGCCTGATTTAAAAAAGAAACTATGTACAGGAGCAATCTTTCCATTTTGCACAATCAAGTCCACTGCAAGTTAGTAGGACATATTCTTAAAGCCTCTTTCTGAACAGAAGTGTTGTTTAAGAAGTTCCTATAAAGCAAATCCTATCCTCTGAAGTCCTAGCCTCTCAAAAATGTGGCATAGCTAGCAGACATGTAAAGTCTCTGAAAAAACATATTTCTGATTGCATTTGTTTCTTTCTTTCTTTGTTTCTTTGCTGTTAAAATTGTGTTGCCCGTAACATGAAAGTGAAATCCTCATAAGAAGTTCTGACAGTATTAGTGCCACATCAAGAGGTGACAATGTGCCAGTTTAATTTGATGGTTCTGCTGCTTATCAATTCTGAGAATGACTATAAAAATAGAAGTGACCTTTGTTTTGTGTAGAAATACTTAAATTGCTTCTGCTCTTCAAAAGTAAAATCAATTTTACTCTAACTATATCAACGCGGACTTTTATGTTTTTTACAAAATCATTTTTTCTCCTGGTTTTCAGCGTGATTTAGCAGGAGAAATAGACTTGTTTGAAACTATTGTTGTTGTTAAGCATGTTTATGATGATGGCACTCAAGTAGTCCAACAGGTGTTCAAAGCTCCATTGTAGGAAATTCTGTACAAACCCATAACAGGAGACACACCTTGCCCCAAATAGTGTATTATCTTAAAAGGCACAACATACACAATATAATCAGGCTGAATACAAGCAAAGTAATCAGTGTGCTTGTGACAAGTATCACAAAGGAAGGATAAATTCAGAGTAAAGAAGGATTTTAAAGTGCTGTGAAACAAAAGAAAATTATATTCCTAGATGAAGATGAATTTCAGAAGTCATGCAGTGAAAGGGACTTGACAAATTAATTATACACAATAAGGAGGCCCAGAAGATCAGATATAATAAGATGAGGATGATCTTTATTTATCTCCTAACAAAATTAAATTTAAAAAAAATTATGTCTCATATGCATGCATGTTATGAACAAAAAAGCACCACCAACCATCCTTTTGCTTTATTGAAGAGTAAGGATCAAAAGACAAATTAATAGTATTTTAAATTTAAATAAAGTCCAACGCTGACTTTAATAACATATTTGGTTTAGATTCAGAAGGTAAAGGGGAAAATTTTTTTTTATTCTTTTGTGATATTTGAGATGGGATTAGTGTGCAGTGCACTGCCTATACTGTATGATCCATCATGATTTAACAGGTAGTGTAGTCTTAATAAACTCATTAGCTGTCTTCTGGGAGCTTCCTATTCAGCCAGTAGGTCTTTTAATTGGGAAATGTATTTACAGTAGTATTTTACACAAGGGATAATGTTTGAATGTGGATAGGCAAAATTGATCTATAAGTAAACATGAATCTAATTTGCCATACAGATGAAAGATCATGGTACACAGCTCAAGCTACACAAATTCAGTTGTTTTTACCTTTTCCCTATCAATGTAATATGAAAAACTCTCTGATAAGACCAAGAGTTTCAATATAAATGCACGGTATATATTTGACTTCCAGATGTCATTGCCCAGAAAACTATTCAGCATGTCACTCTGAATCTACAGAAAAGGATCTCATTCTCTTTGAAAAATGAGAAGGCTATTATAGAGTCAAGCTGCAGATTAACTCGAACTCTTGACCTAGAACTAGTGAGCAATCTAAGATGGGCTGTACTTAAAAAAGGAGTCATCTTGTGAACTACAGTCATATAGAGGGGATCAATAATCCAGTTCATATTAATCTGAATAGCTCAGTAGGGAAAATGCTAACTAGCAGAGAAATTAGAGTTATGTGTTACTTTCTCAAGAAATTTTTAATGCAGCTAGGCTGTTCGTGGGAAATGCATTCACTGATGTGAAAAAGGATTTGAATGCATTCAGTGCCATTAACATTGATAGGTGTTATACATGCAAGTACCCAAAACATCACGATGACAGGAGAGTGTCAACTGGATATAAAAGCCTTCTTGTAATGAGGAAATTGTTAGTTCCTCTTGGCGACAAGGCAGCAAAAGGAACTCTTAAAAAGAATGCTCTCTGAGCACTGCTTAATTGGTGTCTGTGACTGAACCGTGGGATGACATCTCTCAAAAAACGATGTAGCCTTCTGTGTCTACGCAGGACTGCCTTAACAATGTAACAGAAGTTGTTTCTATGCATAGGGTGACCATTACACTAAGAATGATAGCCAAGGGTTACAGAGGTTTTACAGACACTCTCCACCTTTTTTTTACTATATGTAAAATTTGTGGTTTAAGCACAAATGTTCTGTAGCAAACTTGGAAATGTTTAGATTAAAACTACTCAAACAAATGAGTTACCTATTTTGATTTCAGTTCAGGAACAAATCTAGGAGATCAACTTAAGGAAGTGTCTTCTCTAGTTCCAGATCGCTGGAAATACCAGTGTTCCATAATTGATCCCAGAGGCTGCCAAATTGATAGTCTAGTTACTACTAATTCTACTGGCCTTTAGAAGTAGACTCTGTACAACTTCTGACATTCTTCAGGAAAAAGAGGTTGTTATGTAGAGTAACCCAAGTATTTATCCTAGCGCTCAAGAAAATATTATTTTTATTCATTTGGTTTTTTACATGGAAATCCTATATAAGAAGCTGAATCTGCCACACCAGTTGCATCTCACTGTGATAAAGATAAGGTGTTTTCTGATGTGATATTCTTTTAAAAAGTGATGGGTTTAGACATTGCCAAATGAGTTCTAAATCTTGCTTATTGATGTCATCCATCATCTCTGATTGAATATAATTACTTCTTAAAAAAATTTACTTAGGTCTTTCCTCTCACACATTTTCAGACACAAAGTTCCTATCTTGTTTCCAAATTCTCTGCCTTCCCTCAAGATAAACCTTCAGATGCATTTATACACTACAAATACAGAAATGTGACATAAAAGCCTAAATCACTAAGTCAGTAATATGGAATTTAAAAATAATTATGCAATAAAGATGGTGACTGACTTCTACTGGGATTCTGAAGACTGCTTAGGTGGACTACATCTCTAAATATCTACGTACCTCCAAAAATGTTGTTCAAACCTTAATATTTTTTAATGTACAAATAAATATCAGAGTAATTGCTATCTTGCAATTGCTATAGATAGCAATTGCTATCTATACTGCATCAGATAAAATTTTTCCTTCCCAAATAGAACTAAAATTGCCACATAATATCCACCTGCAACAGTGCATGAGAAAGCCTAACCACAGGACAGCATCCACTTTGCCACATATTATAGGAATTCTTCAGCAGAGGAAGTTTTCCTGTTATATTTGCATTCATGCAGTAATAAGATAATTCTGGACATGGATTACTACAAAGTACTTATGTTTTCTAAGGAAAAAAAATGGCAATACATCCTACCAGTTTGGTCTTTTGCTGTGAGAAATGACATGAGAACCAGAGTGAAAAATTCATGTCCCTAATTCTAATCTTGTTTACAGACACATTTTAATGCCTTGTAGATCAATAAAGTTGACTGGATCTTTCGTGAATTTCCTGAAAAATAAAATTTTACAGTGTGGAAACTAATTTCTTTTACAGAGAAAATTATTTACTATCCAAAAATATTAGGTGTTGTTCACAATCAGCTACTCCAAATCTTTCTGCTTCATGAATTGAAATATTAGCACATGTATTATCACTTAGTAGAAAACACAACAGAGGGGCTGACTCTTCAGGTATTATACATCATTCTTTTAAAACATCATGTGTTGTATTGATTGACACATCGATATGAGGGTATTTGGAAATCTGCACTCATTTTTTGTACTGTTCTGTTATAGGTTTCTATGGGGAACACAAACAAACCCAAGTTTATCTGTGATTAATTTATCTTTTAACTAGAAATATTAATGCTTTCATCTAAGCTTCTTCTTAGATTACAACTCTTCAGGGCAGACTGCCTTTTATTTTGTATATGTACACATTATATGTGTATGTACACAGTACATACACACTGTGTATGTATATAGTACAAATTATAATGGACACTGCTAGAAAAAAACAGAAAAATCAATAACTATTATAATAATAACAATAATGATAATATTAATAGCACATCTTTAGATGCAGTGTGCATTGATCACAGTAGTCTCTAGGTTGAATGAAATCTAGAATACTTTTCTAGAGGTAGTTATGAATTTAGTGGAATCTTACCATTTTGCTTATGGTTTTTCTTTTTTTTTTTTTTCTTTTTGTGTTTTACTTAGGGAAATTTAAGTTTTTCTTGTGTGGAGCCACATACAGTGCCTGTCTTTTTCAATGCCACCAGTTACCTTGAGGTTCCTGGTCGTCCAAGCCAGGATCTGTTTTCAGTCAGTTTCCTTTTCCGGACCTGGAACCCAAGTGGACTTCTTCTCTTCAGCAACTTTGCAGAAGACCTGGGGAATGTTGAAATTGATATAAATGAGGGCAAAGTCAGTGTCCATATCAATGTGACCCAAGTGAAGAAGAACCGGATAGACATCTCATCAGGTAAGTGTGTTTTGGGTTTTTTTTAACTTGGTGTCATTTTGGTTAGTGTTGTTTAAAAGCATCGTTCACCTAGAGATTGGAACAATTTTTTGCAAAATTTAAAGTTTATATTGCAACTATATTAAATCCTTTACTGTTTCACTGAGTGAGAGGTACAAGAATGTTAAAACAGTTGTTAAATTTAAAAAAAATATATAAATGATCTTATTGTGTCAAGAAATCACCTCTTATCTGTGAGACAGCATTTCTTCTTCTTCTTCCTTCCTTCCTTCTGTCTTGCAGTTTTCTCTACAAAAATATTTGGTTTCAAAAGGGGAGTGTACTCCCTTTCTAGGAGTAGTCTAATAATTAGACTGCTCCTAATATTTCCCAACAATTAGGAAACTCTTGTAAAAAAAAAACAAATCCATTCATACCATTATTCATACATATTTTTTAGATCTGCATAGCTATCCTGCAAAAACTTAGATTTATTTCAATGCTTCATTGTTAATTTTGTTGCAACAGGCATTTCAGTGCCTGTAAAATTAATTGTGTGTGTGAACATAGAAAAGCAAAATATGGCATCTGCCAGGTAAGGCTGCAGGAGTGCTGCTGTTGTAAAGTATATATCACAGCAAAATTCTTTTTCCCGTCTTCTGCAGGGAATTAACAGATGTCATGATGTAAACCTGCTGGGTTTTCTAGAAGTCAAAATGGTCTGCCTTTGGCACAAGGATTTCTGACTATTGTGTTCCTATAGATAAAAGGTGCACAATTTTTTCACTGGCTGTTTTTAACAGCTGACAAAGGAGAATTTCACGCAATCAAGTGTGCAGCCTTCTATGTAACTGCATGTGTAGGGTATGAGTAGACTCTACTGGGAGGAATGAAGCCTGGTTATCACAAAATATCAGACTAGCTAATACCACAGCCCGGATGCAAATCTGGTTTGGGTTTCATATCTTTGCAGTATTTCTGCCTGTCACCTGTAATATTTTTCCAGGAGCAAGTTAAAGTCTTTTAGTCTTTATTCTGTATGCTTCTCATAATTTTCAAATGTGCTTACATTAGCAGCTTTAATGACAGTTTTCCAGTTAACATGAGGATATCAGTACTTCATTCTGGGGCACAGTGTAGTGCTGGTTATAGAAGCAGTAGTTGTACTGATTGGTATAGGACTTACATGAGAGAGCTGTAAGCTGATATGCAGGTGGCAGTGTCTTGTTCCTTTACACCTGTGCAGTTAAAGTATGATACGGAACAGAGTTCTGGTTTGTCTGGTTTTATTTGTCATAATTTCCCTTGAATACCTTAAAGCTTTAAGCATGTACTGACTCGGGGATCTCTAACTTAGCAGGCACAGATTTCAGACTAACAGGAGAGTCTAGCCTCCCAATTTTTCAAATACAGTTGTAGTCCCACTTTTCTCGCTCCTAGCTGGGCACTGCTAACCTCCTTGCTTAACTACTACTTTATGAAGTGCTTTTGGATGACCAGGAGGGATCAGACAGTAGGAGAAAAAGATTTTCTTGTTGACTTGACAAAACTTTCATACCTAATTCATGTGAGCATTTTGTTCAAGGAGAGAAAGGCAGATGTAGTTTTATATATTTTGATGACACTTTGCAAAAGTAAAAATGAAATAATAATACATAGAAGTGCACTGAATGAAGGGATACAATACTCTAAAATGATCAAATAAAAAGCAGGAATGCAAAATATTTAACTTTTGTGTAAATACAGTGATCATGAGAGGTTACATAGCATGCTGTGGGAAAACATTTTGATAATAGTAGGTGATTCACTGGAATCATGAAGCAGACATTGCTTCGCATTTAAAATCAGAGAAATGGAGAGCTGCCATCAGGCAGTCTGTTCTTAGCAGTTTTCTTTGTCTCCCAGAGATCCTTCCCTGCTGTCCTTTCAGTTTTTGTCAGGGATCTTTTTTTCACTGTGTTAGCAGATCCCAGATAGACTTCTTACATCTTATTTCATGTTATCCTTTGGTCTTCGAAAAGGCACTTAATTGTTCCTTCATTTATTTAACTGCATGTCCTACCTGCTGGAGATTTCACTATATTCAATTCTTCATTAAATTCTTTCAGTCTCTTGACCAATCTTCTTTATCTTTTTGTCAGGATAAGTCATCCCACTACTTTATTCTTGGAATATGTAAAAGAAAAATAATATTGTTATAATTATTAAAATGGTCTTGTGTATCTGAAGCTTCTTCACTCATTGTTTGGAGTTCAAAATTATCTTTAGTATGAGACATTCGCACTGTCTGTCGTGTGTTGGATACCTCTCTCATTCTGTTGTTGCTACTTTAAAAACAACACGGGTAGTTGATATTAGCATCAGCAGTTTCTAGAAAATTTTCTATAGATCACTTCTGGTTCTGGCAAAATACATTTTATTTTCCTCTTTAGTTGTATTAGAAACTGTTTACCTTGCTGCTCCTTTGATGCCTTCAGTCACTTTCAAACCACAACCTCAGCTCTACACATCTGATAATTAAATCTATCCATATTATGAACATTTCATATTTCTTTTATATGGGCTGAAAAGAATGAGGGATGGTTATATATGCAGTAGTATATAGTATGTATGATTTTTGTGTTACAAGTAAAAAGCAACTGACCTTGCAAACCAGAATTTCAGGTTTAATTGACCTGGCTGTAACTTGTTTAACAGTGACCAAATGACTAGTCCATGACCTGTCCTGGGCTTCTGAGTGGTAAATGGCAGAAGCAATAAAGAGCTTGTAGAAAACAGTAATAAATGTTTTACTGTGTTAGTAAGGTGTACACTCTGCCGCCCATAACGAAATGCTGAGTGTAACAGAATATTTTACATTGGTATGCACATGAACTTTCAGTTTGTGTTACATATGAAAAAGACAAAGATGATTAGCCCTTGTAGTTAGACTTATTGCCTGATTTTCTTCCTGAACAAATTATTTTCTTTTTCTCACAATCTTGCCAATTGCACCTTGAAAACAGGTTTCTAAACTGTAAAAAATCCCTACCATGCCCAGTATTCTGTTAAGCATCCAGTAAGCACTGCTTAGCTGTGAACAGACTGGCAAAACTGCTGTACAAAGTCAATGCCTTTGATTTTGCTTTTTCTTACATTAATCTCATTAAGATGCTACCACCATTTGATTGATGAGAGTTATATTAATAAACTTGCTGTTAGTAAGAGTAAAATCAGGCCTACTGAGAGCTGAAATAAAGATTTAATTAGAAGAAATAAGCTACTGACTGTGCAGAATTACACAGGTGAAATACTTAAGGCTTGTGTATAAATCAAGAGTTAAACATCATATTGACTTTTTCTCTGCAAAGTAAACTTTGATTAATATCTTCACAACTGTGTATGTCCCAGCATAAGGATTAATAATAGGAGAGAATCTCAGAAAACAGTCAAGAGATTTATCTTTACTGCTCCATATAGTTTTGGACTAAATTCTGGTTTTGTCATGATGAGATTCAGGCAACCTTTCTAGAAATTGTTGGATTTACCCAAGGGATTGATGCTAGGTTGACAAGATGGAAGAAAGATGTGGTCTTGCTTTTAGAACTTTTTGAAAGCAGATTTCCAATATAGTTTTGCATATTAAAGGATTCTGATATTCTGCTGCAGTTTAAAAGTAATTTAGTTTGAATACCTACTAAGAACCTACTCAATATTTGTAATCTGGCAATTAGAATAAGTTGTTGATGAAGTTGTATTTATTTATACGCTTCAACAAGCTAATATCTTCTTTCTTGAGCACAGAAAAATCACTAAGTGGAAAATGTCATATTCCCAAATCTCTATTGACTATAAAAACTTTTCATGAAACTTTTCCCAAAGCCATATGCAAATGCAGTTCAATGCAGGGTTAAGCCACAGCCTGTGTCCCAACTACCTCTTTTTCTTCCACTTAGTTTTATCTACCTGCTTCGGCAATTTAACCCGAATTCCTTCCGAATTAAACCAAAATTTTCTGAAGCTTTCAACATGGGAAAAAATGGGTAACTCATTAAAAAACACAGAGAGTATTGCTTTGCTCAAAGAAAAAATAGTAATGTTCAAAACAACATTCCTGAGAAATCATCTGATGGCTTTACAATATGTTTTTAAAGCAAACTTCAAATCTCTGTCTCAATATACAATAGATCGTCTCTGCTTCTTGAGAAAAGGCTGGGTTTTCATGATGGCATATTCTGAAATAATCTCTTGATTTATCCTCTGTTTATTTTCTCACTCATCTTTTCATAGGCAGCTTTGACCTTTCATATGTAAGCATTCTCTGCTTTACTTAAATACTAGAGGGCCTATGAGGATCCCTTAGATTTTACCCTACAGTACAGATGATAAGTCATTGAAAAAGGAAATAGTCTCCTTCAACCCATAATACCTTAACAGAAATTTTCAGTGCCCAAAATCTCCTGCCTTTAACTTGAATTCATCTGCTTGAAGCTTCTTTTTTCTTCTTCCAACTCTATTAGTTAACATCTTGTATTAGCTGCTGCTCAAGACTTCAGTTCCTCCTGTCAAGCATAAACTTATTAAAACTTGGGATATGAATATCTTTTTGTCATATTTACCTGTATTAAATAAATCAGCCTTCTCCCTGCTGAATCCCTGGGAAGCTTTCCACCCTTCTGTCTTTCTGCTAGATCTCAAGTCATCTGAATTGCAGTTCATTTATATTTCAGACCTTGGGTTAAGACAGCATCCTTCAGGTAATAAAATGTCTCTCTCTGACAGATCTAAAGTGGTACTCTTCCAATGACAATTCCCAGGGGCATTTTATGTGGGAATCAAGAAGTATTTTTGCTTTGGTGGTTAAATGAAGGCTTAAATAGGGAGTGTGTACACACAGAGCACAAGTGCACTTCTGGTGGGAAAATAACATTTCCCACCAGGTCTTTCTCATATTACTGGTAGTAGGTTATACACTGTCAGTAAGTGGGGGCAGATACCCCTGAGGCACTTGTCACCACGATCGAGATGAGAGACAGAAACTCTCTCCATGAAAGACAGAATGTTGACTTAGCATCAGACATGTCTGAATATTAGAAATTTAAATTCTTTCCAGATAGCCAGGTTTGTCCCTCTGTTTTCCCTCTGTATGTTTATTTTTTTTGCTATTGACCTTAAGCAGTGAGTGCAGCTACATGAATAGCCATTTGTGGGCTTGAATTTCACAGAACTGAGACATAGAAATACTTGCAGTAGTTATAATTATTTTTACTACACATTCTCCCTTTAGTCTGGTTTAGCATCATCTTTGAGTAGACTCAAACCAATTAGATCAAGAAATAGAGTTCTTGATTGCAGACTGTCTAAGAAAACTGATGAGTTTTGTTCAGTGTTTTGTGAATTCTGCTTCATCAGTCACTGATTTTTGCTGGAGAGTTGCCTAAAAAGCACAAGCTATGCATTCTAAAGCATAGATGGTACCTTTTCCAGATATTTCCCTGAGAACAATGGAACTCTTTATCGGTTGCTCTGGCACTTTGCAAGGATGGAGGAACCCAAGGATCAATAAACTAGGGTTTTGTCCTTGATAGGCTTTCTAAATTTATACAGGAGGCTGAAGTTAGGTTTACTTGTTTCTGTCTCATTTCCTCTAAGCTGTTGAACAGAGTTAGAAGGGATCTTTGCTGATCACTATTTTAGCATGAAAGATGAGATAAGGCTTTTTACAACTGCTATCTGAACACTCACTTGTGTTGCACTGAATTTCCTTCAGGACAAAAACCCTGAAATAGTCAGTGGTTAAATGATAATCCTTACTTGCTGTTAGGAGGAGTGTAATTTATGTGAGTAGATCTGGACAGAACTAGTTGGAAACTTACCCTTCTAATTTTGTTTTAATTCAGTAAGTTTGACAGGGAGTGGACTCAATTTTTGTTGCTTTCCATGTTGCCTTTTGTTACTACACCTGCATCAGTTATTGCTAGTCTGGTTCTAGCCAAGTCTGTGAAAATTTTGGTTTTGACTTTGATGAAAGATAAGCCCCTTAGCTCTGAATGCTACAGGGGTGCCCAATATTTTGCAGTTACCTTAAGAACATAGATTTTTACTTCAGTGGGTTCTCTGTTTGCATATTTTTGTCGAATGTAAAAGAGCATTAAGAGACCTGTCTCTGAAGATTGGTTTATCAAGCCAAGGATGCTTATTTAAAACCAGCATTACCTCTTGGATCAGAAGGATGGCAATATTGGAACGGACATTGTAAAATATACTTACGTTTACATTTTAAAGTCTTCCAGGGTTTACATGTACTGATTGAAGTGAATATGTGGGAGGTTTTTTTCCATTATTACTTTCCTTTTAGATTATAATAAAGAAATAAACAAAAGGATACAATAGAGAGTGGAGCTATAGTTATATTTGTTGTGTTTATGCACAACCCAACAACAGTATTCCCAGGACACCACTAAGTATTCATATAATATAAAGGGAAATGAAAGGAATGTTTTCTAATATCAGAAAGACTGCATGTCCAAAATATTATATTTTTTCCCCCAATATGCTAGTTTGCCATCTCTGCCTCTTCGTCCATACCAAGGTGGTTCTTGGAGAAAGCCCATTTCCACACCTATGCTGACCAAGGTTTGTCATAGATGGCAACCTGATGGCAACCACACAATAATGTCAGCCAGGTCTTTTAGCAATGGCACAAACATCTTCCAGCACCATTTAAACTTCTTAATTGTGGAAAAACATGGATTGCTGTTAATGACAGGATATAGTGGTTCCTGTAAACTTTTCTGTAGGTGTTAGTATTACTGGAGAAATGTGATTGGATTTCGTTCTGTGTTAGTTCTTTAGTTTATCTTGTAGCCAATTTAATTTTTACTGCAAACTAGTGAGAAATAGTATGAAATCTATTTGAAGTGTATTTTTTACTTTGCTTCTATTTGAGAGAGAAGTAGTTGACCAAGCACATCTCGTGATCACCCAGCATATGATTAATCGTTTATAATAACTTAAAGATATACTGCTATGCCTATTTAGTTTGGCAGTTATGATGTTCTGTAAATGGCTATGAGTAAGTGGAGTAGCAGAAGGTGAAAAGAATGCAGTCACTTTTTAATCAATAGTATAAGTTACAGTCACTGTACATATGTATATGGACCATTATGCATATAGCCATCTACCAGTCAAAGAGTTTACTTAGCTAATTTGCCAACTAAAATGTGCAGAAAGTTGACAGATCATTATTTGGTAAAAAAGTAAAACCATTTGAATGGATTCAGGAGACCCAGGGTGCTCCTTGTTTCATCTCAAGGTCCTGTTGCTATAACTGTCCCCTTTGGACACAGACTGCATGACTTCTAGGATATCATCTTTCAACAGGATCAATAGTTTCTCCACAATCAGCACTGAGATCCAGGAATAGTTCAGTAGTTAGACTGTTCTGGAGTCCATTACAATAGACAGGATAGACAAAACAACTTTTACTCTGCCAGCCTGGCTTGTTCTCCTACACATCTGTGCAAGAGTTTGTCCTCTCACAGACTCTTATGCTCCTTCCTTCCACCCCTCCCCCAGCCCCTTCTGTACACACAACATATTCTGGATGTCATTGCTTAAAAAGTGCAAAAATCACAGGGTAGGAGGGAACCTTATTATTATTCACCACTTTATGAAGAGACACCCATTTTTAGAATCATAGCATTCCCAAAGTGTCTGCGACCCAAAGAAGGACATGCAGGGTCAGGGGAAGAGCCAAGCTGTTGTGACAAGGCTGCTGGAGCTATGGCCATGTAATGCCAATGATATGACAGGCAGGAGGCTGTCAGTGTTGCATATGTGTTACACGGTGTGGGCATCTGGATCAACGAGGTGAAGCCCCAGGGTGAGGGTGCTGGTCCAGAGACACCTCCGCATGCTGTATAGTAGGGACAGAAATGGATCATTCCTTGGGCCTGGTCACAAAGATGGTAGAGACACATCCTGCCTTGTTTCAGAAGCAAGAAACTACAGCAGAGAGGGTGAAGAATAGAAGGTGGCTTACAGGTGTAGAAACAAAGGGAAAGTTCTCAGATTTGGAAAAATGGTCTGCCATCACCTTATTTACTCAGTTTGTTGGTTTAGAAAAATCTTTGGTGGGCATAAAACCTTGCTGGTACAAAAAAGCAATTGTTATGGTTTTTTAAAAAAGGAGGAGAGGTAGGAAGAAAAGAATATTGGAGACAGTCTCCAGTTAGAACATAGGACATTTAGTTTCTGTACACTTAGAAAAATGTTTAGGGACGGATTGGAAGATCAAAGGTCTTGAACATGTACTGTGTAACAGTGTTTCAAAAAAAGGGTACAGAATCTTCAAGCAGTGTGCATACAACACTTGGTATGAAGCTATCAACTATGTAAATTAAAACAGTCAGTGCTCTTTTCACCTTCTTGTCTTCTCCAAATGCAAGGGAAAGAAAGGAGCATTTTCTTTGCTTTTAAAGTCAGCATTTGAAGCATTTGCACTTTGAGTAAAACCAGGAATAGTCTTTCTAGAGCAAATGTCCTTGAGAGTAATTTGAGTTTTGAAATTTTTAATTTTTATCTTATTTATCACTAATCCTCAAGTAGGTGTCCCACAAAATCTCTAGCCTATTACTTAAAAAGAAAATAATTAAAATTCATTGTAATATTAAACACAATTATTTTTTGGGGGGAAACATGACCTAATTACAGGCACAGAACTTTAATTTATGTGCTGGGAACTGACACTCAATATCTTCTTTTTCATTGCTATTCAGGAACTGGGAAAATAGATTATTATCTGTGACAGGTTTCTGGCAGTCCCTCTTGGTTTGACAGTGTTATTTTAGAGAGAAAAGAGAGTGACTTTTGTATATAATGAAAGGAAAAGTTGTCAAGCATTCATACATATTTTATGCTGCATAAAACTTAAGTGCTAGACGAAAGATTCTGTTTTCAGTCATGCCATTGTAAATTCATAGCGCTTCTGCTGACCTCCAAGTTTGCATCAATGACACAGAATGGCATCTAACCCAAAGGATTAATTCCATTTTTTTACACAAGCAATGCAGCTCTTTTAAGTCAGCTTGGCCTTACTGGATTTTTTTGTTAGCACAGTCATGAACAACTGTGATGTGTATTTCGGCACTTTGGCATTTTCTACTGACATTGACAGAACTAAAAGCAATTTCTATCAAAGTACTTGCTTGAAATGGCATCAGGCATAGTCTGTATTGTCTATTTTTTTTGATGGAAGTGGTAACTCTGCAAAAATTGACTTGGGGAGAAAACCATTTTCTAGTTGTATGTTGCTAGCTCTGCCTTTACTCTGTTCTTGTAAAAGATGGTGAGTCCCCTTAGGCATTTTTGCACATTGTTTGTTTTCATTTCCAAATGTTGCTGAAGCAGCATCACATGAGCACTGAGGTGAAACAGAGCAACCAAAGTACTTTGGTTTCTGTAAGCTGAATGGAAGATGATATTGTCTTTAAAAAGCTTACTCATTAAGTTTATATATTTGATAGGGAGAAAAAAAATCTCAATTCTCTTACTGTGAGGCAGCCACTATAAAATACATAGTTTATTTTAGCACTAACCAGTGTCCACACAGACACTGTTTCACTGAGGAGAAAAACTGAAAGTTCCACACATACCCTTCACAGAATATTTACTTACTAAAGAAAAACATGTTCAGAGTCATGACTTCCCCTATGCCGTTTCCAAGAAATGTATGAATGTACAACTAATTTGAGGGATTCATTATTTTAAAATACAAAAATAACTTGGCTTTCTTTTTGCAGATTCAAAATAGTGGAACATTATATTGCATGCCCTCAAGTATACGGGTTTCATTGATTAACCTTTTGTAGCTTTTTTAACAGCTCATTTGCTGCATATCAGCACGTACATTAAAACAAACTGCCAAGGGGAATCAACTTTTCCACAGCACTAGCACGAGATTTCTAGCAGGAGAAAATAACATTCTTAACATTCTGGTGTTGGTACTTAGATAATTACCTGTGAAAACAGTAATAGCACATGCCATGTCTCTCAGTTCTGGAATTTGCAACACAGGGCTGATATTCTTGACTGTATTGAACCTGGGAAAGAATAATGTGGTGCAGAGGAATCTTTGGGAGGTTGGTCTGGTTTCTGTAGCGTTGGCAACAAGTGATGTTTCATCAAATTAGCTGTGTGATAAAGATTAGTCGTATGCTACAAGAATATCTGGTCCCAGGGGTTGACCTTCATCTTCTAAAGGCAGAGAACTGCGCACAACACAGCTCTGCCTTCTTTACCTTCCCAAGTGCTCGTGAAACATATATATATATATATATATATATACAGAGAGAGAGAGAGAGAGAGATGACGTTTTATTTGCAGCCCACTGTAAAAAAAGCAAACAAAACAAAACAAAAAAAAACCCCCAAGAAATTACTAAAACATTTCGTTTTTCTTTGGCAGGATGACCCTGAGTTACGTTTCTACTGAACAAACTCAGAAACAAAAGAATGCTCTTACCTCTTCTACCTTTTTCTTTTTCTGTCTAGCTTTGAGCAGTACAGTATGAAGTGTTCTTTTCTGCTTTTGTTTGCAGGAAAATGCTGTTATGAATGTGATGTTTTGTTCGTCTTTCTTTTAATATAATATTTCCTGTGGCAGGCTGTTATCTTTGGGAAACTTTTCTTTTGGCTTCATAAGTGTGGAATTTTAAAGTTCCACTCTTACTACAAGTAATGATTACAATAACATCATGTTAATACTATTAACTAATTTTGCTAGTAATAATAAATAATTATGTTACTAGAAGCATTATAGTCCAGCCTGTTCCATATACTATTTGGCCAGATTAGCATTTTGAGTGTTATTTCTTCCTCATGTCAGGAATCTCTGATCAGTGTTATGGGTTATTACTTTCCACAAGGCTATTTCATAATTAGAACAAGGTTTTATGCTTTGAAATAATGACAAAAAAAAACATACAGAAGGAGTAAATACCTGAAATATGATCACCAACAAGAAAAATCCACTTACATCATCCTAAGCAGACACTGCAGCAGATGCTCTGCAGCTGGACACAAGAAGTTTTTTTTCTTTTGTAGAAAGACTGAGTGTCCGTTACATTTTCTGAAGGCATCATCAGGCATTTTCAGTATTAGGTCCACTTGCCATTCCCATAATCATGAATCAGATCCAGTGTAACCAGGATTTTTGTAAGTGGTGAACCATTGAATAGTCATATAATAGGGGAATGCAGCAGGTGTGTAGAAAAGCCTGTTTTTTCCAAAGCAGGATTTTTTCACAGGATTTTAATGTTTAACTTTGTGCTACTGGAATTCCATCATTTGTTAGAGTGAGCAGAAAAGGGTTGTACCAAGGAAAGAGTTGTTAGATGTAACTGTACACTGAGGCAGATAGAGGTCAGGAGAAGATTTAAGTCAATGTTGGATAAACATTTTTGGCAAACATGCTTTTTTAGATACATATATAAAAATTAAAAATATTGTCTTTGTTTTATATGTTATATTGGTAGCTCTGAAAGAAGTTAGAAAGAAATGTGTTAGTTTACTACTTTCTGATTTTACTGACTCTTTTCCCCCTTTATGGAAGCTTTTATTCTGCTTTGGTTTTTTAACACAGATGTACTACGTATTCCTCAGTTACTACAGCTTCCTTCAAAGTTTCTTCACATATGGTGTTAAATTCCAGTTGACAAATATGCAGAGAAAATAAGCTTTCCTTATGTACAGGCATTTGCTGTGTACAAACAAGTGAAGCAAATAGCTTTGCTATTTTTACCTTTAAAAGAATGTGTTATTTTTATGGAAATATTCTGAGGTCCAATATGGTGTCCTCAGATTATGTCCTCAGAATAATTTCAGCATCAACATTGAATATAAAGGTACAAGTGGGAAAAGGAATGACACAGTTCTAACTAAAGGCTCAATAGTAGTGGCTTTGCTCCTTTTTTCCCATTTTTTCTTTTCAAACTATAGTTATATTAAACATGCAGCTCTGTAATTTGTTCCTTAAAGTAAATTCAACTTCTGCAGAACTTTTTTAAACCAGCCATAAGGATATATCCTCATCACCTTCTAATGAAAGACAATTTGAAAGAATTCAGTAATGTTTTGGAAATCTCTTTCAAATGAAAAACAGAATAACGTTCAGTATTGATATTACTTTTGTATTAATAATACCTTTAATAGCTCTTTCTTGTAGCATATTTTACATGCACAAGAGGAACTTTTCATTTTAATTATCTATGGAAAAAACATTTGTCTGTTCAGTTATATCACCCAAGTGTTGCAAAGTAGAATTATTTCTTAATACTATTAATAGTTTTTGTGGAATTCATTATCATTTATAAAAAAATGGATATGCATTGTCAAAGAAGTGATGAGCAATCTGTAGTAGGTGTAAAATTAAAGAATGTACCCTTGCATTATTCATAATTTAAAAGAAATTGTATTCTTAAATATCATTCCTAATTTTCTGGATATCATTGACATCACTACAACAAAGCTGAATAGAAAGAAAGCATCACATTCAATAGCTGAAGTTCAGTTTGGATCAAAACTTGCAACTCAGATCTGCTTTTGTCATTTGTAAGTTTAACCAGGAATTTAAATACCTATAATCATAAGTGAACATGAAAATTTATTGACTTAAACTTCTGATTACATTGACACCCTGAACTAGCAATGGGGTAAAAAACATTGCAGTAGATCAATTTTTTGACCACTGTATGTAATGGTTCATACATTTAGCATACAGAAGCCCGAAATAGCATCTTGTCTCCACTCAAAACCAGTACAGTCTCATAGGAAAACTGGTATTATGTTATTTCGAGTTGTTGAGATCTTCAATAGCTGCCATGTATCCTCAGTTCACACTGGAAACCCTGGAAAATTGTACATTGTAGTTAAGAGCCCAGAAAAACTATGATGCTGACACTTCCAGTCCTGAAGTCAAAATCAGTCAAAATCTCAGGCCATATTAAATCCAATGAGAATCTAAATATGTCTGCTTCTGAGAAAGGCTCTGCAACACACCTTTTTTTTAAAACCCAGCTATTTGAAAGTTACTCTTCAGATTATCTAAGCACAGCAGCAAAAGGTCCAAGAATGTGCAAGGTCCTTTCCTCTGAGTATACACAGCAGCTCACACCATGTCAATGATGCCTGTCTGGTGCTTGTCAGCACTGTCAGGACTCACTGCCTGCCTCTGGAAGTTCTATTTTCAGTTCGTTCCATATTCATTTAATGTAAAAGGCAGGTGAGGGGGAGTGACAACAGGGATCAGAAAGCCCTTCTCCAGAACCTTACTTGTTATCATTTGATCCTTTGAGATTTAGCCTGTCAACTTAAAAACTTTATTTCACAGTATTTGAAGTTTTTGCATTGCAAAGAGCTGGTTGGGGGCATAAAATTTGACTAAGATCTGCAGTTCCATTCTCTTTACAATCTGATTCTTTTTATTCTGGAAGTTAATTTGGAAGTGGAAGTACTGCTACCTAAAGAAGAAATATAGCATATATATTTTTTCTGCATGTAAATAAATGATATTCAGTAGAAAAAGATGTACATGCTCTGATTGGTTGAGTCTTATGAATGTTTCTATGGCCAAGCAGCAAAAATAGAAGCTGTTATTCATTTCAGATTAAACAGGAGTTCAAAATATTGTCTTTTTATTTCCTCTGTTACAGATTCACTAAAACAATACCTTTTTTTTTTTTTTGGTGCCAAGAATTCTTCAAATAGGACGTTTTAAAAGGTTGTCACTGCCCAGGGTAGATGACTAGTAGATGAAATCTAGCAGAGTTCTACCACCTGTACTCTTGAGAGACTGTCTGGCAGGTTACAAGGAAATGCCACCTGTCACTCATTCTCATCTGTCAGGACTCTCACCTGTCCCACTCCGAAAGGGAGGGGGAGTGGTATTTTAGGACTTGCAGGAAAAGATGTCATTGTCAAATCTTCAAGGGCCGTTGAGGACATTATACAAGATTAAAATTTACTGGAATTAATCTCTTGGCTTCTATAGACATAAGTGCTCTTATGCTAAAAGAAAGGTCTCTGCAGTTTTCACTTATTCCCAGTCTGTCTAAGCCCTCCAAGAGTTACATTTCCATGAGGGCACCCAAGCATGTACATGGGCACAGTCCTTACCTTGTGAATCCCTTACTTTAAAATCAGTGTCAAAGCAAGCAGGGTTCCTTGATACCTTTCGTTTCGGTTTTGGAGACAAAATTTTAGGAGGAAACACTCCGGAATTAGCGCCTCCTCCAAAGGGAAAGAGCCTCCCCCTTTCCTCCACCAATGAAACAAATTTCTAACAAGAGGTGAAAAGTGGAAAAAAACCCGAACTGTTTATTAACACAAAATAAAACAGGGCAGAACAGGAAAAAAAGTCAAAATGCAACAAATGCCCGGAGAAGAAAACAAACAAACAAAAAACACACGGGCTGGCACCGGTCCCGCCCCGCCAGTCTCCGGAAAAGGAGAAAGGGAAGGGGAATCCACGCGGCGGCCTGGAGCAGGGCAGATGGAAGAGGAACCTGCTGATCTCCGGCTCTGCTCCTCCTCCTCCTCACAGCAGGCGAAGCTGGCGTCCCCTCGCTCTACGGCTTGGCCCTCCCCGGGGTTCGGACCGGCCGGGGCCACCGCGCGGGCTCGTCGGACCGGAGAGAAGGGAAGGAAAAGCAAGGAGGCCAGGGGGAGGGAAGGGAGAAAAAAACCCCGACAAAACCTTTTCCCCAGCTAGTGGGAACAACATCAAAGGAGAAAAAAAAAACCACCAAGGAGCAGGGCAGCGCCCCCGCTGCACCCTCTCCCCAGCCCGGCCGAGACCCTTGGAGCCAGAGGCGTTGAACTGACCCGCACCCGGGTCCTGCCTCTCCGGCCCCGCTCCCGGCTCCCATCAAAAGGATACAGCGTCCTTGGGCATTAAGCAGACGGTCAAGGAATACAGAAGACTCGTAACATCACCCCAGGACATTCCGGACACCTTTCTTTGTCATTCAAGCTCCTGAAACACAAGGTGCGAAAGAGTTGTAGCTCTGCAGAAGGTTTATAAGAATATGTTCAGACTTTACCTCTTCTCCTTTCTCCTCTTGTTTGAGGCAAGGAAAAAACATTACAGCTCAGAAGTCTGGCTGTTTTACTCATTATGGATCAGTGAATGGATGACTTCAAATTCCATTGTATTAATAAAATTACTGTGGGAATAATGCAGGATACACCATCCTACTTAGAAATGGGACATGGTTCTGCGTAAGCATTTAGCTCATTCTTATGCATTTCAGCATTGGTAAAATGTTTTGTGCTGTAGAAGGACATTAAAAAGATGTGCTGAGTTTGTTGGTTTTGATATTTTTTTTTAAATTAGGAATGACCTTAATCAAATTTTAATGTTGTAAAAGCAAACATTAAGAAGTTGTTTTCTCATTGAAAATATGCTGAGTTACATTTCTTGTCCCATGCCACCATAATCAGTCTTTAAAATTATTTTCGGAATAGTAACTATGATGGAAAAAGCCACATACCATATGCATAATGTAGCCAAATCTGATGAGATTACTATATATATCTCCTCATGTAGACAGAATATTTCTAGGATTTTACTAAATTTTGTCTCTTAGAATCAAATGTTTAGTATAAATAAATAAATTAAACACAGAGGTTCATCATTATTTATCATTATGAGAAACATTGCACTTTGAAAAATAATCCTAAGACAGTAATTAATTTGCTTTTCACAAACTGATCATTGTTATATTGGATGGTGTTGTAATTAACTAATATATCAAAAACGTACTAGCATAATCAAATGCTTCTTCTTTTGACATGCAGACTCTTGCAATGTACAAACACGCAGACAGATGGGAAATACATCAACTGAAAACCTATCCTATGAATGTGAATATTTGAAAAACCTTTCGGATTTTAGTGGGCTTTAACAAAATATTTACTGTTTAGCATCTTTTTCTGCATTTCTAATTCATCCATCATCCAAAGCCTGACACAGTGTCATTCTTCTGAGTCAGTTTGGCAACAAATCAGGAAAACCCAAGTCATTACTCAAGCAAAGCATTAAGTAGAAGGTGGGGGAATGTAAAAGGAGCCAAACCAAAGTCTAATAAATTGTGTATAAAACTTCAGCTCTCTCCTAGTTAGGTTTGAAGGTACCAGATGAGTTTATCCACAAGCTGGTAACCCTTCAGGCTCAATATTCCAGCTGCCTGTGTGGTAGAGAAACTATCTAGATTCTCAGAATTTTTATGAAGCTGACAGGAAGGAAAAGTCACAGAATGTTTCTGTGCAAACTTCATGAACGTGAAGACATTAAGAGAATACATTCTCTGATGATAAAAATCTGTGCCTGTAATGAACATCCTATGAAACAATATTAACAGGAGTAGCACAAAAAGACAAGTTTTAAAAAATCGTGAACCTAGTCCTTTTATATTGCGAAATGGCCTTTGAGGTTTAAACTGGTTTTAAGACTTTTCATATCCTTTCCATTTCTGAGAACTCAAATGTGTATCATGGTTTTTTTCAGTGCATTTCATTTTAGTAGTAGCTGAGATCCTCTTGTAATCACTTTTCTCCAGGAATTGTCTCCTTCAGGAAAGCCTAAGATACATTAAGGTGTGATAAAAGCACAAGTTAGTGGCACAAATTGCTGTCTGTTGTGAGAGCTGGGAGGAATAAGCACTACATGTCTCTGCCTCTAAGTTTCCAGCGAAACCTACTTTTTCCACTGCTGGTTCCTTATTCTTCAAAGGGCAAAGTAAGTGAGAAGAAGCTTATGCCTCAGAAAACACGAAGAGGAGGATCATTCAAGCAACTAGCTGTGGGTAGCAGAGGCCAGATAATGTAGCCAGCCATTTCCAGCATTCTGCAAGAGCTGTATATTACAGACCTGCAATATCAGGAGGGAGTTTCCTTTGGAAGGCAAAGCTGAAAGGAAACCTATTTTCTTCAGCAGCAGGGAACAGCATGAAAAAAATGTTTGTGGAGAGCAGTGGAGGAAGATGGAATGAGAGTCAGAGGATCTCTTTGTAGATAACAGTGAAGTTGTGTGTTCTTACAAATAGGCTGAGGTGAAATGTTTTTTTTCAGTTCTTTGCTACTTGATAGTGCCAGCTTTCCTTACACAAAGTAGCTTCAGATTAGTCATTATTACTTGTGTGTTTCTATCAGTGTATTATGGGAATACTGGAATGATATAGGAATTCTGGATTAAGTGTAGGCAAATGGCCTGACTGTATTCCTTACCAAGGTTAAGGGATAATTTTCATATTCCACATGAGCTTCATGATATGTTACACTGATGAATAGTACTCTAGCAGGTTCATGTCATTTATGTATGAATGTATGACAGATAAAAGTACCTTTGGCTGAAATGCAGCCATGCCTTCGGTGTCTAAAGTAAGGATGCACTGGTCCAAAACTGCTAGGTGTTCTTCTGTGTTTGGCTCAAATGTATTGTAGAACAGCAAGTTGTCTATATTTTTTTATGAAGCTGTGAAGAGGAAAACAGCTTACAATTCTCAGACAGACTTGTCCAAAGATTGAAAAGAAAAATTAGATTTATCCAATTATAAAAAACCTGTTCTTCTAAATACATGCATGAAGTTGTAGATAACACTCCCTACACTTACAGGTCCTGCTGTACCTTTCTCTTCATCACAGTTTTCTGTGTCATACTTCCTGCAGATTCAGATGCTAGAATTGCTGGAAAATCCTTGGTTCAGTACATGCTCTGTGGCAGCCATATATTCTTGAATTTTTTTGTAGTCTGTCTTTAGTGTGGGTACTCAGACTGGGAACACAGCATTCAGCATTGTTATGACCAATACATAGTGCAATGATTTTAATACATCACCAAGAGTGGGTAAATTTACAAAATTTTCAGTTTCCAAACTGTAAAAAGTAAACCTCTTTAGCATTTTATCCGTAATTTTGATGACTCTTGATTGCTCACTTCCCTCCAAAAAAATCTCTCTACAACATTATTTGTATCTAATTCCTTACTTAGATCTATTTTTGACTCCATTCATGGACCATGCCTTATTCTAATATTCAGTTCTCCATATTTTTTTCCATTCATAGTATTTTTCTTTTCATCTTCTTCATTTTATGTACATAAAGGAGAGTAAAACCAACCAAAACAGTCTTAGCAAACTAAGAGAGAAGAGATCTGAAAATATAAAGACATATGCTAATTTAACAACATGGATGGTTTCAAAAGCATAAATAAATTTGAAAAAGTATATTAATATTTTCTGAAAGTGCTTCAGTAAGGTAGCCATTGGGAAGGTATAACAACATTTTAAGAGTAAGGATAATTATTGGGATAGTAGTAAGAGGATATAAACTGGCCAAGGATCACTTCAGACTATAATTCAGAAGAATAGAACAAGTAGAACAGCTCTAGTGGGTCCAGATTATAGCAGCTAGAGGGGGTCCCATTTAGACCTGAATTTAAAAACGTGTATTCCTGCAGAACTGAATTCACAGCTGCAATATAAAAATATTATGCTGGTTCTTAGTATCCTTTCTCTTCTTGGCAAACTCATCTTGCATCATAACTGTTTAGATTTATTTTTACAAGGCAGAGTTAAACTTAGAGTTAAATTTTGTCAAGTTTGCCCACTTGCTCAAAGTGCATTAGTGTCTTATTTTTTATTCACCGATGGTTTGTACTTGTGGGAAAAAATAATCAAAACAACAAAAACAACCCCAAACCCAGAAAAAGCCTACTAAAATTATTTAAGCACATTTCCCCAGAAATACTATTTGCAGCTAACCAAGCAATATACTACTATGTGCTGCTTCCAGACCTTTTCACTAGCCTCAATTTTCTTGCCAGGCTGGGCTCCCTATCTTTTGGGCCAGATTTTCCATCCCTTGCATAAATTCTTTTATCTCTTCTACCCAGTCCAGTTAGCAAGGTCTTAAAATATGAACATCCATTGATCTTTTGTCACATACTGTATCTTTTTGCCTCTGTGGGTCATTAAAATCCATATTTTTATCTGCTCCATGTGTTTAGGTTTTTTTACCATTACTACTTATGTTTTCTGCCCAGCAAATGCAGTTATTTTCTGTCTGGAATCTTCAGTATGTTTTTGCCTCTTCGCTTCTTTTAATTTCCTTTTTATTTCTAACAAGGATATTGAAAAGCCTAAAATTGATGTTTGTCAAGTTTATATTAATTTTCTTTTCAACAATGAGTTAAAAGTTTATCAGGATTTATTTTTAATAACTCAACACTATAAATAATTCTCTTTTTCTAGGTAAGAAATAAAACTGGACTTTTTCGCCAATATTTACTACATTGGGTTACACATTTATTATGTGGAATGTAGTGATGGGTGGAGATGGGACTGAAATTCTCTTAGATGCTACAGGTAGCTGAAGAACAGCTATATAAGCTAACCTCTGGAAGGTTTGCAAATACCTTTAATAGATACATCATGTTTCTATAAATAGTGGTGTCCATTTAATGTTGTTAACCAGTAATAGATATGTTTCCATAAATAGTGGTATCTGTTTAATGTTATTAACATCACATAATTTTTTTATGTCACAACATCATAACGAAAGAAAGAGGCACCTTTTCCTTAGGGAGCATCAGGTCCATTCCACAGAGCACTGTGCAATGCAGCCAACTTCTAGATAACAGCATTATCACGGAGAGGTGAATCATGAGTCCATATTGCTTCTACATTTTCCAGTACTGACAATGTCTTAGAAAAATTAATTTTTTTTAAAATTCATGTTCAAGTGTCTTTTTGTATCTCACAACATGATTTCCCTTTAGCAACTCTTTGTAATTACCTTTGAATTTGGTTTTCAGTGTTTCTGAAAAGTACTCCTGCTCTCACAGTAGACTGATTCATTAGATTACATTTCACTTACAGGCAAAAGACAGCATATACTCTCGTATGTCCTGTCTGAAAAGAACTGGTGTGAACCAAGCATGGGCTTACACAAACTCCTAAGAGTTTTAGAAAAATAAAATGGAAATTTTTCCATTACTTCAGACTTGCTTCACTTCTTTTTAACTACAAAATACATGTTGGGGATTACTATCTCTCTCAACATATTCCTAAGAGTAAACATCTCAAATATAAGTGTACTATTTCTCAACAGTTCATTAAAAAGTAATCCATTAACATATTTTTACATACATCTTTACAATATAAATTATTTATATATTCTAAAAAAAATTTTTAAGCAAAAGGAAATCTAAATCCAGTGCTGGGTAATATTAGGTGTTTATATTTTTTGGCTAAACACAAATTATAATTTGCATCTTTTATCATTATTTAGAGTTAGAACGCAATTTTTAGTCAGCTTTTCACCTCTGAATGAAATTTTTTATTTTTAAAAACAGATATTATTCTGTTAGCCTAGAAAGTATTGCGTTGGCCATATAATATTTAACTCCTGTTTTCTGCTGAAGTCCGATTACACATGTAAGGCAAACTTAGAAACCTACAGCCAAATAGCCAACAATTTCATCACACTTCTGGAAAAATCAAATAATATTTATCATCTGAATGAACTGTAGCCTTGACTAAAATGTATCATTTCTGTTGAGTATGCTAATAATGATATATTAGTAAGCAAAAAGGCTATTTTTTAAATACAATAGCTGTGGTTTCTGTAAACTTCCACTCTGAACTCCACACTTCTATATGCTGTGTTAGAAAATAATGAGGTCTGAATGAACTTTGAACAGAACTGTATTGTAGATTTGAGGAAATTCTGTCTCTGGATGTGTAGAAACTTCACTGCATCAGCTAAATAAATTGTCCTGTTTAATTAGCTATCCCATCACACTGGGCAGAGAGAGTAGGTTTGCCAGAAGAGAAATCCGTCTCAGCTGGTGGCAGAGATGAGATCAGAGATTGCTTGGATGACCTGCTGTTCTGTCCTTTGGGACACTCATGAGGAACAGGAACTTTAGGGTTAGTACCAAGCACTTGCTGTGATAATACCAGAAAGAGGCTGCTGAAAAAGCAGGAACATTCTCCCCTTTACTTGTTTATATGTGCATATTTCACTTAGAACCTCTGGTTCATTTGGGAAAAACAAACAAACAAGCAAACAAACAAAAATTCAAGATGAGTCCGTTCTTCAAGCTCCAAGCCTGAAATTGTATCAAATTCTCTAATTTTATCATTTTATGAGAATTATTATCTTTGCGTATGGATTTTGTTGTTAGATCTTTTAATCACCACAGCTGTTCCACTGCAGCAAATGCTGAAGGGAAGCAAGCTTCTTAATAACCACTGGTGCTTATACTTACGTGTTTGCCGGATACAGTCTGTATTCATATATTTTTTCATGTTGCATTCCTATCCTTCAGTTTTGTACCACTTCCATGACAGCAGATGTGTTGCAATGTCCCTGCTAGAACAGGAAAAATTTCTCCCGGTGCATGTCATGTAGGCACAGACGTTTCCTTGCATGCTGCATTCCTCCTGTGTTTTGCAGATAACTTTTGCAGTAGGAAAAGATGTCCTTTGCAGCCTGTGCTACAGCAATGAGGATTGTCTTCCACAGTTTGCATGACTAAAAACAGTTCAGTAGGACTGTCTTTGCTTTTAGTTATTTCTGTCCTTTTGTTTTTCTTGAATCTAGAAGATGAAACTTTGGTTTTGGTTGTGTATCTGCATTTTAGAAAGGTAGACAATAGCTACAGTTGTTACCATATGATTATTAGTAGATTAGGCAGTGTCAAAAGCAGTAGGAAATTCCCCCTGCCAGAAGAGAAGCATATCTCTAAATGCAATCATATCCCACTGTTATCTTTGTACTGGTGTTTACACCAGTATGTCAGCAGTTCTATTCTAACCCTGTAGTTTCGAAAATAAGGAACAACTTTTGAGACTCTCTTTGGGCTAAGCTTGGCCAACTAATTCTTGATCAACAAGCTAAGGCTCTAAAAAAAAAGGAAAAAGATCCTAAACCCTATAACTAACTGTAGGGTTTATACTTAGAGAAAGAAGAGACTCAAAGGTGAGATTTGATTAACTGACCCCAGAAACTGGGATTTAATTGCTCTTAGGAGCAAAAGATAGAAGTAATTTTGAAAAGAGGCTGTAGCGTTAGCATATTATGTGAGAGAGACATATTTTCTGCGTTATGTGTTGTTATCATAGATTAATCTCCACATTCTGCTTTCCTTGTAATTCTAGAAGGAAAATAACAGTGGTTTAAAGAAGAGCATATTTGGTCACTTCAATATAAAAAAGAGATTAAGCAATTAGAGAGCATCCAAAGGGCAACAAGGATGGCAAAAGGCCTTGAAAGGAAGCTGGGTGAGGAGCAGCTGAGGTCACTTGGTCTGTTCAGCCTGGAGAAGAGGAAACTGAGGGGCGACCTCATTGCAATCTGCAACTTCCTCGTGAGGGGAAGAGGAGGGGCAGGCACTGATCTCTGCTCTGTGGTGACTCATGACAGGACCCAAGGACTGGCCTGGAGTTGTGTCAGGGGAGGGTTGGGTTGGATATTAGGAAAAGTTTGGGCCCCCAGAGGGTGGTTGGGCACTGGAACAGGCTCCTCAGGGAAGTGGTCACAGCACCGAGCCTGACAGAGTTCAAGAAGCATTTGGACAATGCTCTCGGGCACATGGTGTGACTCCTGGGGTGTCCTGTGCAGGGCCAGGAGTTGGCCAATGATCCTTGTGGGTCCCTTCCAGCTCAGGATATTCCATGACATCTAAACCATGTCCATCTTATGGAAAGGATAGATGCTAATACGATTGTGTTACATATCAGTTTAGGGTTGCCTTGCTTCCCCCATTGCTGCATTGTTGGGAAATCCTTGTAACTGATGCAATGAATCAGCATTTGCTAATCTAGCTATACCCTCTAATATCTTCATTTTGCATTCTTCTGTGCTATGCCTTTAAAGACTACTCTTTAGGCCTAGAAGAAATTCCCTGAGTTTAGTGTGAAGACATATATTTTCATTTGGATACCATTAATTTTATTCCATGTTACGCAGATGTGAAATTTGATCATCTTAATGCGCATCTATAAATTATTAGGTTTTGTAAGTTCAGTTACCATTATGCTTATGATGAGAAGACCAAAGTCTTCTTTACTTTTTTTGTGTGTGATAAAGGTTTAGCATTCATGAAATTTTTGCTTGTTTTGATTTCCTTTTGGCATAATTTAAAGATTATATTATGTGTGTTTAAAGGAAAAAGCAAGATGCGCTCCATACTTGGGAAATTAAATGTTTCAATTCACCTAAATCAAAGCAACAGTAACAAAGTCACCTCATTATCTTAGTGATGTGTGAACTTGTAATATTATCCTGGGTCTTTTAAATGCTGTGTGAAGGACTACAGAGTCTTATTTTTCAGTGTTTTATTAAAAAAAGAGAATCAATAAAATAAAATTGAAACAAAAGAAAGTTTGCTCTCTCAGTGGGCTGTTAAATTAAAAGCAACTCATGAAATGTACCTGTGCAATAAAAAGGAATGTTAAAATTTTGCTCGCAGAACCCACACATTTTTTCTAATCATGTCACTTAAATATTATCATCTGCTGTATAAAAACAGCTGATATTGGTGTTAAAAATGTGAAAAAACCTCACCCTGGTGATTGTCCTGATGCTTGGCTGAAATTTAGAGGCTTACAGTCTGTTTCCATTCAAAGCAGAGGTGGTTGCTGCAGTTTACTGATTCAGTCTGGTGTTTCTCCAGTGCAGTCCTTTTTGTTTGTTCTGAATGGCCAGAGTCCCGTTGCTCTGAGCCCAGTGGGAACCAGGCAAGAGAGATGGTTTCTTTTCTTACGTTTTCAAGTTTCTTTCAATCAGAATTGTAACAAAAGCTTACTTTCGAGTTTTTATCACTGTCATCTTGAAAGTGTTCTCTGACTGCCTCAAATGTGATCCTTGATCCTCCCTGCCTTTTTAGTGTATTTTTACCACTTTTCCTAGGCACATAAAAACATATTTGTGCAACTGAACCTATGCCTATCTCTGCTAGACTTAATCTCACATATGGAAGAAACTAGACTACAGGCATCATGCATTGTCCAGACTTGCACTTTCTGCCTGATTTCCCACTGTCATTTTAGTCATTAAATAAGTGAATATCTCTGTGCTTTCTTATTTTATTTAGGGAAGAAACTTGCAATTTTTATGATGGCAAAGGCAGATGCCTCCAATTCAGTTCCAGGTCATGTTCATCATTTTAAGAATGGAGCTGTTTGTGGAAACATCTTCTATGTGGGCTCTCAGACATGAGTGATAATCTGGATTTTTTTAACCTGCCATTGTTCATCTGATGTAGAGCACAGCCTCATGAGTAGTTTCAAGGACCTGACTGAAAGTGCATTAACCACAGAGTAGCAAATACAAAGATGAGGGGAGAAGGCTACCCTATAGGTTAACCAGGTGTGTTTATGGATAAATAGTAACCAATGATTCCAGTGTGAGAAGAGCTCTTCACGAGACTGAACAATTTTGTGGCTTGCTACAGAAAGAGCATTCTGCTTTTCTATGATCATTGTTGTGGCATTGTGGCAAGATTCAGTCCATGATTTTACATTGCAAAAACATTCTGTAGCTGTTTCATTGTATTCAAGTTGAAGATTTAGAAAGAGACCCATGAAAATATTCTTTTATTCTGAAACTCTTCTATGATCAGGTTCTCAGCTGTGGTTTCTGAAGCAGAAGTTTCAGCCCAATTGACAAGTTAGTATTTTATAGCACAGGAGGAAAAAAAATGAGGGGCAAGAAAAAAGACTACAATAATAGCCTTGATTGATACAGATTGAAATAACTTGTCCTTGAATCATGGCTTAGAAGTTCATGATAATGAACTAGAAAACAGCCATACCTCAATAATTACATCTGAACTAATAACTCATATAAATAAAACAAAAATTGAAGTGAATCTTAGAGCCTTAGTCCACTGCACACTGAATATTGCAAAAGACCAATTTGCTTCTAGTGCTCTGAGTATGTTTTGAGAAAGACAGTTGTCCTTAGCTAAATCACTGATTTAGCTAGGAATAAAGAAATAAAGAAATGCTCCATGATTGTCTTTCACGTCAAGTGACTGGGAGCGGTTCCATTCATAGGAAGAATAAGATTCAATAAAGCAACAAAACCCTTTTTTTGAATAATCCCATTTCAAGATAAAAGGTCCATTATTGTCTTATGTGTCAATATCACAATATAAATAAATATTTTCCAGACCATAGTCTTTTTTTTGTGTGTGTGTGTGTTCCTTGGCATCCTGCTGTGTATTATTCACTTCAGGATATTCACCAAAGCAGTTTAACCTGCTCCTGCTCTGAAATATCACACACTTATTGGTCAAAATAATAGTCCTTAGGTTATTACTGAGCAGCTTAAATTTTGCAGAACAACTAATATTGTCTCCTTTGCAGTGATCTCAAGTCAATACAAGAGGGCATTGTATGTATTTTTCATTAATTTTATCTTAAAGGGACCTCTTTTTTTCACTTAGGAATTTACTGTGGTTTGACTGAAGTCTGTCTGGAGGAATCTTTGGGCTTTTTTAACCCTTTAACTGTTGAAATTGTTTGTGTGTCTTGAACAGATGAGAGATTTCAAATTGCTTTTTTGAGAAGTGATGGAAGAGCCCAGTATAGGAAAAAACCCACTGAGGTTGCACTCTCTGTTCGATAAGGCTATCAGCACAATGAACTGCCACTGCTGTATTTCCAGTTGTGATCACACTTTCTGTTTTTATTAGGCAGTTAAAACCCTGCTATGACTGCAAAGTCAAACAGGAATCTGAGGCCTTTAAGGCTTTTGCAACTTTAGTTTGGTGCCATTTACTATATGCAGTAAGAAGCTCTCTAATTAAATAATGCTTCTCCCTTCCTGTATACCCTGCAAGAATCCATTTAGTGCACAAAATGGTCTATGAATACTTAAAAAGTGGCTACTCGATGTTTTGGTTTTTTTCTTTGTCACTCAGAATCGTAGCCATAAGCTTAATTGATTGCCGCAAGTACAGAATTGCCCGTTTACGTGTGCCCATCCGTATGGTGCCTATGAGACTGCCTTAGGAAGATTTCTGCATGTCTTTTCACGTGTGCAATCCCCTTCATCTGCTTCCACACATGCCATGCTGAAGCACATAAGTAAAAGGTAAAAATGTCCAGTAATGTGAGCTGCCTTTGTTGTGATGTGGCATTTCGTGTCTTGATTTGCACCTCTTGGCACTGTTGTATATTAAATCCCTGGCATACCAAGTCACTCGGAAAATAAGGCCTGGAATATGTTTGTTCTCTGTTACTAGATATCATCAAATAAAAAATCTCTGGTAGGAGTATGAGGAAAGGTATCCATTTCTCTAAGGCAGCATTTTTTCACTTCAGGAGCTTACCTTTCCTGTTTACCATTTTCCTACATATGCCTTCCCACTTCTCTAAAAAACGAAGTAGAAAATTCTATGTGCCACAGCTACATAATCTGAGGCTGTGCCATGACATCATTCTGGACACACATGGGAAAAACTATGAAATGGAATCACTGTGATAACCGTTCAGAAGAGTCAATAGGCAGAATTAGAAATTTTGCATCCAACCTACAGACAAAAACTGAGCCTCGTAGATATTCAGTTTGTGTACAGGTAAAGCTCAGAGAGAAATCAGAAGTCTTTGGTTGTTCTGGGATTCTGGTAGTAGATCCTATTTTAGCTAATAATTTTAGTAGTTCCCTTCTTTGACTTTTCCAGCTATTTTTCTTCTGTTTCTGTTGCTGCCTGAGTTAGTTGTCTGCTACCCCATTTGCTAAACAGATCTTTAATTCTGATTTTTGCCCATTTGACTGTAGCTTCCTGCCTAGCCAGGCTGAGTTCTTTCCCAGACTTCTGTTTCTCCAGCTAGGTCTGTGTTCCTTCTTTGACTCTTCCTGTGCACATTATCCACCTGCCTCTTGTTATTCTCCATGACATTACAGTTCCTACCTACATCTGTTGCTGCTATCTACTGTCAATTCATTCTTCTCAACATATTTCTCCCTCAAAGGTTTACCTTTTGGGTTTTATTCAGCTGATTTCATTCTCCTGGCACTACAGATTCTTTTCTGATTTGTCCTGTATCCATCTCCCTCACCTTCAGTCCTGGTATGCCTTCATCAAGATAATCCTTCCAAAATTTCAGGCTTCACTTGGCCAGATGGTGAGAGACTTTTCCCTTCTCCAACACCCGTTGCTTCATGGCCTCCCCTGATGTACTTAACTCTCACTTTTAGTCCTTTTTAGTCAGTTCTTTTTCTCCTTTCACGCTCATACTTTTGCTCTTACCATCAAAAAGTTCAATTTAATCATGGTTTAATCTTATGCTATGTTTTTCATTCTCCTTCCAAAGTGTTTCTCCAATTCCTTCCTTTCATGAATATGCTTTTCTGAAAGAAATTAGGCAGCAGAGGAGAGTTGGACTCCTTGTCTTGCAGAAGCCAAAATGAAGAAAAAAAAGTCTTCATTCTTATAAATCGATGTGATCATCAATTTGCCTTCTGAGGATGGTTTTGTTCTTTCTAATTATAGTATATAGTGGGTTCTGGGTTTAGCAGGTATACTAGCACAAATTTTTCTGAAATCTTAACGTTAATATTGATCAGGTCTTGTCAGTCATGCACAAATTCTTTTTTCTGAAGAATAGTTTACAGGTAAAAGTAGGAAAAATATTTAAACTTAAGGAAAAAATTGTATAAGTCCTATTAATTTCCTACCTAATTTGAGTTTTATTCAGAAGTTTCTGAATCACTACAATCCGTCTCTCCCCTATTGTAGCAGAAGAGTTTTGTATTTATGTTTGTTCTTCCTTCTAAGAATCTTCATTATTTGCCTTGAAACCTTTTTAAGAGAAAAACAGTAAATTGAAGTAAACAATTATCACATAACATTTTTGAGAAAATAATTATAAATTGCTAATGGTCTAAGCAATTGAAAATGGAATTTTATTATATCAAGGATTTTACAATAGAAAAACTTAATTGATCTTCTATTGGATATCCTCATAAGTGTTCCTTATATCTGGATCTTACTGAAGGAATAGCTGATAAGGTACTTGGGTCCTTATTGTATACCTAGAAATGAAAGTAAATAGTATTTTCAGTGAAAAACCCAATGAGCATTCCAAATGTGCCGGTGTAGCCCTTCTGCAGAATACCAAACAGCTGCAGTCCTTAGGGCACTCTAACTTCCAAAAATGAGAACAGGCAACATTTTAATAGGCAATCTTAAGGGAAAGGGCAGTCTCTCTTCCTGCAGAAAGACTGTAGTGAAAATGCTCTCCATAAATATTTGACCTCTTTAAATACAAACCGTTCAGAATTCTTCTTCGACAGGTGGTATGCTAGTGTATAAGAAGCTGAATAACATGGGAAAAATACAGAAGTTTTCCCGTTCCTGAGAAAAAAAATTGATATTGGACTTGCTTATCTGCACAAAGGAGAAGCCAGGAGAAGCCTCAGATACAGGATATCTGAGGGTAAAAAGTAAAGTTACTACCTCAGTCCCACAGCAACCAGTTGTTGCCTTTCCCCAGACACATGATTAGTGAATGGCAAGAGACATGTTTCAGTATCCCAGTGTATCCCCAGCTATCACTGTACTGATAAATAGCCATTCTCATTTTTAATATTCTGAGGACAGGAGAAAACAGTGTCAACTGTAGTTACAGTTGCTTCACTAACCAGCTTCTGACCACCTTAGCTCTCCTATTCCCTGTCTTGGCTTAGAAGCAGTTCAACATTTAAGTCATCTAAGCTTTTCTACATATCCTAATTGCAGTAATGAGTGCTCTGGTTGTAGGATACAGCTTTAAGGAATGACATGAGCATCAATTATATATTTAATTCTTCATTATATATTTTTCTGTTAAATGGTGAAAGAGTGTAGAACTGTAAAAAGATGAAAGATGTGCAGTAAATGGTATTTTAAATGTATTTATTCTAATGCTTTCCAAACTGCTATTCATTAATTCTGTGGAAACCTAGGTGTTTACATGACACAAACCCTCCTTGCCAGCTGTAAATAAAAGAAAACAAAAATATATACATACTCTTCTAATGTCCTTTCTATGATCTGGTTGCTAATGTGATTTTATGCACATTGTATATGCAGATAGTGAAAGAGAAGTTGTCTTTTTTAAAAAATAATGTGATACTTTTGTTAAAGTAGAATCTGTTTTCAGGAAAAAGCACTGTTTAAAACAGTATCAGTCTTCTAAATAATGACATTATTGAGCTGTTGACAAAAAAGGAATAATAGATTTTGCATGAATGACCTCTGGAATTACATGAGTTATACACTCATTTTAGAATTGTTTGTTTAAATTAAATGTGTGTCTAGTTAGGTCTCATTTTTATATATTTATATGCTGATTTGCATTATGGTTTCATTAATAGTAATCCCCAAGTCTTAACCCTGCCTTTATACAACTCCATGCCAAAACTAATTTTCATTTACATGGTCTCAGTTTTGTCCATAATTTGTTTATGTTTCATAAGGGCATAAATTAATTTTAAAATTTAGCAATTAATTCCATTTGCTCCTCTCTCTTATACAAGAAATTTATCTATGTGATAAGTAATATTAACATCACACTGCCTGCTTCTGCTATTGTTTTTATCCCATTATAGTCTCACAGGCAATTAATATCCTAGCTGAAGACTTTGAAGAAGGCTATTATAGGTCCATTTAACAGGCTGTTGCCTGTTCTTTGCTTTGAAATTAGCGTGTTTATACACCATTTTTAAAAAATCTTTATTTATTTATTTTATTGGGGTTTTTTTTGGGGGGTGGGTTTGGAGTTTTCTTCTGCTGCACTATGGGGATGTATGTATTTGACTTCCATGGATGACATTTGTCTTACACTCAAAATACAGAGACTGTATTTTTAAATGCACTGTACGTCTCATTATAAGGCACTAGTCAGTGCAATTCAGTTGGAAGCTGAACATAAATGAAATGTAGTTAAAATAGCTGTCCACTTGTGTTCATGGGTAGATGCTCAATCTCTCTTTATTTCTGTCTCCTAAACTCTGTATTTTGTTCCTGCGCTACACGCTTGCTCCATTTCTTCAGTGGTGTTACAAAACACACAGAATTTGTTACAGACCAGGGACAAAAACTAACCTGAGGAGACCCCCTGCACTCTCTCATCACAGACATTAAAGGTCACATGTAAGAATGGCTTGTAGGAATAGCACCTAGACACGGGAGGTGACGAACCTTTTTCTCTCAGTAGACTTTTGTAGACTTTGGAGATAGTCTATGCTTTTACGGTACATTAAGGAACAGATAGTAACGAAGAAAAAAACGTCACTCCACTGTATGTGTCTGGACTGGTTAAGGCTGTTACATTTGGTTTCCTACTAACTCAGAAAGAAAATGTCAGTTCTGCCTTTGTCTTACTGAAAAATGTTATGATAATGAGGTGGTTTGGATTTTTTTAGTATGGACAAATATTCCCCTGTACTTCAAAAGCTTTCTGTATTTCCATTTCCTGGCAAATAGTTGGGCTCATTAAGGATATCCTTAAAGGATAAGTATCTAATGCTTATACTTCCTGGAGCTGGGAAATGTACAACAGATTCAAATGAGGGAATACTTCAGAAAGTCTCATGAAACGTCACGTCCTGAGACGAGAACGCTGCTCTATGGCATTATATGTGAGAATGCTGTCCAGGGATCCTGTTGACAACCAAACCTCATAATACAGTCCTTGAAAGCCACAGAACTACTCTGATGCCTAAAATTTTCTTGTGAACCCATAGATTTTAGGAAGTGGCAGCTCAGATGCTGATGCTATCAAGCCTGCCACAGGCACCATCAGCAATACCAGTATGTTCAATCTGTTTGTCTGTGAGCCTTCCTGATGGACCCTTCTTGGCAATTTCTTGCTTCCCCTGCTGGACAGGGAAGCAGGTTTGACTTGTGCAATATGGTCAGGACATGGTTAGCTTTATTGTCCTGATTGAGACTGCACAGAGCTCTCCAGCAAGTACCCCTAAACAACACTAATCACATTGTTTGCATTTCTAATTACTCCTTTTCCTGACTCTCTCTTTTTGCCACCTTTGTACTTGCCATTGTCTGCTCTGCTCTCCTCTCAGGCAAACAATGTTTTAGTAACTTCTTTCTCTGAATTTTTCTCTGTTTTGCCACATCTACATCCATATTTGGTATTTCTGATGTTGTTACCTAGATGATTTTTGCTTATGTAGTATTACTGAAAGAGTTACCAAGATTCTGCTGGCCTTCCAAGACTTCACTCCCCAAAGGCACCCAGTGCTTCCCATGGGTGGTCTGTGAAGCCTGATCATTTCTCACTTTACTCCGCCTAAGCGGTGATGAAATTCTGCCATGCCTCATGGCACTGTCTGTAGCTTTTGTCAGCTTCTCATTTCGTTACCTAGCATGTCTGACAATTTCTTGTGTCATGTCCAGCACTTTTCTATGTCCTATGCAGTCAGCCTAACCTCAGCAGATACCAAATTGGTCTTTTCATTTTCTTACACCCCTAACAGCAGAGGTGCAATCAAGTTTGAAAGCTAAAAGGTATTCTAACTTCCCTGAATAGCCACTGTAATATGAACTGCAAAAGGAGACATACCAATAAATCTAAAACTTCTCTTTGACACTTCTAGTCAGCTCAGTGTGTTTTATATTGTTCATTTAAAATTTAACACAAGAATTGTTCCTGGCAGAGACAGAACTTAAGATTATTTAGCAACTGCCTATTAAAATTGAACAGCAAGTTGAGAACAATGGTAAAATACCTTGATCATTGTGTTTTTTCCTGATTCAGAATATTGAACACTCATTTCAGTTGAAACTGAATAGATGCAAAAAATGAAGTCCAATACAGCAAGTTTTTATATAACAATGCAGAATGCATTGCATTCAGAGGATGTAAGAGAACTTTCAAGAGCTCAAAGAGAATTTATACAGGCCTATAGTCTTGTGAAAATTGTAGTAGGATTTTGTAATGATGGCGAGGGATTTAAACCTGTTCTCTATTTGTTAAAACTGTTCCTTTATATTTTCGTGAAATACAGTTTTAGTAGTTGCTCTGGGGGAAGAATGGCATCTCCTGAATTACACCTTTTCAGTAATGAATGTAAAAGGTCAAACAGAAGTAGGCAAACACTAGAGCACTCAGGAGACTGAGTAAGTCCCTCCCCACACACTTCTGAAAGCTGAGGAAAGGTAATCCTAGCACAGAGAAAAAAAACTTTGAGAAAGTGACATATAGGTCATGGTGGTCTGAAAGGTGAAGCATTTTGCAATTATATAAGAATAATAATTTCAATGTGTCCTTTTGTTTGAGCTTCAGTTTCTTGGGTTAACATTGTGCATATAATGGTAACTACAAGAATGTCTCAGAAACTCAAGTAGAAAATAAAATATTTGTATATGTCTTTTGTTACCTAGGAAAGTTAACTTAGAATGTCCTTTTTCTCATAATTTTCTTTGTGTTATTTTAACTGATAGACTACTTTGTTATACTATATTTTCCTTAAAGTAATCAGAATTGGGGTTTTTTTTGGCTGTGTTCTCAGATAATCTTTCTTTTGTTTCTGCAAATCTGTGTTAAGCATAGTTCTGTATGCACAAGAATGAGTCAATGTCATTGTTAGTTCTCTGTGGCTCATACCTTAGAAATTTTGTCATTCATTTGAAATTGCAACACAATCATGATGGATTATTTTGGTTGAGGTATGTGGGTGTTGTCAGTGATCAGATATTAAGCTGCATAAAAGCAGTATCTTAATACAGAATGCTGTCTTAAATTGCTCTCTTACTGTACCTCTGATGTATACCTAGATGGCAATGGGTGGTGTATCCTAGTTCCTCTGGTTTCATAGTGATATTTTCATGCAAAAAATCATATGACAAGGACTATAATATACATAACAAGACAGCAGTGAGTTGAAAATTTATACATGAAAAGGAAGGTAATGTAGATTTAAATTTATCTTTTTAGTATTGGAAATAGAGCCCACCAGCTTATACAAATTAAAAACTTGAAAAAAAAGCTGAATTCTAAGGCTGAAGTGGAATCTTTGGTATTTCAGAGATAGTTAAAACCCACTTTCCTGCTGGTGACATCAAACTGAAACATTCTATTTCCTTGCTTGGTGTCAGCCTTTTAGCAGTAACTGGAGATAAGAGGATCTGTAAAAGGAATAAAAAAGGAGTAAAGGGAGACTATTTAGAGAATCCAAAGAGTATTTGCCTTGACTTAGAGAAAAAACAGACAGATCCTAGGATCTTTTTAAAACAGGAGAAACTGTAATGGAAAGGATGGAATAGGAGAAGAATGCTTAGGATATGGATTCAGTTCTGGAAATTAACTAAGATGGATGTATGTATACATGTTGATTTCAAATTTATAATGATATGATCTAAGGTAGCCAGAGATTATAATGCATGAAATAGTTGTCTGTGACAGGGGAGACCCGGATTTAATACCGTGGGAGATTCCTTTCACTCCTGTGTAGACTATTTCTGTTGCTCCTGTACTAAAGGTTACAATGTTGTAATCCATACTGAAACAGAAGACAGACCCTGAAACAAAACACATAGTCTACATTTATAAATAAAAGTTTATTTAGTAGAATGTTTTCAAAAAAGAGGAACATCTACAATTCTGTTTTCCTTTAATACCTTCTGCTTTTATGTGTTAATCTAGACCTCTCTTCAACATTTACAAAAAAAAGAAAAGACAATTTTGCCATCAACATGTGGGTTTGTGGAAGCAAGAATACAGGTGCATGACATTTAACCACTTGTGGTTTGGCAGGTTCATAATCTCAGTCTGGAATTTACGTAATGCCTCATGTAGAAATAATGATTACCCACATATATTTTTTCATTCATAAAACACGGAAAGTAAATAAAAGTTTACATTTTTCAAAGATAAAAAATAGACTTCTTTTATTCTAAATTCATACAATGGATTTTACATTCTTGAGTGTGTCATTAGCAATTCACATAAAAAAATCAATGCCTGTTGAGTCACAAACATGCAGCTTTGCTTTGAAAAATATTTTTCATTCCTTCCCTGTGCCTTTCAAAAAGTATACAGTAGGCTGAATATTAATCCTCTGTATATTAACTGCCAACTGTTTCCACTAAACATATTACTCTATTAAAAATAACTGAAGGTTATTGTTATCAAAAGAGAGAAAAAAATACAAAAACTTGCTAGCAATTTCCTGTTCTGTAATTTCCTTCTCACAGAATGTTTTTCCTTTGTGAAAGAAACTCAAAAACACTCAAGAATTACAATCTAGGCCACAGAGACATAAAAATAATTCTCATTTCATTTTTCTCTGAAGTCTTAAAAATCTTGAAAGGACCTGCTCCAAAAAGGGAGATTTCTATGTTATACAGATGCAGTCATATTTGAAAAAACCTTTACTGCTGCTTGTGCAGATCAAAATTATGTTATCCCTTTGTGAAACAGCAGAAGTGTATCTATAACATCCATGAGAACTGGAATGGAAATTTTAACATGAAGAAACTTGGCATATTTTGACCGTGCTTTGAAAATTTTAAAATATTTGATTGTTTTAACTGATTGATTATCTACTGAAAAATGTCTGTCTCAGATTAAGTCTTTCTATGAATCTTCAAATGCTTCAGTATCCTTCAAGAAAGGCTTTTTAATTAATATGTAAATGTATGGATAGAATGCAAGGTACACTGTATACCCTTATTATTCACTTCTTTTTTTAACAGAAATAAAATCTTTTAAAAAATTTCACTGCAACAGATTTTTTTTTAAGAAATGTGGCTTTTTGCTTTTTTGGGTTACCTAGCCAACTTTTATTTGTTTGCATATCTTTGCTACCTTTGCCTGAGATTGTCAACCATCATGAGGAATCAACAAAATCTAGGAATTTTAAATAGCTTTTGTAAAAGAGACTAGAAAAAACACCCAATGAAGGTACAGTGGGAAAAATAAACGAGGCTTTTTGGGTTACTTGGTATGTCATATTACTGCACCAAAAATAGATTTGAAAATTTGCACAGATAACCAGATTGCTCATGCCTGCTATCGCTCTGCCCCTTACCTTACTATGGCATAAGAAATAGAGTTTTAAGGAACTTAGGCAAATATAGATTGTGATTTTAAAACTCCTGTAATTTGCTCTGTTGATATGATTGATATTTCAGTTGTGTCTGCCAATGTTTGGCAGGTTGCCCACATGGAAAGTTAGCATGCAGTTCAGTCTTATACCTCTTAAATTAAACTATCAGTATACAGCTGTTTTTAAGGTCTCATTGTGAGGTAGAGTATATTCTCCCAGCCTGTTTTCAGAGCAGAGGTTCTCCAGCCCCCAGATATCCTCATGGCCCTCCTCTGGACCCACTCAAGCAGGTCCATATCTTTCTCATACTGGCAAACCCAGAGCTGAAGGATACAATCCCAAATTAAAAAAAATACAGTTCTTGAGGCTGTATATTTCAATCAGAGCTTCTTTCAATCTTATAATAAGTTCAGAATCCTGAAGGCTGTAAATAGGAAATGTGCAAGTTCAATGTAGCAGAAAACTATAAGGAAAACAACCCCTTTTCTTCATGTTGTTACAATCCAAAACTTAGTAGTTTCTTTTAACTTTTTAATAACTTGTAACCAGGTGTATTTTTAAAATTGTTTTTTCCTGTGGGATATGATCTCCCTTAAGGTTGTGTCATGCAAATGAGGATTTATAATCTGTTTCTAAAAGATTTGCTTTTTACATATATTTTATTTACATTCCTCTGTTGATTTCAAGTCATCTGGAATAACTGCAAATTGAAAGCTTGCTATAATCACACATTAACCTTTTATTCGTTAAGAGTAGAACTTTGAACTCAGAAGGAAACTAAAGGAGGTCACAGAAGACATTTGTATGTCTTTCGCAGTTAATCGCATTTACAAGTTCCAATTTCTGAAGCTAAAATTTGTTTTCCGATCCATTGGAAGGGTATTTATTTCGTAGTATTCTAAGGTGATCATAACAGTGAGTCATATACCTGAGAGATCCAGAAGATGAGTGAGCCACAGGTCTCTTGAGATCTCTGCTGTTGATAGCAGTAATGGAACGTTTTTAAAAAATCCCCCTCCAGCACTGCAGAAGTGCGTAGTGGTTGCGCCTGACTATAATGCAGATTACAGTACTTAAGAGGGAGATGGGTTCTGCATGCTTCCTCAAAATGTCATGGAGTATCTGGGAACAGGATTCTCCAAGGAGCAGAGTGATGAGGTGAGCTAGAGACAGGGAGTGTCTCTGCAGATTCCCAGTTCTTTGGATTATTTCTGCACAGCAGAACTTTCCTGCATCCCTAATGTATATGTCCTCTTGTAGAAGTATAGACACAGGGAAAAGTTTTTTCTCCTGGTAATACAGAATAGTGCACGGATTTGATCCTTCTTTTACCAGCTTTCAGCAGGAGAAGCATGCTCTATAGCATTTCTGTCACTTTCTATTCTTTTTTTTCCCCTAATAAAGATTAATTCTCTGAAGGGTACTTTTCAACCCTGAGGCCAAGAAGCTGTGTTCTTATATCATGGTGAATTTACATGTAAATGCAGTCAGGATTAAATTAAAGTCTCCAAGTAAAGAATTAATTTGGTGCTTGTTGACTGTTTTAATTCCCTTCCTTGCAAATAATATTTTTCTTCTGTTTTCAGTGTTCGTGAAATACTTAGTTTAAGTATTAAACTAAAAAGTTTAAAAGCCTTTAAGAAAACAGTATTAATATTTTGTTGTACACACAGCTGGTACGCATTTGCCAAGGCACAGTCAGGGAGAATGGTGGTTCTTTTCTCTACATGAGCCCATAAATTGTGTTGTCATCAGCAGGGATTACAAAGAAAGATGCCTCAAAGCACAGATTCTTCCATAGCAAAACAGATTTCTGTGGTACAGTGTGACTGGTGGTGCCTGATGTTATGTGTGTGCAGGTAACATCAGAGCTTACTGTTAACGTCCTATCAACATGGTCAGTCTTAAGAAGGTTTTTTGCTTTAGTTCAGTGAAAGGAATAGAGACTGGGTTTCTTTATTTCTTTGTTTTGTCAAAGAGGGTGTTTCAGAGCCAAGAGTGGAAAGATTGGTCTTTCATTTTATAAGCAGTTGTTTTTATAAATACCAGGCTCACTGCTATGCATGGTGATGTGCACCAGAGTGCATCACCAATAAACACAGGTCACACAATTGTTGCAATCCATCAGTTCACTCTTCCTCTGATTAAAAATTCACTTTGGGGTTCAACCATGTCCCACGGGTGTATCAGATTTCATGCCTGATTTTTAATCTCGGTCTAGTACTTATAAAAACCGTTCACACTCATGCTTTCCATGAGGAGTTCTAACTTGGCAAGAATTACTGATGTTTAATCTTCTGCTTTTGAAGATCAGAATGCAATACAGAAAACTGTTTCCAAAGTTCCCTAAAAATGAATCTGTATGAATCTGTGACATATGGCATATATGTGTTCACTAAGCTTTGACTTTTTAACTGTTAATGCTTTATGCTTGTCGAAAAATCCTCTGAAATGTAATTTACAAACCTCAGCATCAGAGTACAGTCATAGAATTGGATTACGTTGGTTGAACTGCACTCCAGCTAGGGAACTAAATGATAGCAGTCAGATATTTGGATTAGTATCCCATCAAAATCTATGGCAGAAGGGAGACTCTCTTAGTATTTATAGAGATATTTTTCCAGTCGTACTAAGTCGTACTAACTCCTTGGCTTGCAGAATAAACAGGATTTGGGGACAGAGTATAACTGGGCTGCATGACATTAGAGATGCTTGGGATATCCAGCAACCTTGCTCATAATTGAGGTTTTGCTGTTGCTATGCCTTTTTTAATACTTAGAAGATTCAGCTGAGCTAATACTTTTTGAAGGGAAGAGGAATCATCTTTCTTTATTCTTTCTTTTTCCTGAAATGTGAATTATGTTAGGCCTGCAAAGTGTCTGATAGTCAGAAATGGGGTCTCACACATAAACAAGAAACAAAAAGCAAAAGCTTCTATTGAAATATGCCAATGTCAGTCTGAAGCAAAGATGAAGGAGTCTGAATGTGAGGGAGCAGAACTGATTTTGTAATTCCCCTTTTGCCTAAATGAGGACTAAATTTATCTGGCCATGATGCTCTGTGAGAGTTTTGGTGTTTATTTGTTTTATTTCCATAAGAGAATCCTAATTTTGAAAATACGTTAGTAATTATCTGGTCTTGTTGTGGAAAAATAGGCACTCGGGTTCTGTGTATGTTGGGTTATTCTTTGGGGGGTGTGGATTGCATTGGTTTTACATGTTCTGAGCTAAAAGAAAAAAAAAGAAAACTTTGCTTCTGCCATTTATAAAACCCCTACAGAATTACATCCTGAAAGTGATATACTCGTGGCTGGGAATATTTTGCCATGCTTTTTGTAGCATTTGTGAGTGGTATGTGCTTCCCAGCAAATGTTGTTTGGTCCACAGTGGGGCAGAGTTTTGACAACAGCATGAATTATTCATATCTTGTTCTAAGGGAAAGAGAAAAACTCCCAAACTTCTACATCTTTCAGATTTGTTATTAACTGTACCTGCAGTTGTACCAACATATGCAAAAATAGATACAGGTAGAAATATGAACCGACACTTTTGAGCAATTCTGTTCCTATTTCACATATGAAAGTGCGATACCCTAACACTTCTGTCATCTCTAAAATACAGCTCCTGTTGAAGTTTGCTAAAAGTGGTTCCATTCTCATTGTTTCTCAGGTCATAGCTATTCATTCCACTTATGTATTTATCTTTTTTTCAATGTACTTTACATAGCATCTTGTTTCATTTCATATGCTAAAGACTGTCAACTGCTAAGAAAATGTTAATAGCTTACCAGGAAAAATAAAATAATCCTATGGACTAGCAAGCTCACATAACATGATACTGGGTTTATTTGCTCACCTATTTAATCCAATTTAGTAAAAATGCACAGGGGATTTTTATTCATGGAGATCAGAGAAGTTTTTTTTGAAATTTAAGCTCTGAACATGTGAAGAGTTTTTGAAAATCCACCGCTTTAGTGTTTACTTGTAGCTTCTGTAACCACTGGACTTGTGCATCATGATTATTGGATTCTCTTACTGTCTTTTTAACCATGATTTGACCTTGTGAACGGCTCATATTTCATTCTCAACACAGTGTTAGGGTAGAAAAACAGAAGCCTAATCAGGGACTTAGTGTTCCATCACACAAAGGCTCTCATATTAATAAACTGTTCATATCTTTATGAAGGTATCAGTAAACAACATGAGGTTTCTAACTCATACCAGATGTTGAAATTATATAGGTGGACTGCACAGCTTCACTATTTTGGGGATTGGGCAAGGTGAAGAAAGCTGATTAGACTTTATTTCTAATATCCCTGGGAATTTTCTTTCTGGAATCTCTACTTTTAGCATTTGTTTTAAAATCTAGCAACAGGAACCTTTCCTTTTTTTTTTCAAGCCCCACTGTATCAATGGAAAAATTTTGGTAGAAATTGTTGAGTAGAGCATAGTGTCTTTATACAGTATTTCAAATTTCAGCTGAGTTACAGCAAGAAACAACTTTCTACCAAAGTAAGCAAAGTTTGTCAATAAGATGGAAAACTGCTGTCACCAAAGGTCTGTTTTAGCAAAAAAAAATGCAAACCATGATATAAAAATACCCCTTTATATGAGTTTCTTACAAGTGCCTCAGCTAGTAGTTATAACAAAGACTGTCTGCCATCTTACTGTTGAAAGATCACAATTTTAAATGAGAAACCTCTAGTCTCAACTCATCTCTGCTAAAATAAATGTTTTGAAATGAAATTCAGATTTGGTATTGGTATAAAACATCAAGGAAATTGGCCTAAACCCCAAATTTAATTTCTATAAATTTTCAATCTGTTTCCTTGAGTTTAAAGAGCAGACAAGATATAGTGGATATGCCTCATATTTAAATTGCAGCTTGAAGAGGTGTTATAAAAGATTTGTGAATGTGGTAGCATATTGCATGTCTCATATGAAAATATCAGACATTAGGAGGTCTATGATTATAATAAGCATCTCTAAACTTAAACCTGTAATTACCTATGACACTTAATGAGCATTTCTTAATGCCTCTGTCAAAGCTGTATAAATTCTACATAAATTCTTACATTTCCTCCAAAAGATTAAAAAATTGGTATCAGTATAATTACAATTGTTTTCATATATGAAAAAATACAGTACTTACTGACTTATAAAGCAGTCTGCTGAATAATATTTTAATCTTAAAAAATTTATATTAAATAAATGGTCTTTGTCTTAAACTAAATTCATGACGGAGGCTCTTTTTGCTTTCGGCAGTGGAATTTTTGATTTTATTACTCCAGCATCTACACCTCTCTCCTTTAGACATGAATCTTCCTTTGTTTGCCACCTGTTTCATTTTTTGAGTGAAGTACAACTCCTACTGTTGTTATAGAACAGGAAAGATATGAGCTGAGCCTGCTCACAGAGACAGAAAATCAGGACACCACCATGCACCAGGTCAGAGACAGGCATCCTGGGACAGTGAATTCCTCATCACTGGTGAAAACAAGCAGATGATATGTATTTTGAATATAAAGCTTTTGTTCAAGGCACATCGCCTTTTTACTCTTCTATTCTTTTGATACCTTCCCAAGAGTTTCAGGTCCCCAAAAGTTAACATAACAAGATTGGATGTGTGAGTTCTATGAGTTCTGAGTCACAGTGTAAAGCAGACTTCACTATTTACTTTTCTTCTTTGGACTATCAGCACCTACTGTGTGTTGCCCGTTACTTTGTCAGTAGAAAGATAAAACAAAATTAGTATCCCTCTGAAGCTTGAGGGCTGATGACATGTTGCTATGCATGATGGTCATGGAGCATCCTAAAAGAAAGGCATTTAATTACAAACCTTCAACATAAATCACCCTGAGCAATGATGTACGGATCCCCTTGTCAGATATGCTTCCTACATGTGGTTGTCTGGCAAATTGGAGAATTTATGAAGCATTAAACTATGCCAGTCTTAGCTGGATTTAACATACAATAACATTATGATCACATAAAGCTCTTCATGAATGAGATTTGAAAAATGTTAACTATGCCAATCTCAAAGGATCAGAGCAATGACTATGATGGTGTGTCTGTGCTGGTTATTTCTACTTAGCTATCTAAATGTATTACAGTAACTAAAAGACTAAATTAAAATGCAGAAAAGGAGCTTGAGGTAGGATTAGAGAATAAGGCCCCCTGGACACATTCAGCACCATTTAATGATGTATATCATAAAGAGAATTTGTTTTAATCCATAGATAATGCTCTGGCATAGGAAGTGTGGATTTTTGAATTCTAGTATTTTTGTCATTCATTTTTCTTTTAAAAACTTAATTTTTTAATGAAACCTTATGTTTTATAGGATGCATTATCTCATAATATCAGATTTGTGTGGTGAGCATTAGCACACATGCAGCCTATTTGTCAGGAAAGAAGAGCCTGTGGTCTCTCCAGCCATGCCTTGTATGCTGTCTCCCTTTTAGCTCAGGACAGCAATTGAGCACCTTGATATTAAAAAGAGAATACCAGTTAGGAAGAATAATGGGAAATCACTGTAGCTCTCAATAGATATGCTAACCTTCACAGTTTAGCTCCCTGCTAGCCCAATTTATTTAATCTAGATTCATGTACATCTTATTTACCCAAATATGATGATTTAAATGTTTAGCATATTCCTGTACCTATGCAAGATTTTTCCCTTTATAATATTGCCTATAGTCTGCTACCTATTCTGCTGAGGACTTCAATACTTCCTTTAGTCCAGATGGATCTCCTGCCACTTGCTTTTCCTTTGCTATATATTATCCCTTATCAGTCCTGTGGAGGAATGTGGTCTTTCTGAAGCAAGATCTCATGAAATATGAGGAATCAGAACTTGCTTAGCTGCCTCTGGGAGCTGATTGAGGACCCATCACAGTTCCAGGCTCTGCAGTTTTAAATTTTGAGGGGTAGCAAAAACTTCAGAACCTAAGGCTGCAGTGAAGTTGTTCAATAAACCATAAAGCTAGTAAGGTCTGTAGAGCAAGAAATTTGATGTGTTGGTAAGGTATTCCCTTCCATTCATGCCTGTAGCATTTTCTCAGAGTTCATTTTTAAAAGGTCACATTAGCAATTTGATCATATATTCATAAAAATTCTTCTGAATTATTGCTACATTGTTTATTTATCATTGGCTTTTGGCTTTGTTTCTTCACAACTAACTCAATCAAAAAAATTATTACTCTTTTAGCACCTGGCTACTAATGTTTAAAAATTTACTGGCTGGTCTATTTAGATGGTTTGGTCTTCATTATCACCTGGTGTATTTGCAGTGCCTATCTACAAGATATGGATTTTTTCGATATCACAGCAGAGCCCAAATTGCTTTAGGGAGAAATAGATATCACCTGCTGATAACCAAAGCCTTGGTGTTCAATACTGAAACAGGCAGTGTGCTCTTAGCTGACCTGAACCTGTACCCTGGTGTACTAGATTAATAAAGATAAATCATGAATACATAAATACACCTTTAGTTCAAAAGATTCAGTTTGAGCCTTTCTATGTGTCTGTGTCAGTAGTGGAAGACAGAGTAGTTCCTACACAATGCATTAAAATACCAGCTTTAATGGGGACTAATAGTGAATTATCAAGAAGAGGTCCTAAACTGGATGTGTTTATGAAGTTACATGCCCGGTGTCTTAAAACACACTTCAGTGGCTACTTCTTTTCAAGTAAATATGTTACATGTGCCTCTGGTTAATGCATGTCTTAGTCTGGGACACAGACACTAAACCCAGTGAAGCCAAATAATAGATGATAATATCTTATCTTCTCAGTGCAATTACCTTTTTAAATGAGAAGAACCTTTCACTGAAAGGATAAACCTGTCCATAGGAGGGCTTTAAAATCTTTAAAGATGATGTACGTGGACAGGTCATTGACTAAGACTAATATTAGACTAAGAATAAGTTATCTCTTAGTTTTTGTAATAAATTCAAAGTAAGGTTATAGCGTCCTTAGGAAACAGTACCTTAATTAGAGGTTATCCTTCAAGGCACTCACAATGTCTTATCAGTGCTTCTTTTATCTTAAAGGTAGTTTTGATAGCAGCTTAGTGCTGTGAGCAAGCTGTCTTTTTGATAATCAGCATCCGTTTTCCGGTGTTCCCGTTCTTACTTTGAAAATGTTCTTCCTTTTCAATCGATAATTATATTTTTAAATTGGGGATTATGTGATTAGAAGGAAATCAGAGTTAATTTTAAAGGCAGTATATTGATATTGAATTGCTGTCTTATGTGAGGTGACTTTTCTTATGGGAGATAATTCTCCCCCTCTAGTCTGCCCTCGTGAGACTCCACCTGGAGTAACACCCTGTGTTCACCTCTGGGGCCCTCAACACAAGGAAGACATTAATGTATTGGAGCGAGTCCAGAGGAGATCCACTAAGTTGATCCGAGGTCTGGAGCACCTCTGGTTATGAAGACTGGCTGAGAGAGATGGGGCTGTACACCCTGGAGAAGAGAAGGCTCCAGGGAGACCTCACTGAGGCTTTCCAATACTTGAAGTGGCCCTTCAAGAAATATGGAGAGGGACTTTTCACAACAGCATGTTGTGCTAGGACAAGGGGGATGGCCTTAAGGTGAAGTAGGTTACATTTAGATTAGATATTAGGAAGAAATTCTTCACAATAAGGGTGGTAAGGAACTAGCATAGGTTGCACAGAGAGATTATGGACTCCCCACCCCTGAAAGTGTTCAAGGCCAGGCTTGATGGGGCTCTGAGTAACCTGGTCCAGTGGAAGGAGTCCCTGCCTATGAAAGGGGAGGTGAAACTAGATGATCTTTAAGGACCCTTCCAACCCAAACCATTCTATGAGTCCATGTAATTTGTGCTATTCAGTAGCCTAAAATGTGTATGTGTCCTGGTTTCAGCTAAGATAGAGTTAATTTCTTCTCAGCAGCTGTTACAGTGCTGTGTTTTCGATTCAGAATGAGAATGGTGTTGATAACGCACTGATGTTTTAGCTTTGCTTAAGTTGGGTTTATCCCAAGTCAAGGACTTTTTTCCTTGTGTCATGCTCTGCCAGTGAGGAGGTGAGCAAAAGAAACTGGGAGAGAGCATAGGTGGGACAGGTGACCTGAACTGTCCAAAGGGATATTCTACACCAGAGAACATCATCCCTGGCATATAAAACAGGGGAAGTTTCCTGGCAGGAAAGCAGGTCTGGGTTTTGGGAAGGGGAAGTACGGCATTGGTCAGCAGGTGGTGAGCAATTGCATTGTGCATAATTGGTTTATTTCCTTTTTATTATCATTATTGTTATTATTCTTATTATTGACCATTATTATTGTATTTTACTTTATTTTAATTATTAAATTGTTCTTATCTCAACATACAAGTTTCACTTCGATTCTCCTCGCCATTCCACTGGGGTAAGGAGGGAAGAAAGGGGTGGGTTGAGCACGTGGCTGCGTGGTGCTTGATTTCTGTCTGGGCTTAAACCACGAAATATGGTAGAGATCTTTTGGCTTATGGGCTATTTCATTTTTGGAGTTTTATTTTGATTATTTTATCAGGTCAGAAATCCTTTTGGCTTTACTCTGAATTCAGCCTTGAAGGTTTTTTTCTCCCACCAAACCTTTTTTCCTCTCCGTGTCTCCACTGTACAGATGTATTGTCATTATTTTGATCCATTGTACAATTCAATCTTTACTGACAACTCAGAATTAATCTTTTTATTGGCTTCTTGTCAACATTATGAAATAATTTCAGAGCTGTCTGTTTTCCTTCACTGATGTCTTCTGTTAAGAATTAGGAAGATCCTATCTTTGTATTGCAAAGAGAAATTATCTTCAGCTTTGAACAAATCTCTAGCATTACCCAACTCCATCCTTTAATCTTCAGGTCTAATATGGATTATTGTAGGTGTTTTGCAATCCTTCATCAAGCATTTTTTTTGTTTTAATAATAAATCTGCTGTATATTTCCACTAAACTAAGGCCATGGGCATATGTTACTATAGTATTATTATCTAACAGTGAGGATGATTTGGGCTGTTCTAGATGACTTTTCCTGAAGCAGATTGGTGTTCTGGATTCAGTTTCAAAATCTATTACAAAATTCAGAGTTTGCTTTTTGGAAGCTTAACTATCATCTAATAAACTAAACATGGTTCAGAAATGTATTTAATTTCACTCATTTCAAATCCCTTTTCTTCAGCCTTTTACAGTAAATACCTTGTTTCTTCTGCAGTCATTATCTCTCTCTTCTAAAACGTCCTCATTTTGTTGAAGAAACACTTCTTTCCCCCTGAATTTTTTATAGCATGATTTGACTGCAAAGTTGAAAGGCCACATTGTTTCTAAATTCATAATTAAGTTTTTATGTCTTTTTAAAATTCTTTATCTATCTAAGAAGATTCAAATCCCTTTTCTCCGTCCTTACACAGGACCGTGATAAAAAGCACGCATAAGTTTGTTTTATTCTTATTTATAGGAATCTGGCCTGCACCACCACCGTCTATGTCTAACCAAAAAGTAGAAGGATTTTGTTAATAAAATTCACCTGGGCACAGGTGGTATTTTTGATTGTATTATTGAATAATGGGCAGTAATGTACTACACATAAATGTCTGCTTCTACTGGATACACAAGTAGCAATAGTAAGTATGGTCTTTACATGGGATAATATTTCTCTGGTCTAGATACATTTTTCTTTACCAGTTTCATATGTGTGGGATCTGTCTAGCAAGGTGGAGTAACTCCCTCAAGAGTTTGACTGAATTTTTGGTGAGTAGGTGTCATTATGCAAATAAAGACTAATACGTAAAGAAATAACTTGTGATATTTGTGGATAGTAAAATGTGTGTTTAATGAATAATTCCCAAGGAAATGAAAATTGAAGTAGTGCAAGTTCTAATGATACTTATAACTGCTGGAAATTTTCAGTGAGCAAAGAACCTGCCCAGACTAAATAAGACCTGTGAAATTGCTGTGATCTAGGGTCTGCGATAAATGCTAAAATACATATTCCTAGCCTATGTGTATGTATGTCTGTGCACACTAGTAAAACACAGGACTTGTCAATCAAGGGTACTAGGGGACTCCGAAATGTGTGTAAGTTACTCAGTGTGTAAGTTACTCATGCCTTGGTGTCACAGAGCTTGGGAAACCTGGCTCCTAAACGGGAACACTTTTCCTTACTTCAAGGTTAGTGATTGAATTTTTAAAATGTACGGTCTCTGCACTCTTTTTATAGATCTGTAGTCCCTAGCAAGTCCGTATGAATACACAGGCTGATCTAAAGGTGATCTACCACCTCGCTACATTTGAAAATGTGATTTGAAAAAGAGATTAAATAAATGCTATTAAGGATAAAAGGTAGATGCATGCACATTCTAATATTGGACTCAAGGTTGAGTTTTTAAAAATTTGTTTCATCTTACAGTTCAAAAACATTTTTCTGAATACTAAACATAATTTTTGCACAAATGATCAAGGCAATCCAAAACTCTGTCTTTCACGACACATTTACAAAGCTTTCATGTTTATGCATGATTCCTGTAAAGGGGTTTGAACAGGAGGAGAAGGGAATTTTCAAACATTGGTGAGCTTTAGATAAATTACTTCATTGATTTACTTGTTCATGTAGCAAATGATTAAAATGGCCTTTGAACAATGTTGATATTTATCTCCCTGTATTTAATTTAATAGATAAATGTAGTCAATATCAGCAGGAATCTGCTATCTTTCATAAACTTTTTCATAGGCATCTATTATTTAAGAGGACAATTCTGCATTTATTGATCATATTAAATGGTACTTTCATTTATTTTCAAGATTCCAGTTAATGTTTTGAAAGGAAATTTATTTACAGTAATATGGAGCAAATAGCAGTCAAGAAATAGAAAAGAATTGTAGGAAAAGTACATCTATGTCAAAATTATGTTTTACTTCCCAGTCCTTTAATGGCATGTTTAGTTAAAAAAAAAAAAAGCAATATTTTTTTAGGAGTATAAACCCTTTCTCTGGTGTTTAACATGTTAGGCGACTAATTCCACCTGCTGCAAAATCTCTTGGTTCTCACACTTCAGCTGGGCTACCAGGCAACTATAAATCTTTGGTAAACACAGAGGATCCTCAAACACTGCTTAGTCAATATTTCTTTTGGAAAAACAAGAGTTGTCTGGGAAAACCTGACATACTTCTGTGTAGTCTTCTGCAGCCTGTCTGTGAGGTCAGCATATACAAATAGTGCTGAACAGGGGTAGAAAACATGCTGGAAAATCAGTCTCTCTTTTTCTCCTTAGTAATTGTGAATATGCCCTCCTGCTTTAATAACTGGATTTATAAAGCTAGGGTATAAAAAAAAGCAATAAGCTATTTCTACGATAATAGTTGCTTAAGCCATATAGAACCTAACGGGTGATGCACTATTTTGGCTTCAACTTAATAGATGCTTACAAAGGACTCTGAATTAAGATACTTCAATGCATGGAATATTTGCCATGTCATGGAACATATAGGGTAGGGTAAGGCAAATACATCCATAGTTAAAATCAAGAGTCATGCCCAAGGAGTAGGTACTTGTGGACTAACATTTCCAATTTAATAATATTCTCTAGAATAATTGTAAGAAATGATGGAGTCTTCTTTTTTTCTTGCAGTTTATGGGGATTGGAAGGTTGAAGTTCTCTTATTTACCAAGTTTAACACATAAATACCTCAGCCTTTCCCTCATCCTTGGTGATAATGTTCCCCTCTGCGTCTAGTAAAAACGCAGTTTTCCCTTGGCCCTCCTTTTGTTCTTAACATATTTATAAAAATATTTTTTATTATCTTTCACAACAGTGGCAAGATTGAGTTCTAGCTGAGCTTTTGCCTTTCTAATTTTCTCTCTACATGACCTAAGGACATTCTTGTACTCTTCCAAAGTTGGCTGTCCCATGTTCCAAAGGTCATAAACTCTTTTTTCCCTGAATTTTTGCAAAAGCTCCCTGTTCAGCCAGGCTGGCCTTTATCTCTGCCGGCTTGTCTTTCAGCACATAGGGACAGCCTGTTCCTCCACCTTAAAAGTATCCTTAAATTGTGTTCTGCCGTCCCAGTCCCCTTTGTTGTTAAGGTCTGTTTCCCAGGTGACTCTCTGAATCAGCTTCCTGAACAGGCCAAAGTCCACCCTACAGAAGTCCAAGGTAGAGCTTTGGTTGACCCCTTCCTTATTTCACCAATTGAAACTGAAAACTCTACCATTTCGTGGTCACTGTACTCCAGATGGCCTCTGACCACCACACCTCCCATCCGCCCTTTTTTGTAACCAGCAGGTTTAGCAGGGCACCAGCCTTTGCTAGGCTCACTTCCCAGTTTCACACACTCCTAAACGAACTCCTCTCTGTTGTGTTGAGTTTCCAGCAGACGTACAGCAGGTTAAAGTCTCCCACAAGAACAAGGGCTAGGTGAAAGGAATAGGCAATGTGATTATAAAACTCAGGAAGCATTACAGTATTTGAGAATAACTGAGTTATGTGGCAATAGAATAATTCTTGCGTGATGCTTAGAGACAGAAGGTAGTTTATTAATTCATGTCTGTTGTTTCATAATATTGAATTAATTGGATTAATCTTAAGAGATCAGTGACGTGTATAGATATTGCTGCATTTGTAGGTCATTGCGCAAAGGGCAAGTCATTAATACTTTTTGCTACTGGAATAAATCCAAAATACAGTCCTGATATCCTTTTAAAATATTGAAAATACCAAAAATTTTGTAGAGCCATTGCGTACCTATGAAATCTGGGAAAATAAAACAACTGTCATCTCTCTGATTACAGTGCTAGGTGCTTGCGCTTGAGGATTCCTTCTGATTTATGTCTCATTTACAGTATCCTCAGTGAAAGAGGAATACATATATGAAATTGGTCCTCAAGTAGAGTGGGATTTCTGATTGGGTACTTTCCAGAAAATCCCGTGACAATATGAAATTCAGTCTTGGAAATCAAGATTTCAGTATTTAATCTAACACTAAAGGCAGCTAAATGAAATGAAGAAACTTTAAAAAACCCTATTAAAACTGCCAAAAATATGTCCTAGAATATGAAGAGGAATAATTAAGGATCTAATCTGGCTTCTCAGGATATGCGTCTGTATGCAAATATGGCCTGTCTGTATAATCACTGGTACAGTTGCTGGTGGGTAGATGCCTGAAACAAAATTGTTAAGCAACAGTGGCTCTATTAAGATGCTGATAGCCTGGAAATGGGCGCAGAAAAGCTGTCATGACAGGACAGCAGAACTGATCCTTTTGCTGAATTCTTGTGACACAGAACAAATTGAGATTTTTCTCAAGTGTTACCCACCAAAAAACAATCTGTCCCTGATTTTCCTAAGCTGTGTTGGGTAGTTTTGGAAGGTCGATCACTCACAAGATCAGTTGGTATTGGCCTATTTCATGGCTACTGTAAAGTTAAAATAGGTTAATAGATTCTATGATTGCTTCTTATTTAAAAATTCTTTTAACTGTTATTGCAAAATACTATTTTAAGGTTGGGGTTTTTTCAGGACAAAAGCTTACAGGTTTGTTTTTTTCAAAAGGCTGAGAATTGCAATGAAAAAGATACATTAATATACAGGATAGCAGACTTTCAATGATATTATATGACATGTTTTCATAAACCCACACAGATTAGGGATACAAAACGTCTATTAATTTTCAGTTAGCTGAATTCCCTATGTGTGGCAGCATTGTTCCCTGTAGCGTATTTTTCTGAGCTTTGTTAGGCTCCATTTTAAATGACCCCTGCAACTAGACTTTTACAGCTGCCTTGGGAGATTTCCAAGGTCATGAGATGGGAAATTTCAGGGCACTGTGTTTATCTATAGCAATGTTAATGGAACTAATAATGTATTCAGTATGTTCTTTAAGGTTAGTTCCTTGATTGTTGACATACTCTTAAGAACTGAAGTAGGCAGTTATTCTGGATTCACTTGAGATTTACACAAGAGAAGAGCAAAAGATCAAGAGATTCATGGCATTCTTTTCAATTTTTCACAAGAATTATTTTTTGTTCATCTTTTAAAAAATCCAGTCTTTCGAATATAGCTACCACGGGCATAATATTACCGTAAAACTTTTTTTTTTCCAGGAAAATTTATGATTCTGCCCAGGACATACAGGAATAGAAACGGGCTGTGTCAATAGTTAGGGCAGTCCTCAGTAACTGAGGATAATAGGTTTAAATCTCTCACACACTGGTATTATTTTAGCAATCTACTTTTCTCCCCCACCCATCAGTTGCCCAGCTGTATCTAAACTGCTGTAAATGCCTTGGCTGGATACTTCCTCCTAAGCTATTCTCATTCATCTGACAGCCCATTAACAGACTGGGTTGGAAAAGTTAGAAGCTCTTCATAGAGAATGCCTGACATCCAACATCTTTATTTAGTATGCAGAACTAGGGGTTGTTACTATACATAGGTTGTGGGTAGGCTGAGCCTGAGTCTCAAAGACACAGTAAAAGCCTGAAAATTGCCAGTGTCTGAAATAGAATTGCAAAAGAACCTCGATTACTATTAGATCCCAATTAATAAATAGTTTGTGGAGGTTCAAGATGCAAGGTACAGTACTGGGCTTGTGCTGAGTATTTTTCTGGGAGCCTGGGAGACCAGGGTTCTGTTGTATCACTGGTATTTTTGGAGAAACTAGCATCATTGCAAATGTCCTCGGTTTCTTTACTGTGTTTGAGGCTCTTTCCATTTGGAAATTCCTTTTACCAGTCACCTGGAGAAAAAAACTTCACCCCGGGTAATCAACAGAGGGTTGAGTCATCTAAATCACTGTTTAAACCTTTGCGTTGTTATGGACTGCTATACATGTGATGTATTTCATGACAATGGAGCATGAGTTTCATGATAAGTATGAGACAAGACAGTCACATGAAGGTCTCACTTTTCTGCTCGCTAACGAATAGTCTTCATTCAATATATACAGAAGTTATGTATCTATACATATCTACATAGCTATGTATGCTAATAATAGCAGAATGACAAAAGAATTATTTAAGTTATTGAATTTAATTTATCTTGGTTAAGAAAGATAGATCACAAGCTTAAAGTAACTTGCTTATAGTAAATTTTATTTTTTTTTAAAACAATTAATTTAAATACTCAAAAGACCTGGGGTTTTTTTCTATAAGGCTTTTGAACACTAGGGAAAGAAAAAGAAAATAATTAGGAAAGTAAATAGTCTTGTAGAAAAGGTATTAGTTAGACCTTTTTTCTGTTCTACACTTCGATACAACTGAGAGCAAATGATTTAATCTTGTGCCATAGTGCTTCTTTGTAAGACAGAGATAATGTTTCATTCTTTTTTCTCACACTTTTGTTTGTTTTTCATCATATACATTTGTATTACAAGTGCCTTGAGACACCGTTATCCTTTGTTATATATAGGTAGATTAAGAAATGGAGAAAAAAAAAGGACTGGTTTTGTCTGGGGTAGGTGGGGCCTACATCAATACTGAAAAGGAAAGGTAAATTCATTACTGCAAAGAATAGGTTTTGCACATAAGGCATTGGGTATACAAGTTAAAAATCTGTATACAACCTTCTGATAGGAGTTTTGAAGAAACTCTTCCTGCTTTGTTGGGTTTCTGCTTGAGATGTTGCCTTTGAAACAAAAAATATTTATCTCAAGGATTACTTTATTTCACTGAATTTTGTGTACAGCTGAGATAAAAAATTCCACTTTTGTTTTATTAAGAGCAATTTCATTTATGTTACACCTGATGTTCAAACATCTGGGTTTGTGCACCGGAATTGTCAAAGATACTGGACCAGTCACAAAGTTTCTTTTTTTTTTTTCTTTTTCTTTTTTTAATACCTCAGTGACAGTGCTGGAAATCTCATTTCTTCGTCCTGATTTGATTGGAGCAGGGTTTCGGATTTGATTATTATTTGAAGTACGGATGTATTTTTACATAAATACTAAAGCCCAACTAACTTTCTCAAATAAGTTAGTGTTTTACTAGAAGATAAAGTAGTTGTATTAACTGATGCTTAGGAAGAACTATAGGAGGGCTGAATGTGAGGTGAAGGAAAAGCAGATAACTATGATTTGTTAGGAGGGCTTTGCCTTTCATTTATTTTAGTTTAATGATAGCTCTTGTACACACATACAGACCTTCTCTGCATTGTCTTTTGTTTGCTGCCTGTTTAATTGAATTAATTAATTCTTCAGAATTTACCAAGAGTTGCTACTGAGATGGCAGGTTAGCTGGCATTGTAACATGTTGTAAGGCTCATGCATGCCTAAGTCTAGCAAAAGGAGGAGGGGGACCTTACTGATAACTGGGCCTCCTCCACAACCTAAATACACGGAGATTGCAAAGTCTCCTCAGCAGCCAAGTCACACTTGCCAGTTTTTAATTATTTGAATAAGGAACAGTGATCCTCATTTCAAATTTCAGATTTCCCAAATTATTTTAGACATGTTAAAATACCATAACGCTCCCTGGAGCTGATTTGTGTTTATGCTTTGTGCTGTGAAGCAGTTTTTTGTAAAGGAAGGAGGAGACTTTGAAAATGTGAAGAATGTGACAATTTAAATTCTTTAAAAATTCCATTTCCTTGATCACAGAAGAGGGGAAAAAGCAAACTGCCAGTAATTTAAATATTATAATTTCTGTCATAACTTGACAGCAGATGTGAACAAAAGAGACAGGAAATAGATGAAGACAGAGGAAAATTGAGAGCATAGAAGCTAGTGTATGCAGAGCTGGATAATGTCTGTTGAAACAACGTGACTTTGCTTGGTTTCTATAAATGCTCTGCAGCTAAATTAATGTAAGTCAGATTTTTCTGGCAGGCAATGTTATTTTCAACTTGGCTTATGAATGAACACAGGATCAAAAAGGATTTTTTTTCTTCCATATAGTAAGATCATTTGATCATTTTTTCCTTAACCTGAACATACATGTTTCTACAAACACATGCTACAAAAACTAGAGAGAGAGAGGAAGAAAGAAAGAAATTGCTGTGGGAAATTGCAAAAGTAAGGTTGCTAGGCTGAGTACTCTTTGTTTCTTACTTAGGATACCTGGTATAGAGTAGCAGGGGCTATAACAAAGATACATCTGTAAGTGGGTGCGTGCCTGCATATCCTTGCAGTTAAGTTCCTTAAAAAACCCAGTATGCTTTAATGAAGACTATTTTTAAACCCTTTTATATAAGCAAAAAGAAGCAGAGGGAGCTGGCAGGTTTTTATTGTTATACTTGTTAAGTATTATAATTATTTTGTAGCAAAGTGGCGGGGGAGAGCTGTAGTTGTAACTAGCACTTGTTTATTAAAACATTAATCATAGAAAAATTACTCTTTCTGTCCTTGGGTCCTGGTTTAAATTCTAAACTTATGTTCCTACAGCAGCAGCAAATTCTTATTTTAAAATACTTTGTGGTAAAGTCTTGGTATATTCTTCTCCCTCTGAAAATGTAGATGTTCATTATTAAACAAGTTGCCATGCAAGTTACAACTACAGAGCGAATTACATTTATGTTTTGGAAGAAGGGAGGGGACAGGAAAGAATGTCCCCAACTTCTCAGAGCATTAGTGCATGTGATGTACATCTCCCAGTTTTCTCCTGGTCTTTCACTCCCTGCATTTCCATGGCCTCGTCCTCTCATCTTCAGTCTGCACTGGGCTTAGCATCCTATTTCTACTGCTGCTGTCAATAGCTGTCAGTGTCCAGTGTCAGACAAGTGTCACCTCTGGGTGCCTTTGGAGGGGGGCTTATGAAAGGAACAACCTTCAGAGCCTCTTGGCCTGCTGTCTGATCAGCAAAGATGAAAACAGAGAAGAGACAACAAAAGTTTCCTTTTCATAATTGACATTAAATTTGAGAAAGTAATTTGAGAAAAGCCATGGAATATATGACTACCCTGATCTCAGCAATGCCATTAATCCAGGCCTTTACTGTCAGAAAATTTCCATGGCTCATATGTATGTTTCTGTTATAGTTTAACCCCAGAGAGCAGCCAAGCCCCACACAGCCACTTGCTCATCCCCCCACCAGCAGGACAGGGAAGACAAATGTAAAAGCCAGAAAACTCATGGGTTGAGATAAACACAGTTTAATAAGGAAAGAAAAAGCCATACACACCAGCAAAGCAAAACAAGGAATTGATTCAATGCTTCCCACGGGCAGGCAGGTGTTCAGCCATCCCCAGGAGAGCGGGGCCCCATCACACACAACGGTGACTTGGGAAGACAAACACCATCGCTCCAAATGTCCCCCCATTCCTACTTCTTCCCCGCACTTTATATACTCAGCATGATGTCAGGTGGTCTGGAATGTCCCTTTGGTCAGTGTGGGTCACCTGTCCTGGCTGTGTCTTCTCCCAACCTCCCATGGGCCCCCAGTCTCCTGGCCAGCGTGGCAGTAGGAAAAGCAGAAAAGGCCTTGCCTCTGTGTTATCCCTGCTCAGCAATAACAAAAACATCTCTGTATTATCAACCCTGTGTTCAGCACAAATACAAAACACAGCCCCACACTAGCTACAGTGAAGAAAATTAACTCTACTCCAGCCCAAACCAGCACAGTTTCTACATAATCATTTATTTGAACCCGTTAACTGTGATTGATCATTTTATGATGTCCCATTACATTGCATTTTTTGAATACCTCACACTTTAACCTAAAGTATCTTGATGAAGTCTGTCCCACTGTCTGCATAATCTCCTTGCACAATATCTTTGGACTCATGATAGGAAAACCCAAATAAAAAATCATATACCACCGGCATGAAAGTTAACTCATGGGCATAAGCCCACTGGAATTTCTTAAGTAGTGCTGTTGTACGTGTGTATCATACTTCATTTACAAATAAGAACGTGTCTCACTGGAGATTTTGTTTCAACATGTTTCTGATGACAATATTGGAACAGGCTGTAGACTTACAAGATGACTTAACCTCCACTGAAAAATAGATTCAAAGTAAACTATTTGAACTGTATATGCTTTGTATCTGCCTAGGCCCCAGCCACTGGAAAGTTTTTATGAATATCAGTGGGTCTTGTGTTAAAAATATGCTCTGCACTTACTGCCATATTTTCTAATTTCTTAGCTTTTTTATAGTCATGTGTAATAGTATTATATTTAGAGAGGCAAAAAATGTTTTTTACTATGTAAGGTATGCTTATTTTGACCCAGTAATAATATCTATAAGCCTGTCATTTCAGGACCATCCAAAGATTTCCAGAGGGCTTACTTCCCTCTGGTTTTACCTTATAATTTTGAAACTTACTTATATGATCATTTTGGAAGATGCTAACGTGCTTGCTTGAAAGCCCTGGGCCTATAGAACATGTATATATTTTATATACTTTCTATTCCCCTGCCTTTCCCTGCCTATAGAGCTAGCAGAACTATCCAGTATTTGCATTATAGTCACACCTGTCATAAATGTTTAGAAACAGACTGTAACACATTATAATGAGTTGGCCTTGTCCACCATGTCTTATAAAAGTAAATTTTGTATATTTTTAGATGTAACTCCAAATACCCATTCTCTTCCGGAATAGCCCCACTTAGATGCCAAGTACAAAATCACAGGAGAAATAAAATCCAGAATTCCCCCAGCATTGCTATATGATACTCAACCCATTAAAAATTGGTAAAACAGGGGCCAAGAACTTTTACATCACTGATAAACAAACAATCATTCCTGCTGTTAACATGGATTCTCTGTTTTTAGCTCAGAAGCCTACTCTTTCATTTTAGATTCAAAAACTCATGAGACAGGGAAAGGTTTGGAGTTGAATCAAGATCTTCAAATTGCCTGACAGGAGATTATCTCCCATATTCACTTTAAGGAATTGCAGATTCTTTTGACTTAGAAGTTTATGGCTCAGGATGTTTAATTTGCTATCAGCAGTACCAGCAGTGCATGTGCTTGTTCCATGTGACTGCAGTCAGAAAAAGAAGAGCATCAGAATTCAAACTGTTATCCAGATTAAATTCTTTTTACTTTTCATTTGAGTCAACTTCCAGATTTTCCATCAAAATGCAAGCTTCATTGCACTTTCTCAATGCTAGACCTGAATAGCTTTATCATAACCAACCTCATTAATTCAGCAGGAGCTACTTCTCCCAAAGCATGACATTTCTATGGAAACCTGGAGAAAGTTCCTCCTTCTGACATAGAAGAGCTTTTCTGAAGCACTGAATGAACAGGAGATTTCTAGGGCATACTAACAATGAGAACAAATGTAACATTGCAAAGACATAAACTACGTGAAGAGTGACTGAGCATGATCCAAACTGTAAGCCTGACATTAGTATCTGAAGCTAAACAGTTTCCCCATTACCACGCCTTAAGAGAATGAAATCAAACGTTAAGGACTTTGTGTGTTTCCTGATTTTCTATAGTGCAAAGTAAATCATAAATCCTTAGCAAATGAGCTACAATAATTGCCATCTTTCTGTAATAAATCAACATTTAATTACCAGTTTGACAGGTCACCGAAGTTTAAAAAGATGTTGGCAAATTCAGAACAAGAAGGTTTATCAAGCTACCCTTATTTTCTGGGTTGTTTAACCCAATCCTAAACAAAGTAGCATGGCAAGTTTTTATAAACAACTGGCTAAATTACCATGCATTGAATGACTTGGAACTCAATGCAGAGATAAATTATTTCAGTAAAAGTGTTATTTACAGTTTTTGACTTCTACCAGTGTTCCTGTCAGTAAAGGTATTTGATTTCCATTTACATACTTTGGAATCTGAGACGGGACTTTATTATGGTTTTTTTCATCAAACTAAAACAACATTAGTTACACCATCAAATTTTCAGAGAAGTTTTGTTTTAAAATCCATTTCCAGATGGTCTCTGTGATATGAAACCAGTCATGCATGAAACAACAGATTTACTATGGTAAATATGTTTATTTACTTATTTACTGTGAATTTTTAGGACCATTGCAAAGCTGTTGTTGTTTTATAGTGTATTTTGTTGTTGAAGTCACTTTGTATCAGTGATGAACAAGTAGAATTTAAGGAATAAAATCGTCATGTTCACATTTTTAGTAGGTCAGAAAATAAATGTATCTCAAACTGTCTCTTCCAAAGGGCTATTTTAGGGAATTTGGGAAAACACAGTAAGTCCTCAATAGAATTAATTTCATATTCAAATTACTTGGCTTTTACTTACTAAATTTTGTATCAAATCTGTTGTGGTAGTTATATTAAAAATAGTTTCATTTTAGATCATAATTTAAGTTGTTGGGTTTTGATTTCCTCGTTTCTCACTAGAAAACAAAATGATAGTTCTGTAGTGTGACATTTTTCGAAAGTAGCATCCATTCACAGAGGCTTTTCTTGCCATGCTGGCCTTTCAAGAATGACAGAAGAGCAAATAGTTCTAGTAACATTTCTGTAGTGTGTATTTTCTATAAAAACACCCAAATTAAAAAAAAATAATTCGTTCATTTTGTTCTTGTTTTTGGGGAGAGAAGGGGTTTATCAGCAGAACTCAAATAGCTCAATGTAATTATGGATGCTCTGAGTGAGAATAGGCTTTCTAAGATGGCTTGGCCCCAGCAGTCCCTCACCAGTGTCCGGGCTGCCAGCATGGGTGCAGGTGTCAGCAGCTGCATGTATTCCTGTCACAGCCAAAAAGATGTGCTCAGCCATGTTTAACTGACAGTGTCACAGGGCCTTTAGCAAGAGTGAACTGAATGATTTATCACAATTCAGCTTATGAGTTGCGTAGTTCAATCATCTATCTTCATAAAATGCTAGTGACAGCCTCTACTGTGCATCAGAATGTTGCTAACCCAAGTAAAGTGTGATGCAAAGATAATATGTTTTCATGATTTATTGCCTGTGGGTCCTATAATTACTAATTATGCATATGACAGACCACCTAATGCATAAAATGTAACAGAAAAGCTGCAATGAAAAATTATTATAGCAGTGCAGTTCAAGTTCCTGTTGAAAAGAAATTTTTACCATAAGGAGAGAGATGAAATTTTCTGACCCCAAAAAACCCCATATTTGCATTAGGAATTTTTAATAAGACTACAGAGAGGAAAAAGAAATCTATTGCGTTTTAACCTCTCTATTTTCTACTGTGATCTCACTTTGTACTTAAAAACTAATGAAATTATTAAAAGGTGAATGGACAAAAAAAAAATTGGAAGAAACAGCTTAATTATTGGTAATTCATGAAGTGTCACCTTATTCCTAAGTATCACATGACAGACTAAACTATTCATTTCTTAATCTTTTCAGATATGACAAAATTTCTGGTAAAATTTGTTTCTTCTCTTGCCTACTAGAACAAAGACAAAATTAAATAAACATGAAGACATTTGTGAAGTAAAAAGCAATAATAAAGTGGTTATTACAATTATGTAGTCAGCAAAGAGCTTAAAAAACTTTTTAAATGTGTATTAGTACTGTATTTCACTGTAAGAAAACTGTTGAACTGTTAGAATCTATCATTATTACCCTTAACAAAATGCCTGAAGGAAAAAGATACAGAAAACAAACTTGCTATATATTTACAACCTTCATACTTGAGTTAGAATCTTTGGCTTGAGTGCCTTCTTTAGAAATTTGCAAGAGAGAAATTCTGTAAAAATTCTATGAAACCTTACCTACTTACAAACTGCTGGTCCTTCTATTCACACAAAGATCAATGCAGACGCAAGAGTGGAGCTGCATTTCAAAGCAGAAATTTGTTCTAACAACTTACTTGAAGCTCAGGAGTTATTAATTTAGCGCAGGTTGATTCCCTCACTGTCAGAACAGATTCAGTAATTATGAGTGGGTACAGTATATATAAACTGAGTTGGGAGCAATTTTTTTTATAATGAAATCTAGTAGCAATTGTAACTGGGAGAAGTGACTGCCTCTCCATTATAAGGATTTTGATTATCACAGGCTGGTAGGTGTGAAGGATACTGCAGCTCATCTAATCCAGCTCCATGAAAATTTAGGGGTTTTCTGTATGTTGGCCTAAATTCTCAGCTGGTAATTATACTTGGAGGTTCAGGACTTCAGCAGAGGCATTTTTACTTAGATCACCATTGTGATTTCCTCACCAGTGCCATTAACCCCAGCTAAACTCCCTGTACCTAAAGGAAAAGATATATTTCTGTGGTTCTTTAATAATAATAATAATAATATATTATATTATTATATTAAATATAATAATAAAAATATTATTATTATTATTATTATTATTATTATTATTATTATTATTATTATTATTATTATTTCTGAGACATATGATTTTATAGTTTTACTGATCACATCACAGTTTTAGATCTCTTAATCTGTTTGATACTAACCAGCAGATACTGGTATCATGTGCATGTGAGGTACATATCACAGTGTTTCTCCCATGCTGGCTTTCCCAGTGTCCTATCAATCACATTGACAGGGCTGCCCTACTCCTGGCTCTCCTCTCGTACAGCCAGTGGATTCATTCTGCATTTCAAAAGTAGTGCTTCTAGGACCCAGCACTGTAACAGTGCTCAGCTCTGATCTCACTGCTGTGCTGAAAGATCCACTGCTGTGTGGCTGTGTTTGAAAAAACTGACTTTTCTCTGGGTGTGAAGTCATTCCTCATTTTCCAGGAGTCTGGGGAAACTCCACTGAAAGTCACGGTTCATCTAAAGCTGTGTGAAGGAGCAGCAATGGGCAGAGTCAGAGTACATGCCATCTTGACTTTGAGACATAACTTGCATTGTCCAACAGCAGTCTGTGAAAGGCAATATTCAGTAAAATGTAAAGCAGTCATACAATGCTAGCATTTTAATTATCTTTTTATGTTTTTCTTAGAAAACCACTGCTTAAGATCCAAATTTTTATTGTGTCTCCCTTTGAGACAAAATATATTTTATGTTTACCTGCTACTGTGCCCTTAACAAAGAAAACATAATGTGTAACAACAATATTGTCCTGTACAGACAGGACAAGAGGACATAGCCTCAAGCTGTGCCAGGGGAGGTTCAGATTGGATATCAGGAAGAATGTTTCCGCTGAAAGTGTGGTTAAACTTTGGAACAGGCTGCCCAGGGAGATGGTGGACTCATCATCCCTGGAAACGTTCAAGAAAGGACTGGACATGGCACTTAGTGCTGTGGTTTAATTGTGATGGTGTTCAGTCAAAGGCTGGACTATCAGCTTTCTGGTTTTGAAAAACATACACCTACTTAACACAACAGAAATAGTGATCTGTGATGCAAATACATGCAAATTATGGAGCAAATATTTTCTTCTGGGAGCAAGGAGCCTCCTGAACTTCTCTCTTGCAGAGTGCTACAGCAGGGTGATGTTTTATCACTTTTTCCTTAGGGCTTTTGATAGAAGAGAATAGGCTGTTTTCTTTTCAAATCAAGATCCCAATGTCCACAGCAAACGCTTTCAACATTTTAGACCTGGCTCTGTCTTCAGTAGCAAGCAGTGCAGCACAACAGGGGTGAACAACAGAGCAGAACAGTTCATGCTGAGACCTGAAAGTCCATGCAAATTCATTTGCACATGAGACTGGAATTTGTGAGTTTGGACCTAGTTTCATCAGGAGAAAATACAGTCTTCAGGCATGGAGACTTTTACTAATACAAAGTGAAGTCCACTGTGTGGGGACAACTGCAAAATTTGCTTTATACACAAACTTCAGCAGCAAACTAAAACCACAGCTCAGTTTACATGTAAACCTTTACCTCCACCTCTGTTGGACCCTGGTTCATGCACAAAACTGCATTCTGCCATGCAAAGTTCTCTGCCTTTGTTTTTGGCTGCAGAACTGATCTGTAGCAAGGTTAAGTCCAACCTCAGTGTGTCACTAACAGGGTTTCAGCCACCCCATGGAAAGTCATTCAAAGATAATCAGTCTTCACATGTAGCATTGTTCGGTTCTGGCAGTGGCGTATTCCAGGTTTAAAAAAACAAATGTTTTTAAATAAGAAACAGTTTAATGTAGTTTGAGTTTAATTAAAAATAGATCTTGAAGAAACACTAACAAATTTGTCATTGGTATTTGCTAGATAATGCCAACATTTAGTAATTTTTTCTGGTGGGGAGCAGTGGGTTTGCTTTTTCTACAGTTCATGCCTATCAGGCAGAGGCAGAGGTACAAGCAAATCCTTGTAAAAAGTGCTATATTTCATTTAGAAGAAAAAGTGCAATGTTTCTCCTATTTGTTGCGTGAGGCCTATGTACAATGAAGATAAAACTATAAACAGAATTTTTGTATAATAGGATTAAGACATGAATAGGGCTGCTATGTGAATTTCCTTTCAGAAAATCCTGTGCCTAGAGCTTTCTATATCTTCTAAGCAGGAGCATAATGAAAGTGTTACAGGTGCTGATTTAAAAGTATTGCCGAATGAGCAACATAAAAGCTGTTTAGTGTACCACAAGTTTAGTGATAAAGCTCAATCACCTCTTCTCCCATCATATGCTCCAAATTCTCAGTCATGCATTGATGACTGCCACAAAATATGCATTGAAAGAACTATTTGGATATCTGAGACATATTTAAGCTTCAGATTGCCAGAGTACTTTAAGATGCGCACAGCTTTTACACCCTTGAGTAATCTCCTACTAAAGAATGGTTTTTTAAATATTCTTGTTGATTCAGAGCCCAGGCTGGTAAGCTTGTCTCAGGCATTTAAAATATCAAAACAAAGTTACATTTGATTTTACCTGTTGGTCAGAAAATGTCAATTTGCTTTCAGTTCAATGGAGTTCTTTCTGCTTTTTGTACTTTTTTTTTTCTTACCAACAAAACCCTCTGCACCTCTGCTCCAAGTTCTACTCTCTTTGCGATTAAGCATACTGTTTACAACAAAGTGAAAGTGTTTAAGTTGGGAACTGGTGAGAAAATCTAGGCAAATACCATTATTCTGTGCTTCTTTTCACTGAATACTTCAGTATTGTGAAATTGAAAGGTAGAGATTCACTTTCTTCCCCTGTCTGGAACATCTAATTATTTTATTTTTTTATATTGTTTAGCCAGCATGAATGTGTGAAGAATAAGAACTATCTCTTTCATGGTTTCGTAGGCATCTGAACTTGATTAGTCCAAAGATAAGACAAAATACTGACATTTACCTGCTCTATTCTTTTCAAATTTAGCCATTTAAATAATAAATATAAATACATTATATTTATAAATATAAATAGTGATACAAAAGGATTTCAAATTCAGAAAGGCCTTCCCAAATAAAGCTAAACAAAGCCTGACAGAATAATAGAAAGATAAGATACAAAATAAGATACAAAAGAAATATCTTAAAGTATCATAAGATGGAAAGTACTGGTCAGCTCACTTATCAAAATCTTAAGATGCTTAGCATATAAAAATAATAATAATAATTCAGTACAGTAGGGTATCTAGTAGATGATGGTAAAAATTATAAAATGAAGTTAAAGCTTTATAAGTATAATGCTGTTTCTAAAATGGTTTATTTCTTATCATTCACAAGAAAAAATAAAAATTTTCCAGAAAAAAATCTGGAGGTTTCTTCTATAAAGTGTGTATGTAGGATAAAGTGGAGTTAAATTGCCAGATTTGACAATGATTATTGAAATTGCTTGAATCCTAAGAATAGATCATATTTTGTAGTTTTAAGTAAAGAAAGTTGATTGTGTTCTCAGTACTGTTAGATGTAAGGAAGTGTCTTCAAGTCTCAAAGAGGATGATTGTCTGGATATGGAGCACGATGCTGTATGGTAGTTATAGTGTTGCCAGATAAAACACAGATAAAGCTAGATGCTGATCTGCAAAGAGTTTTGGGGAGTTCAGAACAGTTATGCTAAATAATAAGTAATATGTTACATTAGCATAACAGTTATGCTAAATAACATTTTTATTAGTAATGATCACTCATAGACAACGAGTGACCATTGCCTGTTTCTTAGTAAAGATTGATCCTGGAGCCATTCATGGAGATGATTGCCTTTGAGCATGTGTCTTATGCAATTCTGGGGCACCAGGCTGCATTTTGAAACCAGCATTTCCTCATGTGACGTTGACTGGAATAGAGGAAGAGGGCAGTGGCAAAAGTTGTGTTTTATCTTTAAAAACAGCATTCTTTCTGCAAACTGAAACACATATCGATATTCTAATTTCCGGGTGTGTGTATTTTCATATCTAAGGCAAAAAAAAATTTAATTTTATTTTTTTACTGAGAATAAAGAATGTGTGAAGAACACTAGAAAGAGCAGAGGAAAAAGCCTGTGCTTGAAAAGCTAAAATTGTTTCAGCAGTTTCACAAGATTATACAAGTATCTAAACTCAGAATTTGCAAACTGTTTTTTTCTATCATTCAAGTGCAAACTTCATTTTATCTGTTTTTATTACTTTTCACTAAAAGAACAAAAAGAAATCCTTATGAATTTGACCATTATTTGCCAGGTTTATGGTTCATTGCATTAAAATCACCAGTAGTCAAGCCTTTTATAAGAATATGTTTGAATGTTACAAAGATTCTGCAGCATTGTAGATTTATGTATTTGCTGTATTTTCTGTTTCCTGCACAACTGTGGAAACAAGAAAATTACCTACCCTTTTAAAAATACCTCCTATGCATACAAGGCTAGAGATGCATGTAAAGCTAAATGCTAATTTTTTCTCTTCTGGTATTAACTTGCAGAGGAAAATCAGTATAAATTAAATATCACCAACAGGCAAAATTGGGACATTTTTCCAACTACTCACCTTAAAAAAGGATTTTGGGCTTAAACATGAGGACAAAATTTGCCATAGCTGTTTTGTTTCTGTTGGAGAACATGGTTTTCCATCATCAAAATACCTTCAAGGACTGCATTTGCCACTGTCTTATCTTACTGCTCATCAGGATAGCCAAAAAATGAATAAAACTTAAAATAAAAATATCTTTTCTGAATCAAAAGTCCTAAAACAGATTATATACTTAGACAGCTTGTTGAAAACTATCTAAAAGATTATTATAGGAGGAGCTGTGATCGTGCTTTTCCAGTTTAAAATTACGATTAACTAAATACAAAAAAGCAGGGCTCTTGAAATTACAACCTGGTGATTATATTTTTTTTTTTTCTGATTAAATATTCATGGCATATATTTCTGTATATTTGAACACAGCTGAATGTTTCAAACAAAATATTGTTGGCTTGTTTTCTTATAGTCAGAAATACTAGTGCAAAGTTGTACTGAATTAATGAGTGATTAGCCAGGAATAGCAATTACAACACCATCCTGAAATGTGGTTCTGGCTGGCTAAAGTGAAAGCACTAACAAACAAACCTCTCCCTCTGTCTTCAGGATGAGTATTGAGGGTTTCATCTCCTAGTAAGAATGTGCAGGAAATTATAATACAAAATATTTACTACAGCAGTACGAACTAACGACCCGTATGCACCTGCATAGCCTCGCATTGCTCCAGTGCTTCATGGAGCTAATGATAGTATTCTTTCCTTGTTTTCTTCCTAAACATTTAAACTGAATTTTGGATTATATTCCTATACCAAAATTAAGACCAAGGTTCTGTTCTGATGTGGCAGATGTTATGCTGTTAACTTGAGAAGAATTTTGTCCATGTACATCAACAGACTATATAAGCTAGCACTCATTGATACTGCATGGGTCAGTACCTTTTAAAGGGAGATTTGATCACACAAGGTAGAAGAATTTGAGATTTTTGCTACTATAGTTTTCCTTGAGGCAAAGCTCAACCAGATGTTATCTTTCTAGGTTCTCCATTATCTATTAAACCCTCGTACATTTTGCTATTCATTAATCTAGTTCTTCTTCCATGTCTGTAATAAGCAAAACATCTGTTTCTTCTTGTTCAATCAAAGTGCCTAACTCAAAAGTCCTACTTTTAAAATAATGTCATTTAAATAGAAAACCTAGATAGAGAGAATGCATTTCATTAACATATTTAATTTGCATATGAAACCATCTTTTCCAGAACTCAGCAGGGAATTTGTGGTGGCAGCAATATGTATTTCTTTTTTTTTTTTTTTCCTCAACTTGCATACCAAAAAAGTTAGAGTAAGAAAAAAAGGAATGCAAATAAATATATGTATCAGCTCAGATGAGGAAACTAACATGCAATGAGAAACCATCACTGTGTGTTTGGGATGTTGGCCATTCTAAACTTTCCAGCTGAAAATTCTTTTATTATAAAGAGACATTATCTACTCTTACTAATGAGTCTTGGTTTACATAAAGATGTCAGAAAGCAAAAATAATTCCTCAATATACATGAGGCTTGTAATAAAATATTACAATAGAAACAAGTCATGCAGCTATACAAATAATATATATATATTGAATATATCATATATACCAATAATAATTTCAGTTCCTGACACAAATCATTGTCTCATTTATAAAGGAGGGTTAACACTATTGCTGCTAATACACATAAATTAAAAAATCAGAAAAAAGAGTGTCAGAGATAAAAGGTGCTTTTAGTTTTTTGACTGGGGAGCACAGTTCTGTACAGACAATAGTGAGTACTTGCTGAGTACTAATGAGCAATCCTCATTAGCATTCATCAGTAAACACCACAGGAAAAAATGTACCAGTAAGTTTTGCACAAGTTTTGCAACATAAAATTGCACAAGAATTTTTGTGACAACTTTGAGCCAGAACAGTTGGGAATATTACTGTCATACTGCAAAGCTCCATGAGGATGGTTAATACCTGTAGCTAAGAAGAAAACAGCCTTAATTTATGATTATTTTGTATCAATACACTGCAGAGTTGATAAAGCAGAAACAGTGTCATCTTTCAGGGACTGACAGGAATGATGCCAGCTTGTAGGGGCAGATATTTTTAATACAGTCAAAACAATGCTTCTCCAATCATGCCTCTAGCAAGCAGCTTACAGACAGCAATGTGTTCCCTTAGTATATCTTGCTAAATGCTGTGCACACGGAGAGAATGCATGAAATCACTTTTGATCTTAACCTGCAGCTCTCCTCATGCTCTCATTTCTTGGTCTGCTCAGGAGAACCACCAGCTCTGCTGATCCGCCTTCCCTCCATCTGCTTTTTGCCTTAAGTCATTGTCATGTTCAGTTTCTCGGCATGCTGCTGGTGAGCTTGGGGGGGTTTTCCCTTCACTGCACATGGGGACAGCACAGTACAAATGCAAAATACAAAAATACAGATTAAAGTAATTGAAGTATTTTGCATCTCATGCCATATTTAATTTAAAACACTTTTCTTATTAGTACTTTCTGTTCATCCTTTTACGAAGGAGTATCTTCAGGAGGTGAGGATGGTGAACTTAGCTTTATTATATGAAATACAGTGAATTTCCTATTTCATAGCATAATTATCTGTCTTTAGCTCCATAAGTTGTCATGGTGGCTTCTGTCACTCCCACTCCTCAACAGGGCAAGGGGAGAAAATAAGACTGAGAAGTTCGTGAAGTGAGGTAAAAACAGGTGATCGTGTGTGATCGTGATGATCGTGTACCAATTACAGCTGCAAGCAAAACAGACTTGGCTTGGGAAAATTAATTTAATTTACTGCCAATTAAAGTAAGTCTAGGTAATCAAGGCAACCATTAAAATGACACCCTTCTTCCTCCTTCTTCTTGAAGCTCAACTTCCCCAGTCACAGCTCCTCTACATCCTGTTCCTGAGCAGCACAAGAGAGGATGCAAGGCTAAGACCAGGACTCTGCTGCTCCTGCTCTCTTGAGCTATTCCTTTGCTCCAGTGGACAGAGCCTATCCCGTCTCTGCTCCCTCTCTCCCTTGGAGCTGGCAGGGCTGTTTCTGCCCTGCTTCCCCTCACCTCGCCCTGCATGGAGCTGAGAGGCTTGGCTGTGCTCTGCTGTGCACCTTCTTGTCTCATATCCCACTGTGTCTTGGTTTCTGCAATATCCCCCTTTCCAGAGAGTGTTTTAGACATACCTCCCTTTGTGATGAACAGCTCATGCCACTGCTTTTGTCCTCTGTGTTTTAATAGCCAACTCTTAATTTTGTCCAGGAGGCTCTAGTTGTTGTTACTCAGTTCAAGGTAATGCTGAATACCTTAACAAAAATATAAAATAGATTTTTTAATATTAAGTCATCTCAGGCTGGAAAATTGGGGTTTTAAGTATGTTCTGATAAGCTTCAGTTGTAATAGCACATGCTGTAACAATTTTGGTTTGGAAGTCTATAAAAAATTGTGTCTTTTTCTTTCTTAGTTAATTATCAGTGGAAATTAACTTTATATGTTTTTCAGTTTCTTCTTTTTCAAATATAATTAAAATGAAAGAGAAAGAGCTTACGAACAGAAGGAAAAATTCCCCCATATTTGGTATATTAGGTCCTTCATCTGTTCTTACTCTAGATTGAATAAGCTTATAAGCTTTAGTAGAAACATTTCTTACTGATACATTTTCAAGAGGCTTCTGCCAGTTTTATTTATACTAATGAATTTTCTAAGAATATTCTGAGAAGAGCACTCTGTGTTATTTCACCACTTGATCTCATATTTTAAACAAAGATTTGAAAAGACTAGGAAAAAATATTCATCAAATGTTAGGTATATCTGTTTGCTGGGACTATTATTCCTTGTTCATAGAAGGTAACATTCTTTTGAATATTTTGAAAAGTTATCTTGCATTATACTTCTGCTGCTATTTTGCATCCCACTTAATTTCAGGAACAGCTTATTACATTGCATTGTGGTTTATTTTGGCAAATGACACTTTGCTAAAGTGACTTTATCCAGGTGCAGAAAATGTTGCTTGTAAGAAGTGCCATAACTTGGAACTTGCTTTTACTACGTTTGCTACTTACTTGCTGACCCAACATAGCCTGCCTGCACAGAAATGAGTAGAACAAACTAAGTACCCTTTTGCAGTTCTTAATGTGCCAGGCAAACTGGCTTTCTGCCAGCTGCTGGAGACAGTATTAGAAGTATGTAAATTCAGGGGTTTTAAAATATCTGAATGAATGAACAATTCCATCTGCTCCACTGCTGCCGGTATTGGGAGGATGGTGGTCCCCTAAGATTCTGGGGTTTTCAGACATTTGCTGGTTTTGCAGTGCCTCTGTGATAATGTCTTCCTCTTCTGTGGGTAGCTCTACATCCCAAAGACAGGATTAGCTGTGAGTTCACCACCTACGTGAGCCTTTTCCTTTCGTATTTTTCCTTTCCTTTTCCTGGTCATATCTAACTTGTTCTAGCCTAATATGAGCATAATGTGCCCTTTGTCACTGTTACTCACTATAGTTAAGTGGATGAATCAATATCTCTTCCTTCTGAGCTTGATCATAGAAACAATTAAGACAGATCCCTTTATTAGCAAAATGCAGAATATGGCCTTTTGATAGGAAAGGTGGGTGATAACACCTGTAGTTAGATACTATTATGCCTGCAAGCGCTGTCACTTCAGTAGTTCCAAGACTTGTATTTATGATATAATGTGGATTTCTTTGTTATAGTTACTTTAATAACAATACCTTGTTATCACACTAAAATTATTTCATTTCTGCAGTAGCCTTTATTAAACCTTATATAATGAGCCTGGGAGAGAGATACACAAAACCCTTAGAGATAATAAATATTGGAGTAAGTAAAATGTTGCAATGTTTTTTTGTTCTTCGTAGGCTCTGGCCTCAATGACGGGCAGTGGCATGAAGTTCGATTCCTAGCTAAGGAAAATTTTGCTGTCCTCACCATTGATGGCGATGAAGCTTCAGCGGTTCGAACAAACAGCCCTCTACAAGTCAAGACTGGAGAAAAATATTTCTTTGGAGGTAAAAAAAAAAAAATCAAAACAAATACATGCTTAAAGTGCTGTTGTCTTTTAGTCTATATAACAGGTGAAATGGAGTTCAGGGTGTAATTCATTCTTGTGGATCTTATTATGAGTTGAATGCCTAGGTGCTGCTCGTCAAAGAGTACAATACTAAACTTAATTTCACTTCTAAGAAAGTTTTTACACCTCCTTATCCTTACAAAAGAAACCCTGAGACGTTCTGTACAATCTAACTTGGAATAATTTCTCAGATCTCTAAACATTTCAGAGAAAGGGGTATCTTAATGGTTTAAATAAAGGCACCGAGTGGAGAAATAAACTTAACTTTTCAAGTTTGAAATCCTGAAGAGGAAAAAACAAATATCATTGTTCAGGACAGGTCTTAACCTTTTGCTGATTTTTAAATGCTTTCATGATTGTGGATAATTAAGAAGCTCTCATAGGTTGCAGCCTTAGACTGTTCAGTATTTTTTGTCTGTTGACAGTCCATATACTAAAAACACTTCTTAAAAATTGTGCCTTCAATATTTACTGTGCTTTTGCTTCTATGTTAGCATTTATAAAAATCAAAAATCGATCAAAATTCTTGGATTTTTTAACTTGATATTAAAAAGTGTGTTTGTGTGTCAAAAATGTTTTTAATCCAAAAAAAATTCAGGTTGCATTTTAAAGTGTCCCACACATTTGAGGTTGAACATGAATTCTTCAGAAAGAGAACATAAATTTTAAAAGCAGAATTTATCAGTCTTAAAAATTGATTTTTTTTTCAAACTTACATAGTGCATGTCTAGTAAAAATAAGATATAAATGTGATACTATAAATAGTCATAACATTACTCAAGAGATGGAAAATTTAGTGTTATATGAAGTACCCTAAATAGAAAGGGAAAAATAATTTCAAGGTTATTTTCATTTCATTGTTATCAAATTAAAGTTCATCTGTCAAAAGAGTTAAACTTCCTGGTGCTGTAACGTGCATATTTTCCAGTATCCGTAATTCAGCTAATACTGGTTTTTTAGCCTATTGCCTCAAGGAAGAGTTCTAGCATAGCCAGTTTCCACATGCTAGAGTATGAAAATTATGTTGTTAAACCATATATGTTCAATTTGTCAGAACAGCCTGGGACATTCTAATAAAACAATGTTTTTAAGCACACATAGGAGACAATGAGAAGAAATGCTGTACATAATAATAAATCAAGTGTTTAATTCTGTTAATTTTGATAGGTAAAATCCCCAGATCACTATTACATTTCTGGAGAGAGATTGATTGATTGATTGATTGGTTGATTTTTTTCTGAAATGTCTTTTACGTCTGTTTCTTTTTCTGTGAGGGATAGATTGTCTAGTTTCTCCAGGTAGTTTTTATACCCTTTCTTGGTCAAAAGTCAGGTTGATTTGTTGTCATTTCAGTGGGACTATGAAATCTGCTTGATTTGTGATTGCTGACCTGTACTTTATAATTCCACCACTCTTCCATAAACAACAAGTGTGCATGCAGATATTGCTCTAGTGGGATATGGAAGTCAATCATGAATTCCCTGGAGTCTCATTCCCACATCTGTTCATGCAAACACATGGTCCTGTAACACAAACTATGGGGTGTTTGTTTTTCCTTAGTATCTCTCATCCTCTGAAAGGTCTTCTAAAGGTATGTCAAAAGAACAGTGGTGTCCTAACCTTTATGTCCCAAGTTTATTTCAAAATCTGCATTTGCAACACTATACTTACATTAGCTGTCTGAGCTGTGAATCTCAGGAATTTTAATTTTTAGAACCCATTTATAAGTCCCACATGAAAATTGCTATATAAATGTATGATATATAGATGATATAGATATAGATAAATAATATATTAATGACTGCAACTTAAAGCCAGTCTTTTGGATCTATGTTAGAAACCTAATCTTTATATTCATGATCTGCATCTTATAAGGCAAATGTATTTTTGTTCTGTTCCCTCCAAATGTACGTGATCCTCATTACTTGTCTTTAGACACACATCAAGTCATGGTTTTTAATAAATACTATTTGCAGGAAGAGGATGTAGAGAAGAGAAAAGTGGGGAACCTCAAACATTTGGACCATCAGAGATGTTTTCATTAATTTCCTTAGAAATAAGTTCAGATAAGAAAACATGAAACACGTCTTTTCTGCAAATATCTGTAGTTGGTTAGGAAGCAATAACTTCTTGAATTCTGTGTTTGGTTTATGCACAATGCTAGATGACTAGCAGAAAGAATTATGAATGTTTGCTGATGATTCATTTTCATTGTGAAAATGAATCTAGTAGATTTCTTTGCTAAAGAACTGAATACAATAGTTACAGATACTTACACTGCTAAACCTTCGTATTATGAAATATAAACATACATAAGAGATGCAGAAGTTAAATGATGAGATTTAAAGATAGCAGTGTTATTGATATTCATCCAATCCCACTGCTATATTTCTTGACCTTTCAAAATACTGAGAAAGCTCAGTCCATTGAATTTGTTTTTGGAGAGGTTGTACAGCATTTCTAGCATGCTCTGAACACTCTGATAGCCTACTTCATCTATGTATGCAAGTGTTTTTTTCTCCAAACTTTCCCTTTCTTTGATTCCAAAATAAGTGAGCCTCTTTATTCTCCTGTCTCCTGGTGTCAATACAGCAACTCTATACTATAGGCAATGTTATTGCCTTTGCAGAAGAAAAGATTTAGAAGTTGCATTTTATCACTGCAGTACAATATTTTCTCAAAAAATCTTGCCATTGACCAGTAGAGCCAGATTTTTACGACACGTGCAGTAACATTTGAGTAGAGGAGATGTGGAAATCAGAATATTTTGTGACTTCTGCTCATAGAATTAACTTTTCTAGTTTTGAAAAATCATAAGTAAATCATAAGAGTATTCTTTATTTCTCTGTCAGAGAATATTATGTTCTGTACTCTTTAAGTCTTTTTATTCCCCTTGCTTTGTGCCTCTCTAGTGCCATCTCCCAGCTCTACTGAGATCCTCCCAAGGGACAAACAGCAGTGATGTTTTATTCAAGCCTAAAGAGTAGGGGAAGTTGTGTTAAGATCAGGCATTTCTGTAGATTGTGTGAATGTATGCTGGCATATGTGGGAGGGTGGGTGTTAATTGCCTATTACCCTTCTGTATAACTATTATTTTCTGCCCACTGGTTTTATTTTCCTTCTTTTTCTTCTCTTGAATTTGTTTTTTTGGGAAGAAGTGAACTCCCCTTCCCTACCAAGCTCTAGAGAATGATGTTTCTTTGTTATTTCCAATTATCTGCATAAAACAAAGAAACAGAACAGAGGAAGTGAATCACAGAGTGAAAATGAGTCCATTAACCTCATTTGCACTGTTGGAGATAAAGGGCTTTTGTGAAGCACCCTAAGCTTTCACCAAACCACCTAATAGCTGCCTGATGTCCATAGAAAATATTTGATTAGAGACATAATTTTTACTTGTTTCTATGGCATTTCTTTTTAATTGTGTCTACTTTCCCTCTCCTTTTCACTGGCTCAAGGATGGGAGAGTTTTTAGTACGAATGCTAAATTTTTATTGAGATCAAAGGTAAGCAGCAAGCATCTGTCAATCCTCTCTGTGCTGCTTTTTCTGACAAGCAAGGATGAAGGGAATATGCAGTAAGTTTCATATGGAACACCAGTCTGAGGTGTATAAAAAGTCCTCCTTTTCTGTACAAAACGTATGAAGTCTTGTTCCTGGAGTAGAATTCATTTGTTTTGAAAATTTGTGTTGGTCTAAAATTTCATAAAATCAGAGGTGGTGGAAGGAGGAGGAAATTCAAGGAGAAAAATTACCTTCCTGTGTTTCACATTTCCTGGACTTTTCTGTGAACCTCCCCTTCTTAAAGGTCTTTGTGTGGTGTGTCTACATTTTTCATCAAGTTACTCACTGTTATAATTGTGTCAATTGTTTTCATTAACAGCTGTTATAGTCAAGGTCAGACATCCTAGGTAGTGTCACTGGCATTTAAAAAGCATCTGAAATATCACAATTGAAAGTATTATCAGGTAGAAAGGGTCACCTTTTCTTTTGCGGGGGGGGGGCTGTTTCTGTAGCTCAAATTCAAATTTGTTCAGCAAAACCAATGTTGAGTTATTAGGTGTCACGACAAATAAATGAGATCCAACTAATGGCAATTCATGTTATCTGTTACCTGAAAAATAAAAGACTAAAGTCCCTGCTGATATCATTCTTGCAAGTCTGAAACTTCTCACATATAAATGAGTAACAATGACGTTTGGTTGTATTTGTAATTTTGGTGGTCTTTACTGAAGATTTTTAGTATGTCAGGGCTTCGGTTTTGCTGTCCATTTGTTGTTTGTGGGGTATTGGGTTTTCTTTTGCATGTGTGACCACAAGACAGGATGCTCAAATTTGCATTTCTTGTTGAAAGAGTGTTGCGTGTGTTTTGAAATCTTTCTTCTCATGGTCATAACTCTACTGTAAACTCAAATACAAATCCATGAGGAGAACACAGAGGAAATTCCAAGTAACTCAGAGTATAATGTGATTTTTGTGTGTCTTCAACATTCATCTTCAGGTATTCTCCCAAGTCAAACCTATGAAATAATGGTAAACACATGAAATGGAAATAAAAGAATTGGAATGGTTCATATATTTTAACAGCCCTCATACCTTGTATTGTTAAATCTGGAATGTTTATAAGTCAGTACACAAGCAAAGAACACAGATATGCAAAATTTATAAACATGAGCAAAGAAAGGAAGTACTCGTAACAAGTAAAAAAAAAAGAATTAGATGCCAGGCAATTATAAACCTCTCTCTGGTGTTTAGTACATGATTGAAATTCTTTATTATTTCATCAGCTCTCTTGTACTGTGAAAGAGGAAAGACGACTGAATTCATGTTCCCTTTATACAACTGACAGAACTGAAGGGAGTTGATCATCATTGCCCGTTAGCTCTTTGAGGTTTATGCTTTTTTCATCATGTTTACAGTTTTGTTTATTTCATTCTAATAATCTGAAGGTTAGACAAATGAGACCAAGTAAAATAATGGTGGCTTTGTGTGATTAATTTTCAGTAATGTCAGTGATGTTATGATATGCCAATATGCCAATCCACCAACACATTTTATACAACAGTACAAGCAGAAATACTGGAGATAGATTGATGTCCTGAAGGCAAACAGGTGCAGGCAGAAAGTTGGTACAATGTGCAAGCAAATAAAAGATGAAATGCATGGTAATGACAGTTTAGGAATGTATGTATGGGGGTATGAGTCTTGCTGGAATAACTTCAGCTTTTGAGCAAAGGCCTAATAAATATGAGAAATGTCTATCCACTGAAAAATAAATGGATGAAGTCTTGAAAAGTGCTCCCCTTGTTACAACATAAATCTCTTGTTAAGCTGAAGATCTTAGCCACAGAATATATATCTAGAAGTTTCTCAAAAAGTAAAGCATAGGAACTCAATCCCTTTTACTTTATTTTCTTGCAAGCACTAAAGCCAGTGTTCATGTGCAGCAGAAAAGAGAACATCAAATTTTTCAATACATTTTCTTTACTTTTATTGACATTTAAAACCAAGAAAGAACAAGGAATGAGAAAGAATATGTACCATAGAAAATAAACCTGCATGGACAGGGGAAGGAGTAAATTGACTTTATGGAACTCTACTGTCTCTCACTCTCTGAGTACATTATTTATTTCCCTTTTCACTAAGTATAGTAGCCATACTGTTACCTGAGCCTTAGTCTGAAGCAAATTGTACCAGTCTCTGAATATTCCAGAAAATTCAAATAAAAATAGAGGAAATCCCCTACATAATATAGATCTTGACTCCAAACGGAAAGGAAAAGGGCTTGTAAAAATTATCCACCCTTCTTCTAAACGAAACACTTTTGGAGAAGGAAATTTCTGTTGAAGGCCCAGAAGAAAGATATTTGAGACACACTCAAAAGTGAACATTATACCTGTATTCTATTTGGCCCTCCTTTATTAGCTTTGGTAGGTCAAGCTACAAGGCTTTTGGTACCAGTAAGTGAAAAAAATACCTATAGGAGGGGAAGGGCAGGCATTTCAAGAAGCAGTGAAATTTGGTAAGAATGTTAACCAGTACTAATCACAAGACAGTACTGCTTAGAGCTCTGTGGTTTTAGAACACTAAAAATAATGTGGTCTATTATTGGCATTAGGAATCACAAATATGTCTGTGTGTGTGTGTTGAATTGTGATGTGAAAAATAAATACATATGCTTTTCTGGTGTGTGAAAATAATCATACTTCTAAATAGTGGAGAATGCCAATACTGGAATAGCGCTTCTACCAACTTAACCTATTTCTCAAGGGTGTCCTGGCTGTGCTTCTAGGTGTATGCATGTGCTTATTGTCCACAGTCACAATTCAACACATCTGCACAGGAAAGAAAAAATAGAAATAAGGTAAGGTAAATTCCTGGTGCCATCAACAAGGCATACTGTTTTAAGAGGCTTTCCTTTCTTTGGGAAGTGACTTACTGATGTTCCTTGGTGGATTTTCCATAGGAAAATATGTGATTTTCCTCTTTAAAATCATAGAATCATAGAGTTATAGAATGGCTTGGATTGGAAGGGAAGATCAGTGCAGTTCCAACCCTTCTGTCCTGGACAGTGACATGATTCCACTAGACCAGATTGCTCAGAGCTCCATGCAACCTGGCCTTAAACACTCCTAGGCATGGGGCATCTGCAGCTTCTCTGGGCAAGCAGTTCCAGTGTCTCACCACCCTCACAGTAAAGAAATTCTTCCTAATATCTGATCTAAACCTACTCTCTTTCAGTTTGAAGCCATTTCTCCTCGTCCTTGTAAAGCATCCCTCTCCATATTCCTTGTAGGCTCCCTTAAGTTACCAGAAAGCCACAATTAGGTCACCTGTAAGCCTTCTATTTCTAGGCTGAAAAATCCAGTTCTCTGAGCCTTTCCTCATACGAGAGATGCTCAATTCCTCTAATTATCCCAGTGGCCTCCTCCCTTTTTTCTCCCACACCTCTAAATATAAGACAAATTTTCAGTCACATTTCAATGTTTTTAAGTATGTAAACGAGCACCTGTTAATATTGTAAACAACCTTGGGCAAAAACTTGCCTAAATACCATTGATTCTGATGATAGTCAGACAACTGACTCACTTTTCAGAGAAATCTACTTATCTAGATAACTATGAACATGAATAACTTTTGAAGTCTAATTTAATGAGTCATAAAATGCATAACAGGAGTAAGAAAACCAGATATCACCATATGTAGTGCTTGTCAAAGCGGGACACAGAACAAAAATATATTATTTAGAAAAAGGCCTGTCTGACTCGTATGGTCTGAGTGGAAAATGATTCTCAGTGCTGATTGTAAATTCTGTCACGTGTATGAAACCTGATTGGAGCTCCAATTATAATTACAGTCTGCAACTTCAACTATTTAAGCAAACTGCAGGTAGCCCTTTGTGTCTAGGGCTGCCAATTAAATCCTTGCATGCCTGCAGTCCCAGGTTGTTATCACCTTCTACTGAAGACAACAAATCTCATCATATAAAAGTGGCTATCTACAGCTCTAACAAGAACACTTATTAGTGATGCTTTTGTAAATCATGAAGCAGATTTTAAAGGCTTATATCTTCCAAAGAAAGAACTTTATTGAATCTCACAGTCAGTGGTGTAGAGCTGATTTATCTGCACAAATTGGCAAAATGGAACTGTGAAGCTGAAAGAGAAGGTTTAAAGCCTTGTTTTTCACTTACCAGCTAAGCACTGAACTTACCTGTATAGTACTTTGCAGCAGGAAGTAACAAGTTGGACCTGGATGCACAAATCTCCAGTGTCGATTGTGGATGGCAACTGGCTTACTGCCCAGTTTGCATTAAATTACCTTGTAAGAGTCAAAGTACGTCTGCTTTGAGTTTAGTTTGGGGTGGAACAGGTTTGATAATGCAGTACTGAATATTTAATATTGATCATATGTTTAGGAGGTAATTGGTGGTTAACCAGCCAAATGCTTGACCATTTTGGGTTATTAAGTCCTGTCAAAGATACTGCCATTCAGCTTATTCACTGAATGGCCACAATCCTTTGACTTTTTTTCTTTTTTTTGGGGTGCGGGTGGTGGTGGTGGTGGTTTTTCTTCCCTAAGACAGAGCAATTTCTCTGAGATAGGAGAATTAGCAGAAATACTGGCCAGGCAGCTGTTAAAAAAATCCTGTGTTTAGAAGTGAAGGAAAGAAATACAAGACTTTTGAGGGATGATGATCATTGTCAAGGTTATATTACAAACTGGAGAAAAGAGAAACTGGATCTGCTGCCATGGCAATAAAGGATACCCTTAGTCTTTTTAGGTTCATTGCCCATCATCCCAAATGTATGCATAACTCAACTGATCCTGAGAAGTGATTTTACAGACTTTCTGCCTCTGGAGTGAGACCTGCATGCTTATCATATGATCTTTTCCAACAAATCCAAGTGAGATTAGATGCTGTGACTAGTAATATACAATGACTGAAAATCCTTTGGTAAGCAAACTTCTATTTATCAATAAAAGCAAGTCAAATACTGGTGTAGAATAGCAGTGTGCATGAGGTTTTTGTATTTCTGTAGGAAGTATTTTGCTTTAATCTATAACAGCAAAAATTCTCTCTAGAGGGCATTAAGGATATTTCCTTGTGAATCTTTTTCCAAGTAGATGATTCCTCAAAAACAAGCAAGATTTAGTGGTGTTTGAAAATGCTTTATCTGCTTCTTACAGCTAATTTTTATTATTCTTACTGACCAGACTTCCCAAAACACTTTCTGTACTTGCTTGGCATTTTTTAATCAGTTTCTTGAAAACCAATTTTTATATTTGATTCTGTAAGTTTGGGGGTTTCTGTGGAGCTTCAGAGTAAATGATAATTTTTTTTTGTAATTAATTAGGCTTTTTGTGGTTTCACTGACATCATAACAAAACAGTAGAATTTTGGAACAAGATGTTCAGATCCCATATTCCCATGATTTTCATTCATAAGAAAAAGTTGCCTGGACTCTGACCCCCTTGCATTTTTTATACTCTCTTATTTATACTTATTGTCTTTGCAATTCGTGGTCCCCATTGACTTGATAAGAGCTTTTCCATGTTGCTTTTTTTTGATTGCACATTCATAATTGCCTCTTATTAAGAACTTGGCTGAAGTAGAGGGGGAAACACAACTGGAAAGGAAGAAGAGCCTTTTATTATTTGAATGTCTTAAAAATCATGGAGTGAGCAAACAGTGCTCATGTTAGTAGTGACTCATTTATTCTGTAGATACTTGATGAAAAATCTTTAGATAGCACAAAGATGGAATACTGCATATCTTGGTGCATGTTGAAGAAAGGTCACTGAGGAATTATACAACTGGAATAATAAAGGAAGCTTAAATCTTTCTGAGAATAGTGGGGCTCTTTTTGTCAGTAATATATTCCTATTTCATTTTTAAAGTGATTTTATTATATTTATGGTCTCAACAAAAGTCAAATAGGACAGGTCTTTATAAATGCAGTGAGTGATCTTTTCAAGAATCCTACAAATATTAGCAAAAAGACTATAGTAATATCTCATGTTAGTGCCCAGAAATATAAAAATATCATATCCACCTATCATTTGGTAAATGGAATTCTTGTTTAGTCAAAAATTGCTTTTGAGATGTGCTATCAGCCACTGGGATGGTTCTACAAAATGGCACAACCACATGTGCATACATGTGCAGTTATGAAAAATGTGTTCAACAGAACTAATTTTATTTAGTTCTTCAATGTTTTGAAGTTCAAAGAAAGATCTCTGTTCCATGCTTGGACTTGTAGTAGGCAAGTACTTACTAGATTATGCCACCTGCAAGGTCTTTTTAGCTTTACACTGATGACTTTCAGAGTTATATTCAGGCACTGTAGCTGACACTCAAAAAATTGATTTGGTTTGCATACATGCATTGTTTAATTAATAGTGTGGCATCTGAATGACCTTGTAATTTAAAATTAATAAAGACGTGTTTTCAAAAGTCACATTTGATTGAGAAAGCAGAAAAGTACTGCAACCAAAGATCTCCATGGAAATTTTGCAGTAAAACTTTCCTTAATTGGGTCAAAGAAGTTTGCCATGATTCTAATATCTTTTGAAAGTATTCATTATAATACTGCTATGGCAAATGTATTAGCAGTTACTGTAGATTCCATTTTATTCCTACTTGAGTGTATTTGAGAAAGGCTCTGACTAATGAATGTATTCTCAGCACATCATTACAGCAAGGCAGCTATCCAAGTCTGTGCATTTCACCCCTTACATTTGTTTTCACAGTCAAGAACAAATGTGTAAGGACTCTGATGGAATTTCAGGACTAACTCAGATTTTACTGAGCTGAAAAAAAATAATCCTTTCAAGAGGGTGATACCAACATTCAGAGAGCATTCTTAAGGAAATTTGTTTCATCCAACATCTTTTTTATTCTTTGGAGTGTGACATACAGAACATTCTTCCTTACCCATAATTTTTCATGAAACTGCTCTGAAAATAGTGTCATTTACAAAATTCACTCCATTTTCTGCCTTGCTACTTTCAGCAGATGCAAGGGCAGGAAGAATCTGATTATTAGCAGTTTCAAAAACAGCCTTAGAGTTTACTGCTCTACAGATCACAATGATTGGAACTCACATTTCTAATCCTATTGATCTGCAGTTTCATTAACTTTCAACATCTCAGAAGCTTGCAAACTCACTGTAAGATGTTCTTGCTTAGTGAAATAAATAGTTTTTGCTTTCGTCATAAGCCTAAGACTGTTTCAGAAATTCTTTGCTTACAATAAAAATAAGAGAGGAATTCTACAAAGTGCAAGGATCATTCAAAAATAAAATTAATTAGGAATTATACTGTTATAGGTGTAGGGTTTACACTAAAAATATATATTGGGAAAAAAAACCCATACACAATTAAAAAAAGAAATTGCATGAGCATATCCCATTCTGTTTTCCTGCATCCCATTGTCAGACCCACCTGAGATGAATGCTTTAATCTGCATGAACTTTATGATGGTACTTTAGTTTTCTGCTTCAGTCAAAATTTTTGTTCTTCATTTAATGCACCCTGCTACTCTTCAATATATTATGTTACAGTGAAGCACCATTTATAATTTTAAAATTATTATTTCCATCATTAAAATTCAAATTTCCTAAACATGCTTCTTTAACATCCTAGAATCACTTTGTATTTATTATCTCTGGTGAGAAATTGTTATTCTTATCTTAGTTGATAATAAGTGTATATTTGACTTTTCTGGTAACTTATTTTCTGGCCTAAATTTAAAATTGAAAGGCAAATGTGGATTTCCCTCTTATGCTCTTAAAAATCTACCCCAGTGGAAATAAAGCTAGAGATTTGGAGNTCCCAGTTATTACTACAAATAATTATTAAAAGCTCATTTTAAGCCCCAGTGACTATATATTTACTGAAAATTGTTTATGTTCCTCTAGCAATTTTGAAATTTGAGCTGTTGTAAAAGCAATACTGCATAAAAAAAGGACGAGTTTTATGAACAAGCATACTGTTTGAAATGTCAGTTTTGTCTGTTAGATTTAGAAAGGCATTTGAAGTTGTTTGTCTCATTTTAGAAGGCTTATATGGTTTCCAAACATCATGAATTCCAAATTATGTATATGTATATTTATACACATACATATATATGTGTATGTGTGAGTGTGTGGTGCATAAAAATATCATAATTTGATTTCCAGGTGAGTTAGAGATGAGTTAATTACAAAAAAAGACCCAACTCTGTAAAGGACAATAGGATGTGACTTATGGACAAAACTAAATCAGAATGAACTTCTCATTGCTAATATAATTTCAGTTTATGAAGTGAAAAGAAATTAATTATTTATTTACTGATAAAATTCAGAAATAATTACCTATAATGAGTGAGTTCAAGAATTTTATCATCTGCTTTATGCATAATTTGCTGATTTTTTTCTCCAAGGAAAACACTTGTTTCATACATGTCTTCTGATAAATTAGTTAGGGTTCCTCTTTAATAAATTACAATCTGAGAGACTTACTGCTAGACTTCTTTAAATGGTATTTGTGAGTCAGTTTAGATTTATGACACAATGCAAATAAAATTTTCAGTTATTGTTATTGATACTAGTGTTATTAAAAATTAATCATCTTATGCACAAGGGATAAAGACAAATCCAGGAATGTGCTTTGAAGATGCACTGAAATTAATATTCTTGAAAGATTAATATGACTGAATCTTCCTGCTTATTAGTATGTTTTTGACAAGCAGTACAGAGATTATAAAGGAGATTTGTATTAATAAAATATCTAATAATATAAAAGGGTCATGTGTTCAAGAGTGAAATAATATTAGGTAAACATAAAACAGAATGACTTTTCTGTTTTACTAATAGACAAGAACAACTTTGTTTTAAACTGAGAGAAGGCTAACTTTTTAACTTAAGAAGAATAAAATAATAGAAAATAGATATTTTATCATTTCCTGAGAGTTTTTTCTTTCTCCTAAATAGGACTTGTATACAGAGAGAGTAATAGGAATATACTTCAGTATTTCATTTGCATTATTTCACAACCTATAAAGGAAGATAAACTTCAAGAAAAACAAAGCTTGTATTTTTTAAGAGTTTTCATGTCATGGAGTTATATACTTGCATAGCTCAAAATCTTGTTTGCAAATTGATTGATGATGGTAGTAACGTCCATGAAAGACTTCAAAGATGCTGTGCTGTCTGTTTCAGTAATGAAAGAGATTTAACCTTAGCAGTAGCCAAGGTATGCACCTTTGTTTTACCATGAGGCTTCATGATGTACTGATGTTGCCAAATTTCATAGAATCATTGCCAAAATATGAGAGATACATGATGAAGTAATATTTAGGGGAAGAAAATAAGCATGTCATGCTGAAAAGACCACTTTGAATTGTATGAAAACTTACAGTCTTAAAATTCTCACTCTTGCAGCATAATAGAAATTTCATTAAATGGCTTAAAACTCAGTGAAAAGTGCTTAGCTCTGTGATCAGAACACTGTCTAGATTTTAAGACAGAATAAATTCTGTGGAAATAAATGATAGCATTTTAATGTATTGTCTTACCAGGTCAGTGTGAGCAAATTCTGTGTTTACAGGAACAGTGTGATTGAGGGGATACCACTTTCTATTGTCCTCTAAAGTCATGAAAATACTAAGATAATACAGTTTTTAAGGAGTGATTAGAGGGCCACATTGTATTTGTTATTTTATCGCATACTATGTATTTGCATTTCTTTTAAAATTAAATTGTTACCTTATGCGAGACTTGAAATAAGAAGGATAAAAATTGTTTCAATTCTTAATCAGTCTGTGTTTCAATCTGTCTTGAAAGCTGAAGGAAATGTGACTCAAAATATTTTGTGGTATATGAAGGACGTTGAACTCTTCAGATGCTAGTACCATATGTTTGTGCACATCTGAAATATAGATGACAAAGAGAGTGGACACGTCACTTTTGGGGGTAGATAAGATAATCAAGGCTGTCAGTGGTAAGTTGTGCATAATTTCCAGTGAAATCAGAGGTGGTGTCCAGGGTACCTGGTTGTGGTGCCATACACTTACTCATTTGGCAGCTGTCTATAATATAGCCTGAATAATGATAAGTTAAATGAGTCCTTTCTCAGACTCATTTTTCAAGCAATTCCGACATCTTCTCCTTACTTAGATATAGGTCTGGAGAGTATGTGTTTATATAACTACATCTTGTAATTTCTTCCCCTTCATACTCTGGATTAATCTGATTCTAGAAACACATTAAATATTTAAATAATGGAAATGCATTTTTGAGAAAGTTTTTAGCTTTTATTCTGCCTCTAACAAACACTATCATGTTTTTTTTACCTGGGGCTGGTTACGAGGCCCTGAATTCCTTAGTTGGTTCCTTAGTCAGAATCCTTTCTGCTGTTCTTCTTCTTACTTGCTTTCCCTCCCCGTGATTTTCGACTCCATCCTCCTCCCCTGTTTCCCAACACACTGCTCAGTATCGCTCAATCAGCGTGAAGAGATGAATTACTTCCTTGGCAAGAAGAGAGCATGAAGCCTGAGCACAGTGCACTCTAATTTGTCTTGTGTCGGAATGTAAAGCAGACTCTATCACCCAGGCTGCCAGGCGAGGGTGAGGGATGGTAGCTCTGATAGGTTTATCATGTGTTCTCATCTCTAGGAAAGCTAAATGAAAACATAAAGTTCTCAGGCACTGGTTGGGTATGTACTGATAGCGTATTACTTCTGGCACAAAAACTTAGGTCCACAATGTAGTGTCAGCATCTCTTTGTTTTAAAAGGAACAGTAATTTTGTACTTATAATCACGAAGACAGCAATTTCAAGGCATGTGTCATATGTCAACATAAATTAAGTTTAAAATGTAAAATATATTACTGAACTATTCCTTTCTGTTTAGATGAAGGCAAAATAACTTTCAGATAAGCATACCAATGCATGCAGAACCTCACTGGACTTTTAAATTGCATTTTGGTGTATGGGTCAGAAGGACTGGTGCTAATGATGACGCAGAATTAAAAGTTCACACTTTTGTCACGAGAATCAGAGAAGACTGCATGAGAATTAGATGATAAAGTGTAACTAGTCATTGCAAAGAGAGTCTTGTCACCAAACTTCCTAAATTAACTTCTCTCATCTTTCTTGTTTGGGGTTTTTTCCCCCATGTTTCTTTAACATGTACTTTCCATGTAATTTTAGTCCATGTCATCCTCTCTCTGCCTTCATGTAGAAATACGTTTCAATCCAGGCTGATTTTTTTCACCTCCTAAAAATGTTATAGCTTCACTTAGGAAAGATCCCTGAAAGATTTAACTACAGTTGACCACTTTGGCGCTAGCAGAGTTTTTACTAAATTCGCTATAGTGAAAAATTATGTGGAAAAGTGTATTGCAAAACATAGGTATTGCTTAGAATCTAAATGGAGTTGTTTCTCCCTGTGTCTATTTTTATTCTATTTCCAAACAAATGGACCAAGACTGATGAGTCATGATGGCTAATTGAACTATTTAATGGCTGAATTACACCTACAGTAGGGGCTATTTCCCTAATAAATTCTAGACAGTTCTGGAGACCTCAGAAATAATTTCTGTGCTGCACAAACACATACCACAGAAGTCCTTTAACATTAAGACAAATACAGCCCCAGCAAACAAGACAAGAGAGCTAGAGATTTTGCACATAGGAAGAATGCTTTCAGTGCAGAAAACAGTCTTTTGTTGAGGGGCAATCTTAATAACTCTGGATTTTCTGTTTCCAATTCATTTGTTTCCCTTAGTTTAGTCTGTCCCAGGAATACACAGTGATCTGGTAGAAAGAAATGCAGATGCCAACAAAAGGTCAGATGTAAGGATGATACTCCCTAGAGGTGAGGCTAAAAAATACATTAGGTTGATATTTTTGGATTGACAAGGATGTCATAGAAGGAGAAACTAAAAGGGCTATGCTGTGCTTATATCCTAATTTGGAATGTTGCTGTTATTAAACTTTATTTTCCTCTGCATGTCTTAGGACTACACATTCCCTAGAATGTATTATTCTGTATATATATAATTCTTATTATATTCCTA
>VXAZ01007501.1:2231362-2259965 GCA_013399875.1 Gymnorhina tibicen
AGCTGACGGTTATTTTCTTTCTGAATGTATACCTCTAGATAAACATTTTCATACTTTAATTTTTACTCAGAGGAGAGTTAGAGAGTGTGGCTCTCTAATTCCTACTTTAGCTACAGTAACTTATATCAGATCTGATAGAATTTCTTGCAGCCTTCTCTTTGAAGTTAAGACTAGTGGGTTATAAATCACACTATGTGAGTTTTTTTCAGTAAAATAAAAGAATTTGGACAAAAAGGAAGACCTTAAAAACCTCAGCAAAACAACACAATACATGAATGTTTCTTTACTTTGTTTACCTAAAATCATATCCTCACAAAGATGTCGCTTTCTCTCAGAGTAAAGGAAACTGCTGCTGTTTTCAGAGATTAATCACATTTTGTCCTAACAGTTGTTTGTCTGTGTTCATGGGCTTTCCATATTCTGTGCAAAAGTTATTTTATAGCTTGATTGCACAGAAGGCAAAGTCATCAAATACTAATTCTAGTATTGTTCCTTGATATCTCTCTATTATTTGGTCAGAAGAGGCTTTTGCCAGTTTATTCCCGTCTTCCAGAGACAGTTTTCTTTTGCATTAACATGCACAGTTTATGCAATTCTCAATAGTCAGAAAAATAAGACCTGTTTTATAAGCTGCTGAAAAGCTGCTCTAAATTCATCATCCTCATGTAAAATGGCCCTGAGATATGTAAGTGCAGTTCCATTGAAATCCCTCGACCTGCCTGCTTGGAATCTTTGATTGGGCACACAATAGACAACCACACTTACATGATATTCATGTCTGCAGTAGATGAGCAATAGCTACGTAATGGAAAATACATGTGGAATAAAGAGAGCAGTGATCTGTGGTCGATATAAAGAATTTTCTTGGCAAAGTGAATCTGCTACATTTAATCTTACTGTAAAGATTATATGTAATTGATTTCATTTTTAGAAAGCAGCTAATTAGGTGATTCATTGAGATGCAAATGCATTATCCACTGATTTCTTGCTCAATCAGCATGGCGTAAAACTAGTCTGTAGCCCTAGTAAACCAAATCAGGGAAAGTTCTTCTGGCCCTGAAGAAAATGGGTGATGAAATAAAAGTTGTTATATTAGTGAAGATGATAACGTTCATTCTCATATTATCAAATAGTGCAGGGAAGATGAATGAGAGCTCAACTTTTTAACAAAATAAGGGAGAAAAACTCCAGTGTGGCATCCAATAAATCAAGTAAGAAAGTCAGGGTCCTGCAGCTGTTTAAATGCTCATCTTCTGATATACTTTTTGAGCTTGTATTTTACTCTTTTCTCTGATCTTAATTTCCTTGTGAGGTTAACTCTCTTCCCTGTGTGCTCTGTTGAGAGCATTAGCTCATTTTTTAAACTTTTCCAGTTAATTTTCTTGAAAAACAATAATATCGAGATACAAAGCAGGAAAAGACCAGGCATCAGGAATTTACAAAAGTGTTGCCAATGTTCTCTTTTATTCAGAGTTTGGAAGTACAGTGCTCTGAAATACTAGATTAATCATTGCTTTTTACTGAGTGGGCTCTGCAATTTCTTGGTTTAGGGTTGATGGAACATTTTCACAACTGTGGTCTTAAAACGTTTGCTTTTCTTCTCTCTCCTACACCTCTTAGAAGTTAGAGCTGCAAAAGGAGATGTGAAACATTAGGCTCCTAATGTTGCATCTGAATATGGCAGAGGACGACCCAAGAAGCTTAAAATATATTTGATTAATAAAAGGAATTATTCCTAAGTGTGCTATGTGCTTAGTTTGTATTTGATTAATTTAAATAATCCTTTGCATTATGTTTAATTGATTTTATGTTCATGTTTCTTGACAAAACATCCTTGTGTTCTGACACTAGACTGTTTCAATACATTAGAATTGTTCTTCTTTGAAAAAAAAAAGAAATATATTATATAAAACTCCAGGAAAGGATCAGATTCCCTGAGCTGTGACCATATGTGAAAAAGGTTTTCCCTATGGGTAGGTAACAATAACATAAACCAAGCCTCAGGCTCTTATCACTCTGTTCCAGAGTATTTACTTCATTTGAAATCATTGAGAACATATTGTTAGTAAAGGTGCTTGTCATATCTCTCCTGGCTTAAAGGTTAGTCATGCAAAAGGGCATTTTTAGTCATAGTTATGAAAAGGGTTTTTGCAAAGGGGTTAAAGTATTTCTATCCTCTGGTTAGACCTCAGCTGGGACCTCGGTCTAGTGTTTCTTTAGCTCATGAATATTAGCCTTTCTTTTGAATAGACCTAAGACATATGGAAAATCATCTCAGCTACATGTCTCTTGTGGGAAAAAGTCTAAATGTCAAGCAGTAGCATTGAAAGCCTTTAAAACTGGATCATGTTCTGCAAAGAAACATGTTTATGAGCACAGCAATGGATCTTTCCCAGAAGTGCCTGCAGACTATATTGCTAAAATGAATGCAGTTTTCTCAGTCTGTGCTAGCTACCAGGAACCTGTGAATTGTTTCTTGGATCTCAGATATACTTCCGCAAAAGACCATGTCTTTTGGCACCACTCTTTGCACTTGTGTCAGCTGCAGAATTTGACACAGGCAGTACAGACCTACTGTTCGCTTTTTGCATGCACCAAAACCAGGAATACATGGAGACACCTCAGACAACTGATGCTTCATCTCATGTAACAGAAAGTCTTGAAAATGAAACATATAGGAATGTAGCAAAATATTTTAAAGCTATAAAGAGAATGTTGGTTTTGCTTGTCAGTTTCGTAAGCTTCCACAAATTCTGGGAAGGATCATATGGAAATCCCATATGATCCTTTCAGCAAGTAATAGGGAAAAAGAGTTGTTCCTTTCATCATTCTGTGTGCCCACTTTCTCTTTCACCCATCACTAGCCCACACTCATTGTAGTTTCAGGGTCTTTCTTTTCACCATCCTCTTCTCTGGAACTGATGAAGTGGCAGAAGTGTAACTCCAGTCTCTGACCTGTAATGAAAGAGGTGGAGTGCCCTTCTGAGCCTTTTTCTCGGGCTGCATCAGTGTAAGCTGCTCGGAAGGAGGTCAGATGTGTAGAGATTATCTCAACAAGTTTAGGTTTAATTTCTCTGAAGTCCCCGTTTCACTACAATTTTGCTCAATACATTACTAGGTGTCCATTTGTTAAGGTAAAGCAGTAGTAGATGGTTGAATTAGACAGGACATGGATGACAGCAGTAGGAACTTTCTAAACCACCACCAACCTGGGATAATTGTGATGAATTATGCATAATAAAACAATCTTGTAAGATTACTGCTCCGCATTACCTATACTTTACCTTCTCTGTAAGTGAAATTCTTATGTTTCTAATGACTTTTTTTAGTGATAATTTTGATTTGATTTAAATTGTATTAAGCAGTTGAACATGAAGGGGAATTTGTCAAAAACTTTGGGAATGATGTAGGAAGTGTAAAGAAAGCAGAAAGCTCTGAGGTTATGTTACTCTGATCTCATAACTGAAATAGCTCTTTGGCTTTTCTGGATCAGATGTATCCTATGCTCTGTCAAATTAGACCAATCAAATGCATTTAAAATTTTATTTCAGAAATATATATTGCCCTCCCATGTACATCTGCCCTGCAGATCCTGTTCACATGTTTTAAAAAGCTTTTCCTCAAGAGCTGTTTCTCTTTTGTATATTTTAGATCTCCATTAGCAGTTTTCAGTCTTTAGTGGAAGGACGCTTGTAGGCAATATCTTTGTATATATTGAAAGTGGGTTTGTATCATCTCTGAAATAAATAGAAATTCTGCTGTTTTATCTTTACATTCTCTCCTTTACAGATTTAAAGAAAAGTTCTAAAGAATGTCTGTAGTCTGCCACAGACTACTAAAGACAAAGTCCCAAACGAAAGTTTATTTTTGCTGAAGACAATTACTTTGTATCAGAAATAAAGTCAAGTAGCATCTGGAAGGTGACATGAAAAATGGTCAATCTGTGTTAATTTTATTCAAGAGTTAGATTAAGAAATTAGCTGTAGTTACTTGTGCATACATGAAGTTTACCTTCATTACTCTGCATTTGCATAAAGAAAATACATTTACAGATTCTTATTTCCTGAGTGCACTTTCTACTTCCTTGTAACCTACATAGTGGGTTTTCAGTAGTCATGACAACTTTCCACCTTTGTTTGTGAATGCATTTTGACATTTTTACTACAGTACTTAATGAGATATTAACTGTTATGCTCAGTTTTTGGAGTACTGTTGGTAAAAGAAGAAACATTCCAACTAGCCTCTAATCAGTTGTCTCACAGGCATGAAAATGTTACACTGATTTTTAAATATCTGCTAAAAATACAGTGGCTAAAGTTACATATTTTGCAATGGTTTTAAGTTACTAATTTTTCCTTACTCATGCAATGGCTGAAGAAAGTCATACTTAAAAATCTAATGATTTCAAAAGCAAATACTCCATGACACCAGAGCAGATGGAAAAATGATACTTAACAGCTCTGGTTTGGTTGCTTTGTTACTTTGATTGTCTCTTAGTAATTATGCTTTTAGAGGGTTAAACTTCAAAGCATCTTTGGCATATTCAACCATGTGACGTATTTGTACTAAACCCCAAAACAGGTTTACCTAGCTGGTCTTCATTAAAACTTTTTACTAAAAGAACAACACTAAGTCTGTTTAATTTCAAGGATTCTGGATCTCCATAACACAGATCCTTTTCACTGAAGAGGGATGGTTCCTATATAGTTTTTCCATGATTTTGCTGGGTAGAATGAGACTCAGCAATAACTATGAATTTCACTCCAAGACAGTAGTCTTCTTTAGAGAAGTCTTGTATGTGGACATATGCCAACAGGAGCTTAAATAAAGATACTCCTACAGTCCAGGGTAAATTAACCCATTGAATTTTCTGTATGAACATCTTGTCCCTTAAAAACCTGGATATGCCTAAAATGCGAGTAAGAGAGAGTGTTAACTCAAATAACATGATGGTGTTCTTCATGTCAGAATTGGAACAATAGCACTTTTAGGAATTGAAAACAAGAAGAAACCAAGTGGAAATTATGCTCACTTTGCAAAACTTTAAAGAGGAAAATCTTTTTGTTAATGCCTTTACTAGCTTTTCATGACACCAGATGCAGTCCTGCATAAAGTTTGGTGAATTGCACTGTCTTAGTTTCATTTTAGTCTATCACCTTTATTGCCATGTGTATCATCTTCTCTAACATCACAAGGTGCTAAATGATATTGCTCGTACCTGGGAGTGACAATATACATCTAGGGATCAAAATGCTCAAAACATTTAGCACAGCATATGCTTCCTGTGGAAATTTTCTATGCAAAAATACCCAGTTTAGCTCTGAATAGAGCAGCAAAAGAAAAATCCACAGCTGGCAGTCTTCATCTCTTCTGATCCCAAGCGGCAGGCTAAACAAACAGGAAAAAAGGTCCTTCTGTTCACTATTCTCCCACTCTCCCCTGCTCCTCCGTTCAGTGTAAGAATTGTAATAAATAATTACATTACATTACATGTAACAAGATACAGGAATAGAATGCCAGTACTATTTCTTACTTATTCAAGATATCTAATTATAGCCAAGAACACCAAAATATTCTCAACTCTATAGGCACTGGAAGGATGATACTAGAAAATCAGGTGGTCTCGCTGAAGGCTTTACAGACAGAATGAACAGGCATTTTTCATTTGCTGTCTATGCAGTAAAATCTTCATCATGCCACTTTTTGGTGCTTCTGACTTTCCCAGTCATGTTGTTTGTACTTTATTTATTTTTCAATATTCTGGGGACAAAGTGATCTTTAATATTACACACAAGTGATAATCTGAGTTCTCCAAATGATCTTTAAGCTAGTTTTAGTCCTCTATGAATTTGCTCTTGACAAACACAAATTTTTTGTTATTTCTAACAGGAATAGTATTTATTATTTAACAGGATACTGCCCACCTCTGGTGTATTCTGATGGACACAGCAGCTGGCATAATACGTGCCATGACTGTGTGCCACAAAGGCTGTCAGCATTGCTTACAGTGCATCTGCCTTGTGCAGGTGATGCCTTGAGCGGCTACCTAGAAACAGAGATTAGACAGGTGTAAGGGAATAAAGGTAGGTATTTATTTGAAAGGCCTTCAAAGGTACACCCTGGGGAGCCAGAGGCTACATCCAAAAATGGACCCCAAGATGGACGATGAGTCACAAGTTCTTCACCCTTTTATAGGTTTGGTCCATTTGCATATCAGTATAAATTCGCCAGTTAAAACTTTAGCTAATGATGTAATTTCTTCAATTCTCTAGGGGCCTTAGTTTACACCTTTTGGGCCTAGGAAAATCTGAGTGTCCTTGAATAGCAAGCTCAGAGAAGGTTTGTTGTATCTATCTGGCCTAAGAGAGCAGCTAATAAGCTACAAGAAACTTCAGAGTTACACACTGGGCAATACAGGATTTGAAAAATGTAAGAGTTAAAACCTAAGGCATCACAGGTAGCAGGAGAGACACAGTAGGAACACGTGGTCATTGCTATGGTGGAAGGAGATTGCTAGTGCAGTCCCAGCAGAACTGTGTACTGAGAACATTTATGTTTTCTAAAAAAAATAAATTGACAAGTTGAGTGAGTAAAAAGACCATGAATTTTGCTTTCAGTACTGGTACATTCTAGGTAGTGGAGTCATTCAAAAACTAACAGTGAAGAGTTTCAGAAGGATCTTAAAAGATTGATGAAATAATAAAGGGTTGCAATTCAGCTTGGAGAAGAGAAGGCTCTGGAGAGATCTTATAGCCACCTTCCCGTACCTAACAGAAGCCTACAAGAAAGCTGGAGAGGAACTTTTCAAGGGCATAGATAGATAGGAAAAGTGGAAACAGATTTAAGTTGAAGAAGGGTAAATTTAGATTAGATATTAGGAAGAAATTCTTTACCCTGAAGAGTGTGTTGAGACTCTGGAAAAGGTTGCCCAGAGATGTTGTGAATACCCCATCCTTGAAACTGTTCAAGACCAGGCTGGATGGGACTTCGAGCAACCTGGTCTAGTGGAAGGTGTCCCTGCCCATGTTAGGGGGTTGGAACTGCATTGTCTTTAAGATGCTTTCCAATCCAAATAATTTTGTAACGAAACATAGATAAAATATGATGCAGAGAAATGTTGAATGATGCACAAAAAATGTATCTGAAAATAGCTTTATAAATAAATTCATGGGCTCTAAGCTGAGTTACCACTTAGGATTTAGTTCTTCATGTTCCAGTAGAAAATGCCAAATCAGAATTCTGTAGTAGTTAATAAAGTATTTGATATGATTATTTAGGAAAAGTATACACAACAAATTAGAGAACAGCATTACATAAATCTGTAGAATACTTGTATCTTCAAAACAGAAGGTGACATGATCAGAGTCATGAGACACTTTCTGCACAAGGAGAAACAAAAATGGACTAAAGCTGGAAAATGTGACTGATACGATAGATCTTTTTAAAATCAGAAGTGTCAGGGTGAAAAGGAATTGGTTGCCTTTTCTTTCAGTACAAAAAGTAGGAGACATCACATGAGAGATTAGCAGGTTTTTGCCTCAAATCTCAGAAAAGGAGGTGATTGTTCATATGTTCTGTAGTCAAGCTATGGCACTCCGTGCCATGAAATGCTAGGGATGATAAAATGTGACCAAAAAAGCAGTTGTATTTTTTTTTCCTTTTATTCCCACTGAGAGCTATTTAAAAATAGACAGCTCTTCTGACTCAGGAATTCTCTAGTCAGCAACTTTTTGAAGGTCAAGATGGGTTTATGGAGAGGTGTCATTGCACAGCTAAATATTGCCAAAGAAAGGGGTTTGGGATGGGAAGATCAGTACGGCGTTTCTTGCTTGCGTAAAAATTTCAGTGGACAAAAGCCAAATACTGCTGTTCTGTAAGCTTACTGGAAATTATGTGGAAGTGGTGTGCTCACAACCGGGAATGATCTAGTATGTCCTTCTCAGAGGCAATCTATTGGTCTAAACCGCCCTATGCGCTATGTGTCTTCATTTTTCACTCTGAAATATTACTGGAGAAAAAATGCACATTTTCAGAGTCTTTTAAAATTATTTGAGTTTGGTAAGATTTCAAATGTGCGTACAGTCCTCTTCTGTAAGACTTCAGTGGACAGTTATTTCCTTCTTCTAAGGAGAGAACCTAATACATAAGCACTGTCATGGTTCATTTCTGCTACATCGAAAATGCCAGATTAAAGTGTTTCATATGACTGAGAAAAAAGTCTGAGAAAAGAAAAATAAACGTATCTGTGGCTTATGCTTTTCAGGGATAGCTAATACTGCCACTATTGTCAGATTTAAGGATGCCAAGTATTTCATAACCTGAATTGCATGTGATAGACTTTACTTTAAACACATGAATGAAAGAGAAAGGTCCTGATCACACCATCTGGCACACGGCATTTACCCGAGTGAGAAAGTTCCAAATAAATAGGAGATGAGGCCAAATGACTCCAAGTGCTAAAAATATATTTTTTTCTAAATGAGCAGCATGTCAAACACTGTGAGTTTTATATACTTATGGAAATACAGAAGGTGGAGAGAGGATGCACCATTCTGAGGGAACAGCTGCTGTGAAAGTCATTCTATGTAAAGACAGGAACTGTAGTGCTGGTATTCTTCCAGGCCTGTTTTTCCAGGCAAAACCAAATAAAGATAGAGATATGTAAACATTATCCAGGTATCACAGTTTTTATTTTCTGCTTCATCAAAGTGTGGCCTGTAGAACCTCAGTTCTGTCTCCCCAGCTGGCCTTGGATGTTCGTTGTGGTGTGGAACTATGGCTGGGTACTGCTCTGGAGTCTGTCAGCTTTTTGAGCTTTTCTGTTCATCTGTGGAGGGTATGGCCTCCCAGCATAGACTAATTAGATTGGACTGAATATGCGTGCTCCAGAATTTCTGTAGTGTCTTCACTAGTATCTTGTTGCCTGTCTGCCTCCATTCTTCTTCTAAGTGAGTGGTGTTCATACTTCATCAGGATTTGAGGATTACAGGCAAGAGTTTGAGAGTTAAGTATAACTTTGACATTTATGTAGTCACTTTCTTTTATGCACACAGCATCCTGCACCATGATATATATATATATACACTGTCTGAGGAAACACAAGCTGTTTTCTTTTTATCCTTACATCTCACCTTCAGCTCTACATCCCTTACTTTAGGAAAAAAAATACCACAGGGGAATCATAAAAAAAGTAAGAAACCTGTTTTCACACTTTCTGGCAAGGCATTAGCCATCAGCTACATGGGGTCTGGATTAATACACATATTTCCCTAGCTTTTGTGCTATGGGATGTTGCTGCTTCAGTTTTACTATAGAAGCAGATGAGCTACACAGCAAGAAGTCAGGCTGGGGAACTAGCCCAGTATGGTCTAAGCACTTGCTTGTTTATGTAATGGAAAAAGGCAGATGTGGGGACTTACTGCTAAAAGCATCTGACTTTTATGTCGTTGTAGTTTGCCTGCTACTGTTAGAGGAGCTGACTTATTTATAGCAGTAATTGCAGTGTAGATTAGCTTTGTGCCTCTGAATATGCTTTGGTGACTCCAGAGGAAGGCCACCTCTTTGAACCTCCACACTCTAATTTTGATAGTTTCTCGCACAAACAAGCACTTTAAAATGTCCTTGGAGGATTTCTGGGGAAGGATATCTGTCAGACCTGTTTACCTGATGTACCTGCCTTGGACTCAGACAAGCTTAGCACTAGAGGGACAGGTACAACCATTCTTTTGGAACCTTCTAACGCATAGCAAATGTCAGTTTAATTCTTTGCAGTGTCCGTGTTTTTAAAGTCCTGCATCTGTCACACTACTGGAGACAGCTATTGGCTTTGGATATCAGATGCAAAATATTCACCTGTAAAAAAACCCTCTCTTAGTACTCCTGTGCTCTGATTGATGTCTCCCTCTGCTCACAGAATCATAAATAAGCAAACCACATACATATTCTCATGTCAGCTTCACAGTTTTGCTGCATAGCAAAGCCAGTGGATGCAGGCTGAACAGAAACACTTTGATGTGTGCACTTTTCTGCTCTTTAAGCTCTTTCTCAATGCATATTTTGAAGGCAAAATAATCGTTGGATTCCCAGCTTTAAAATAAGTCTGAGTGAGTAGAAAATATATGCATATGTGTACTTCTTAATGGAAGAAAGCTTGGCAATGAAGAATGAGCAAATTATTATATGGTGTACGTCGTAATTGTTTTCCTCATACTGCAAAATTATGCCTTACATTTTATTTTGGAAAAATCACACTTTTCTCCTTTCTATTTTACATGTAAAAATGGGGTTCAAAAATATCATTTGGACATATGAGGTAGTTTCCTCATAGAAACTGAATTGCTTCTGGTTGTGTAAGTATTTGCAGTTATCTCCAAAATAATTGGGTCACAGTTGATGCAGTTCCTTAGATCACCCTGTGCAGACCATTATCCACAGGAATACAAAATAACAACCTGAGCAATAATGGCTTTATCTCCATTAAAGCCTTTTGGAGATGTGATATGCATTCCCAAAGTCTGGAAAATAGATTTCTCTCCCCAAATAGCATGCTTGATGGAGGAAATTAAGACTTTCTTTTTTTTTTTTTTCCCCAGACAGAAAGAAAGAAAGACAGTAGCATGCTCTTCAAACAATTCATTTACAACAGATAAAAGTACGGTTAAATTCTGTGTAATAAAAAGTTTAGATGTTACCACCCAAGTACTTAGGAGTAGTTAGCTATTTTTTTTAATATGTAATATGGCAACAAACCACTTAGTGAATAGTTTTGAAATAAAATAAACCCTTCAGTCAAGGATGATAAAAGCAAGTAAATATATAACTAAGTGCATGAGTTCCTAGATATCCATGTCTCCCATTTCCACGTGAATTGCTGGTTAGTTTGTGTTTCTCTGGCCGGTCTTTTGACTGTTAAAACTTTTTCATGTGCTGACCTATCCCATCATACTGCCTGCTGACATATGAAGGCCCATAATATTAAGGATCAGTGCAGAATTTTTTTTCAACTGCCTGTTTAAAACAGTTTCCACTGCAAAGTTTAGTCAGCTGTGTGTTGTTACCCCAGCTGTGATACCATGTGTCTCTGGATCTAAGGACTTATTAGTTAAATCTGTGTGTGGGATCTGGATTTCTTGGCAATGATTTTTTTTTATCTCTGATTCAGAAAGTTGTTTGAAAATGAATGCCTAAAAGGAGCCTAGTAATTTGTGTTGTAAAATTTTTGACATTTCTGGATAAATGCCATGTAAGAGGCATTTTAAAAATCTATGTAACCTTTAAGATAACCAGAGCTAAGAGGGCCCTGTTCTTTTCTGCTTTTCTTGGCAAAGGCATCCACTTCCTTTCCTTTCACTTCTCTCTCCTTTTTCCTTAAAACTCCTTCTTTGTTTACCAGAAATGGTCTTTATTCTGTCCTTTTATGTGAATTCTGGAATACAAAGTGAAGAACAAGACTTAAGTATCTGTCTGACAGGTAAAAAGCACTTTATACAAATACATCAGGATCACTTGTATTTATTTTGGGTTTAGAGAAGGTTAACATTCCTGCATTTCTTGGCTGGCTCTCATGCAGCAGTAAGGTTTGTTGGAACTTAATACTTTGTTTGGAATGCACAGTGTTTGGAATAAACACTGGCCTTTCATGTGTTTATTAGCCTTGTAGCCCATTCCTAAAAGTGACTGTTATGACATTTAGAGTTCAAGGACAAACTAGGTTATTTTGTATTGAAATGTAAATCAGCATCCCTAAACCTGTAAGTGTTATGGAACACATTTGTTAAAACTGGCATCTCTCCAGAGGCCTTAGTTGGAAAAGATGTCATCACAGCAATTGTACTTTTCTGTAATTCATTGAGTGAACAAATTATGAATATGGTAAAATTCAGGAACTACTTACACAGCAGTAAATCTAAGTGAAGAAGTATATACTGACATTTGAGGAATAAGGAAACCTGACACAAGTTGATAGAAAGATATATGTCACAAATTAAATTTGTTTTTAAAACTGTAATTCTATGAAAGGCTCACTCAGTGTGAATTCTAGAGGGGCTTTTCACTTTAAACTTACTGACTTTTTCTACTTCTCTTTTTGCTTAAATTCATTGGTCAGCGTATCTTAATTATTTTTGTCTGTTTCCCTTTATGCTAATACCAAGATAACAGGAAATAGAAATAAATTAAACTGTCTTCAAAACAGTTTTTTTAGCACTCTTATAACGTGCAGAAATGCAATTGGAAATCCTGTTGTGTGTAAAACTAAAAAGAAAAGAATAATATTTCATTTTTCTTTATAAAATCCATAAAAGGATCATGTAACTGATTGAATAAGTCTCCAATTCTTAAGCAGTCAGTTGGGCTTCAATTAATGTGTAAAAATAATAATACAAAAGAAAGTATTATGAAACCAAGAGCTCAATTAGGATAATAAAGTTATGTGCATACATTTCAGTATGCAGTAGAACAGTAATTCCGATTTAGCATTTTTCTAATACAATGTAGAGCAAATGTTGTATCTGGAGGTAATCTGAAATCTTTCTTTCCTAGGTGATTTCCTTAAGTAGTTCTGAAGACTCCAGTAAGTCTTTCTGATCTGCATTTAGAGGCAAATTTGTGATCTGTCAACAATTTAATGTATGAAATACTCACTTAAAGTAAGGAAAGTTCTGTGGTCAGACTAGCTCAAGAATTGTGTCCAAGCTCTGTTTGTATAACTCTGTCCCATAGACCATCTCTAATTATTAGAAATTAAAATTTGTAGGTCAAATTGTATCAGGTGGAGATTTTTCAATCATACTGTTCTTAACATGAATTCAGGTTGCTTAGCTTTAATATGCAAGGAAATTTAAGAAAAGTGCTTGATGGTTTTATTTATAAATGTCCCTTTTAATCAGGGCTTAAGGGCAATCATCTCACTGTAGTGGATACTAAATTAGCTTACTTTTCCAAAATTATAAAGATCATTCAGATATTGTCAATTCAGATAAGCACCATTTTGAGAGATAAACAGCCTAAACATCTCAGGATTAATCTGTTTGTAAACTGAAAGGTCATTGATTATGGGTTTTTAAATTATCATTACCATTAAAGTTATTGATGGTAAGATACTGCAAGTTTGAATAAATGATTGACAATCCCAAAGCTTATCTGGATTCATTAAACTAATTTAAATCAGGTCAAAATCTAACCCAGAAAAGGGCTTCATGCATGATTTCTCAGAATTCCAAAAATGGTCTTCTGTCTGCTTCTAACCAGTACCAGAGGGTTTGTATGATTTTGAAGTAAAACCATTAAATTTATTTCTGTTAGCGTAATATTGATCTTAGGCTCACTTTAAAGGTTTTAGACTTCTAGCAGATCTTGTACTGGGCATGGACTGAGTTCATAATGAAATCCAAACCACAAAGAAGGCCTTGTGGTTTCGGCTCTTGCTGCACTTTTAACACAGTGCTAGCTGGAGTCCCTGCAAACAGAGAAGAATGTTTCTGTCTTTGTTGTTAGCCTCATGATAAATTGTAGCACCAAGACAAAGTAGCATGGTAAAATATTGTAACAGTTTTAAACTGTTTGCTAATGGTTGGTATCATTTAGCTGGTTAAACCACTTACAATAAGAAAATATTTCCTGATAAAATAATGACAATGGATTAAAAAATAGTCAGATTCTGAACATTTTGTCACTTTGTCCTGCTGGTGAGTAGTATCTAATTCTATATTTTCATTAGTTTGATCAAATGACGACAATTTCCAAAGGAGTCAATCAGAGTGTTTGGTCCAATATTACAAATTCCTCCCTGTTTGCAACAGCTGGAAACAATGGCAAATGCATAGATTGCAGCTTCCACCCAACTAATTGGAGAGTAATGATTTCGGTTAGCTTCCCTGGACTGTAAACATAACTATTCCAAAAGGACAGAAGGAATTCCTGTGTGAGAATATAATCTAAATGTGTCTGATTCTTTCAGATTGAAACTCAATGTTCGGTGACTTCAACTCACGTTTAGCAGACGTGGGAAAACAAAGGAGGCAGAAAGACCATATTGAAATAGGATTTTGATCTCTTGCTAGGGGAAAAAGTATCTCCCGAAGGAATTAAGAGTAATTTAACATCCTACTTTGGTAATAGGATGTTGTTGTCAAACTTCTTGTAATACAATAATGCAAATGGTAGCAATGAGTGTTAATTATGTATTTCTCAACCAAAGTTTGATTTCAGATACAGAAAACTGGAGTTTGCTTCATATCTAATATATAAGATTTTTCCACTAGCAACAAATTCAGTTTTAGTGTGTATGGATGTGATTAAGAATTTGATAAACATAAATCAAAAATATACAAATAGAATATCTATAAATTTTCTATGCATATATGAATAGACGAATGTGATCAGATACAGATGAAAATAAGGTGATAAGTGGTTGAAGTATTTTTTCCAGGTTTTCAAAATTATTCTTGATGCAGCTGACAAGCCATTAATAGTTTTAAAGTTTGGCTTCCAATGGTATATTCCTTCAGTAATGGCAAGGGAGGGGGTTGAATTTTCCTGTCCTTCTGTCATTATTGCTGTCACAAAAGTAATCTGGAATTTGGACTTCAGAATTTTAGGGAAGGAATGTATTCTGAGGCCTCACTCCCAGAATTTGCTAGTTGCTGTCAACTAGTCAAATTGGAGATTGAACAAGCATTAAGCAATATCATTAAGCATGATAACTGACAGTAAAAGAATCAAGCAACTGACACCTGCATGTTTCCCAAAAAAAAACAAAGCCAAAAGCTGAGCATTCATTATTGATAAATAATAAATAAGGATATGTAAGCTTTTACAATGAGAAATATTTCAGTAAGTAGTGTTCCTCAAAGAAGACAGAAATAACAACATAATAATATTTATTTTTAGAATTTTTAAGTAATTTCCAATAGATTCTAATATTCAGTGTTTCTTCTGTTGCCAAATGTTGGATTCCAGGTTTTGCTGTTTGTCCTTGCTGATTGATCCATTTCATGACTGGACTATGCTATCTTATATAATCTGAATCTGCATCTTCTCAGGCATTCCAAATTCAAAACTTGTATTATAAAGTTCAGTTTGTGTGTAAAATCATAGAAAAATTTCATTGGAAGTGGCCTTTTGAGGTCATGTGGTCCAATCCTCCCTGCTTACATCAGTGCTAAATTCAAGTTAAAACACTTGTGGGATTACTAGTTTATTTTTATGGTATGATAGGTCTAAAGTCAGTGGAAGACGGTTTCAAACACAGAAAATGCTATTACTGCGTTTTTCATTGCTTATCTTTTGTGGCTTTTTTCTGCACATTCTGATGCTGCAGAATGAATACTGTAATGACAGTGAAATGCAAATAGTGATCCCCGAACGTCTGACTAAGACATTCTCCTAAGAGCATTCCAAAATCAAAGTGCACTGTATCTCCAGAAAGGCATTATCGATATTAAACTGTTTCTTAGGTCCTTGGAGTCAGTAAAAGTTTTGCCTAAACTAAATTCAAGTTTTGGCTTCTGTGCAAATCTTTGTTGGTGAGATAATTTAAAGACTTCACTGAAAACTGCAGACTCAGAGTAACATCTCTAGATTTTGCATTTAGTGTACTTGAATATGAAATAATTCTATTAAATGTGTGGCTTGGTTTGGTCATTGCAACAGCAATTCCCTCCTCTGTTTCTAAAACAAGGAACATTCCCCTGCAAATTTTCAATTTTCAAAGTAATAGAACTTGTAAAGAAAACATTATAGATTCAATTAAATAGTATTCAGAAAAATCTCCCTGTTGTACTCAAGAATAATGACAGGGAAGCATATGTTTAGAGAAGATAAGGTGGTGGCTCGGACTCTTGCACAACCAGTCAGTGGAAGCAACGGGTCCAGCCTCCTGTTAAGCTCAGTGCTGTTGGATATTTTGTAGTTTCCTTTCCCTTCCACTGCTTCCTCATGCTATGAAGGTCAGAATTGCCAGTAGTAATGTTTCCTGCAATTTTTCCTCCTTTGGAACTTTGTCTAAATGCATTTAAAAGAATTGCCTACATTTTGAGGTCACAGAAAGCACAGTGAGTCTTATGTTTAGTAGGAGTTTGGGGTGGCACAGTGCTACTAAGCTATTTCAAATAGTCTGAAAATATTTTTCATTCTAAGACTGACCCAACAGATACCTGCATTAGTAAAGTGACTTCCAAAATCAAAAGCTTGTGAAGAAGTACATTTAAGGTAACTATTAAACCTTCATGCTTCTTACAGTTATGAATTAATCACTGGGGATGGTGGACTGGTGGACTTAGTTTATCTTTTACCTGTTCTCACTTGATACAACTTTTATAAGTTGTTATAATAGAACAAAATGCAAGCTAGTCAGTATTTGAGATGCCCAACCCAGAAAGAGGCTTCTACATTCAAGTGCCTTCTCATGTATGATTCAACATCAACACAAATATTTTATTTACAAGCTATGCTGAGAATGAAAATAAAAGCCACACTAATTTTGGTGTCATTGAAGTAGTATAAACATCAAAGCCTTTTTGCTTTTCAGTGGAAGCAAACTTGAACACATACTGCATAAAATATATATGCATACCTTGTATAAAATACGCAGATTTAAAAGGTTAATTAGAAAGTGAAATATGAAATTTTCCAAAAAATGTTATGATAATTGAACTATGTGTTCATTCTCTGAAATAATTTTCTATGAATTTACAACTATATCTAAATGTTTCTGTATTATTAGTTAAGCAGACTCAAAGCCATTTCCAAGATCTTACATTAAAGGCTCTTCATTTAATGCATTAATGGCAACTATAGCAAAGGGATATAAAGGAAAATAGTAGTAATGTAGTTATGATTTATTGACAGTTAATTTCCATTTGAAATGACCTTGCTTTTTAAAACTAAGTCCAGTTGTTAAGGCTTCCAGATTGATGTCCTTGGCACTGACAGTTTTGCTAACTTGAACCCTTCAGCCACTGTTTGTCTCTCCTAGTTTCAGTTCAAAATGGAAGTTATGATGTTCAGCACTGATGAACACACATCACATGGCACAGGGCTTACATTCCTTCATTGTATCTGTCTCTCTATCTATCTATCTATCTATCTATCTATCTGTCTATATCTGTCTATCTATCTATCTTTCTGTCTTTCTATCTGCATTTTAGCAGAGGCTATTTGTTTACCTCTGCTGCTGCAGTGATTGTATCACGAGCACCTACAGCACTGAGAGAAACTACAGAAATCTGGCTCTGTGTTTTAAAGAACCGAGTCTCTTGTTTCCAGTGCAGAAAAAGAACTGAACCCTAAAATGAGCTCTTGATTTGATTTTTGCCTTCACCTTATCGATTAGTATTAGACTCCCAAAACACTTCTTAAAATGCAAGTTGCAAGTCTGAATGAGATTGAATAGCTGTTGTGGGGTACTTTTAAAAAAACCTAAATGTTTGCATAACAGAAAAACTCAAGTCCTTATTAAGAAAAGTAATTTTATTCATATTTGAGTTTTATCTACCTGTGGCTTTCTTTTTTCCCTTCTCATACTTAACATGGATTTTATGTGAAAAGTACCACTGAAATATAACATTGCAATTTTGGCTATCACCTGTTTTGTCTACTGTAAGGTTGTCTGATTAAAAAATTCTAACAATATTTTAAACGTAAAACTCAAACCAACATTATTTTACAGAACTTCTTTTGGACTGTACCTTGAAAACTTGATAAATATTTTCTTCTGGGGTATTTTTATAGTAAAGGAATGAGAGAGTATCCTCTTTTATCATCAAAGGGAATAAATTAATATTGGTAAGGTAAGAAACTTTCATGTATTCTGATGTATCTCTGGCCTGGAGATAGCTGGGACTCAGGAGACTTAGACAGCAGCTGGGCTAATAGAACTCAGATTTTATACAAGAATCTGTCAGATAACAAGCAAAAAGATGGAAGTGTGGATATCCATCAACCAGAAGCATTGCGTGGAGTCAAGGAGGAACTGAGAGTCCAGCAACTCTTAGTTGCTACAGCGAAGGGACATTTTGAGTACCTAAGTGAAAGAATGTCAACAGAAAGAGATAGCCTTCACCAGAGAGTTCTAAATGCAGTCAAATATGAAAAATAAGATAATGTTACTTATCTCTCTTGTCAGCCCATATTCTAGAAGTATAGAAGCTGGGAAAAGTGACAACACTTACTAAAGGATAACAGGAAGAGTCTGGGAATAAATCTGATTTCTGAAGCAAGTTAATAAAAATCTGATCAAGTATAGAAATTATTTATGCAGGAAAATAAAGCATCTATGTGGTTCTTGTAAAAGGCTCACAGCTGTTCATAGTAGTCAGTAAGCATATGGATAAACTTCAGGCCAGCTGATATATCTAAATTTCAAAAAAAGCTTTACACCAAGTTCCTTATCACAGGTTCTTCAAGAAACTGAGCTGACAAGGAATAAAAATGGGAGCTAGTGCCATTATATAAATCAGTGATGTCCCCCCACCTCTTGAAAGTTGTGTCCATTTTGATATGATCAGCTCATCTCAGAAAGATATATTAGAAGTAAAAAAGGGTTGTGAGAAGCTTGATAAAGTGGATCAAGACTTCTGTATGAGAAGAGATTAAGAACAGAAAAGGCTCCTCATCTTGCTCTTGGATGAGGAGGGATGGGACCTGTTTTTGCAGTCAGGAATGGCATGGAAAATGTGCATAGAAAATGACTATTGAGTGTTTCTCACAAGCCAAGCATTAATAGCATGTTTAAATTGAATGCGAGTATATTCAAATGCAGAACTCTGCTGCAGATAAGACCAGTGTAGCTGGCTTCAGAGAGCAGTTGTGTCACTTCACAGAAGAAAAGTCCATCAACACCTATTAAATACAAATAAGGTGGGCAAGACGGTTCAGGATGGTCCCTCTATTGCACACCACAGGAATTCAGGAGAGTATACCAATGGATGCATCACCCTGTCCCTGCTGTGTTCATATATTTTTTCCTGAGAATCTATTCTGGTCACCTTAGAGACCACATGCTTATTTTTGTATTTGTACCAGAATATGAAAGTTAAAAAAAAAAAAAAAGGTTGATATTAGACAAAAGGGGAAGTAATAAACAGAACGGAAAGGTATCAGTGAACCATGGGAAATAGATGTTTGATAGAGCAACAAAGAAAGATACAGATGGGCAGAAGGCAAGATTGTGGCAGGAAATGGAGTGAAAAACTGGGAGAGGAGAACTGGCAAAAAGAGGAAAAGATTAAACATACACAAAGGAAAGTAGGGGGCTTCAAAGAAAGGTGAATGAATACATGATAATGGAAACAGGAGAAAATCCTGACTAGTGTAATTCATAGTAGTGGGGAAAAGGTTTTATTACTTTTTAATAACATGCAGAGTCTTTGCAGGTGACCTGGATACGGTAGCACATTATGTATGCCTTGATAAGAGACTACGACACTTTGGTGATTGCTTTCTCATGTGCTCAGGGGCCCAATCTCCAGTCAGGGCTAGTCATTTATATGCAGGGGACTCCACATGTAGCATGATGTCAATCGAACAGCTGTGTTTCTGGACAGCTAGAGACACTTCTAAAGTTCAGATTCTGCCAAATTTAATAAGAGTGTCAAATGTATTCAGATCAAAGCTGCTTACTTTTAATCTTTCTGTTTCTAGATTTAACATGCGTCTCAGGACAGAGCAGCTCATCTGAAAATAAAAATGCCATGTATCTCTTGCATGGGGTAAATCCTTACCAAATTGTCTTTAATGTAACCTTGCATTTTAAATATGAGAAGGACCTTTATTCTAAAATTCTTATTAATTTTAATTCTTACATTACTTGCTATTCACATTACCAAAGTTTATAAGGAAATAGTCCTTACTGCCATGTAAATTTCTTCACAGTTTAGTGTCAACTGCTACCAGAAGCCAACATAAGAAACTTTCTAACTTATGGGAAAAAGAAGCAAGTTCCCAGTGGTAAACTGATATTCCTCTACTAAAGTTAATGGACTAGGCCAATTAACAGTAACTGAAGGTGCAATGTCAGTATATTTTTCCTTTTACAGATCAGTCATTTGCCTTGATACAGTACTCTTTATGCAAATATGCAAACATGATTAATTACTATGAATTATTTTAAAAAGAGCTTGAAAGATAAACTTTCAACAGAATGTCTAAAGCAGACAAGAAATGTGCAAATTGGTTTCAAGAACACAGGCTTCCATAAATTAGGGCAATAATGTGCAAATAATTAGACACCAAATATGCTAGAGATGCATTTCCTGCTCAGTGTGCAAATGCCCTTAAATGCAACAATGCACACACCTTGCCAGTAAAATTTGCCAGTGCTTATGCAGAAAATGCCAGAACAGAAATTTGACAGGTTATGGAAAAGGTAAGTTGAGGGAAAAACATCTGAAAGGCCAGAAGTTTTGCTTTAATCTTAGCAATGTCCATGTTTGCTAACAAATATCCCAGATATCAGAAGTCTCAAGACTTGCCTGCCTAAGGAAACAGGCATAGATTCAATAGTCATTTAGTGGTTTCTGCAGAGTCTGGTCAGCAGACATCCTGCAATGATGTCTGCTAACACCATCCTGTGAAATAAATTGAAATAAAACAACCCAGATAAAGCAGGGCATATTATTTGTCCTGAGAGTAATATTATAATTTTTATCGGAGTGATTATTTTAATTAATTGTTCGTGTTGTGACTTTTTTCCCTTCCCTGGACCTAATCATTAGACAATATTTTAAATGGCATTTTTAAGTATACAGTGTTAAAATTCAATACTAGTTTTAAGTCATGCTCTCAGAAGTCTGCATGCTCTACAACATTTTCAATATAAATTTACAATAGTGGCAGTGTAGACTCCTGAGGGAAGGAACTCAGTAAAAAGAGCAGTCTAGAAATGTGGCTAACAGACTGGTTGTGCATGTTGACATTCTTCACATACTCAAGTTAATGTGCAAAAGCACACAATTTCCTGCAGGAAAAGACAGCAGAGTCAGTGCCAGTGTCAAATTTCCAGTGTTAATTAGGAAAAAAAAATCTGCAGTTATTTGGAAATAGAAGTAATCAAACTTAATTATGGAAATTTATTTAAAATTAGACTTTTTGCATATTTTACCATGAGTAGAATGGCAGAGAAGAAAAGGGAAATAGCTGGTCATTTTTTGCAATCTAACATCATCAGCAAAAATGTTTGGCATGTTTTCCTAAGTTTTATAAGTTGCCAAGACGTGGCTAAAAGCTGTATGTGTGAATGTTAAAATTCACCTTTAAAACCTCCCCCATGTTCTGCTTATTTTACTGAAAATATTAAAGTACCTTATCTCTGCACAGAACCTCACTTGTGAGCCTTTTTAATCTACATACTGTGATTTTGAAAGGAAGGAAAAATTTAAAATACTAAAAGGTATGTTTATTAATAAATATTCTCTGCACTTTCAAATGCTGTATCTGAGATATGGACTAGAAACATAAGGTTGAAAAGTCAGTGTCTTCTGTTTGCTTCAGTCCATGAAGTAGATATTTAAACCTACAGATTTTGGACCATTTTCTCTACATACACCCTCCTATCACTAGCACCCTAAGCCTGACTTTTGATCACAGGTAAAATTAAAGAAAAGCTTCTGAATATTTGTAACCACAGGAAAAGAATTGAAGAGTTCATGTGGCAGCACGAATAGTCTAATCCTGCATGAGCCACTGTGCATCCAGGTAAAAGGACCCCACTCACAGAGGAATACCTTGAGCATCTCCGGATGTATCTGCCATTCCAGTTAGCTGAGCATGCTAAATGAGCAGGTCAAGGGGAGTCACTCAAGGATTTAAAACCTTGGGGAACACTGGCCTTCCTTGTGTCAGATTCAGTTTTGCTGTGGCAATTCAGTGCTTCACAAAAGGGTGAAAATACATCAAAAGTCTACTGATAGATTGAGAATAATAAAAAAAAAAGCCTAAGACCAAATATGCCCTTGCAGGTTACCAACAGAAGCCCTGAAGCACAGTATTAGTACAACAGAAGTATGGTACAAACACGATGGACATACAGCAATCCTCCTTTTTCAATTCTACTTAGAAATATCGAACATTTACACACCAAATCTCATATCCCAACCTTGATTTATTACTTGAAAATCACACAAAGCTGCCATATGGTTTCTTCCATTCATTTTTCACACAACATTTTAAAACTCTGTAAATCTCTTTCCCCTATTATCTGAATGGCTAAGTCCAAAGTTTCTCCCCTTGCATGATTAGGAAATATCCTCTCTTTCTAATTTATTCATGTTACTGAAAATAGAGGATGGAAGGGAGAGGGAACACAGCTTTTTTCTCTAAAAGCTGATGCTTCTATTCTATAAATAGAATTCTGATTTCAGTATTGTATGAGAAGACAATATTGTAGTAAATTTGACAGTTAGTTTTGAGGTTTTGCTGTAGCTACCTAAGTTTGTCAGAACACACGGTTAAAATTACATTACTAAATCAGGGTAATTAAATTAAATTAGGTAAATTTGCAGTTTTCAAACAATTATATTATTTTCCACAGTTTTTTTTCTCTTGAGTAGCAGCTATACAATCCTTCTAATCCACTTTCTGCTATCTGTGGAAAACCTATCTCTCACTCTCCAGCCAAGTGTTCCTCGTTTTGTGTGTATCATGTATTTGCTTGTCTTTCATTTGTGAGTTAAATGACAGAACTGAACAATGTCACTTCTTAAATAATAAGAACGTGAGTTAAGAATGTAATGATGTAGTGAAATACCAGGTTCTGCTTATAAATTATCAGTGCTAGCTTTGATAGGTGTGGTGGACTTACAAATGAGCAGGTTGTACCTCTCCGTCTATATCATTGTGTTTATTGTTCTCATAATTAAATTTTATTTTTATTTGGGACCATTGCTATGCAGTATTTTGCCTGTAATGCCCTATTTGATAGATTTCAATGTCTTTCAAAATTATGTAAGTAGCTGCTTTTTATCATTGCCAATCAGATCAATTCAGTGTAATCTAGTTGACATGACTCATAAAAATGCATCCTGACAAAGCTCTCTCCTCTTTCCTGAAGACTGGCACTGATATAATTTTGTACATATTTTCTGTATTTTCCAGTTTTGAACACCCATCATTACTCTAAAATGGATATTTGAAAGATCTCTGACAATAGCTGAACTTTTTGAGTGCAGATTCCTTTTCTATATAAGTATAGATGCATGTGTGTATGTCTTTTGTGCAAGATTTCAGTTTTTACAAAGCTCTGAGTGCCTGTGAATCACAGAAGCCTTCACTGTCTTCATGGTTTAAGTGGAAGCACTTGAATTAATTCTAGGGTAAATCTAAATTTCCAAAAGATAATAACTCTTTTTAAATATAAGGTAAGTTGGCTCTCCTAAAAGAGTTCAGATGTCTGTTCTCTGGATAACAGAAGGCAAAGTCATTTAAGCATTATAATCTGATCATTCTAAACTGGAGTCCAGATCAAGAAATTTGTGACTTGCTGTTCTTATAAGTGCTATCAATTACTGCCTTTTTCTGTCCTTGTTGTCTTAAAGATAGGCCTCTGGTAACATTTCTTCACTGTGCTAGTGTGTCCTTGGATGCCAGTGTTAAACACTAAGGATTGGTAAACCAGGTTTCTTTCTGGAGATGCATTTTGCTCGGATGCACTGCCCAGTCAAACTCAGAGAATTACCATCTTCTAATGATTGCTGTACATACAGTTGCTTGATTCTAGAAATATCCTGCTTTCTCTCTTTCACTTTGTTCCTCCTATTTATTCCTATCATGCATATATATGGAGTCAAATAGAGTACATATATTCCCGTGAGTGTCTCTCAGATTAGACCTGGATTTAATCTGGTTCTTTTCTTTTGTGAGTACTACAGTGAACATCAAAATTTACCAAATTTTCCTGCTTACAGAACATGCCCCACACATTCTTACCCAATAACCACAGCTTTGTGAGTGTTGACTTCTGTGGATTCCCAACATGGGAATCAAATATACCACATGTGGACGTGTGGAAATAGGACCTCACTGTGACAGGTACTGTGCAGAAGCACATTGATTTCTGATGGTGAGAAAATGAAAAGTGAAATGTAGATAATGTGTTTCTGTACTCAGCAGTATTATATGGTTGTTGTCATTTCACACCTGTTCTCTGAATGCAGTAAGAGAAAACCTCCTTTTATTTCTCAGGAATCCAGGAAATGGTACAATTCCAGTGTTTCAACTGCATTTCAAATTCTCCCTGCACAATATTTAAGTGAAAAAGATTAAATAGAGGCAAGAAAAAAAAAATTTAGAATTCAGGATATGTGGTCTGACAGAGCCTAGAAATTATATTCACAGTCTTTGCCACCTGTCTGGGTAATTTGTCTAAGTATTGTTTGAGTCATTATGTTCAAGGCTAGTTTTCAATCACGTGTTACAAGGACTTCACTACTTACCACTTTCTCAACAAAGACAAAATTTGCTGATAATAAAGTTAGATAGGATGTAGCAGCTGATCTCGTGCTCTGTTGCCTGTGCTATTTAAAGCCATATTATCAAGATAATGCTCCCTACAAGATAAGAAGATAAATAATTTGAGAGAATAAGCCTTTTTAATCGAACTTCTGTATAACTGGACTGGCATGCTTTCTTGAATAAGGAATTGTGGACTTAAACTGCAAAAGTTAAACCACTTTTTTGTTTGTTTGTTTGTTTTTGGAGTGACATCTAAAATTTTAGGCACATGTAACCCTGCATGAAGTCAGTAGAGTAGTCCAGATTATCTAAATGTCTTTATTAGTTTACCAAGAGGAGCTAAGTGACATTTTTGTTTTCCTTTGCGCTCATTTGATTGCATATACTTGCTGTTTGGTCACTTTAGACACAAAATTCAGACGGCTGGTCTTTCACTTTTAGCAAATTCAGAAGATCCAAGCCATGATCAGAGAAAATCCTTGAGGTTATCTCAGTCTCTTTTCCAAACCAAGTAAATCTTTAAGTGTTATTTCACTAACATAGAAAATTATGAATTAGATGGGTGTGCATAGTCAGTGAACGAGATAGCAATACTTAAAATACTTGAAAAATTCCTGGTTCCCTCTCAGCTGTATTTTGTTTTAGTATAAGAGCATTCTGAAATTTTTTGGTCCCTCTTCTCTTGCCCAGACATTAATTTGCTGGCTTATCCCAAGCTATGCAATTCCAGCATCCCCATAATAACCTTTATGGACTTCATCTTTCCCTTATCTCCTCTGAGATATAAAATCTCCTTATATTCCAAATGAAAACAAAATCACCCTGGTCTAACACAGCATAACTCTCCTGTAACTCCTGTGCTCNAAATCTCCTTATATTCCAAATGAAAACAAAATCACCCTGGTCTAACACAGCATAACTCTCCTGTAACTCCTGTGCTCTACCTTTTAGCAGAGTTCATCAAGAGTCAAATCCCTCATCTTTTTCAGAGCTTCCCCAAAATGCCTATCCTTCATAGACAAGAGCAAAAACAATCAACCACGGTTCTTGCATCCCCTGCTTCAATTTCCACAAAGATCTACCAAAACCATACTGTGAAGTGTTGCTCCAACAGCCAGCAAAGGACACGATATGAAGGAAGTGGACAATAGGGCAATTTACACTATAATTGATTTTCCTGTTTTTTCCCAGTAGACAGTAAAGAGTGTTTGTACATAAATGTTTGGAATGTAGTGCCATACATACAGCTCTGGGCTTTTTGCACAGTGTAACAGGCCTGTTTCAATAATTTGTATTGTTTAAAAGAAACTATCAATAACTACAGTGAAAAAGAGAATACTTGAAAGAGTTCAAATGCAAAAATACACCAGGCAGAAGCAGGGATTGGTTACCCAAAGGAATATAGAGTCATTGTCCATTTTTCAGAGCTGAAACTGGGAAAGCAAAAGCTCAGCTGGAGTTGAAGCTTCAAGGGTTTAGTTAGAGAAGAAGGATGCAGTCTTTTCTTGGAGGTACATGATAAGAAAATAAAAGGCAACAGACACTGATTAAATACAAGGACACATTTCTCAGCTGAGACTCATCTAATGTAGGTACAGTTTATGCAGAGCAGTTCTGAAATCTCCATCCTCAGAGACAGTGACCTGGACCAGACACATCCCTAAGCAACCTGCCCTAATTTGATGCTCTGTGAAGAGCAATTTAGATCACCTAAAATGAAACTAGTTTGTGATTTTATAATTTTATTTTGCATAAATGACTGTAATTTTGGTCTTTATTTTTATGTTCTCTGAGGTATCACTGAAGAAGCCAGCATCCATGCCAATGGAAGGTAACTGCTGAATACCTACTAAAGACTTTAGTTGAATTCCCAGTGAAAATTAATATTTTCAATTTCATACATTGTAACTTCTATGATTATTTTGAATATTTAAGAGTAGAAATATGACATTAAATAACTTACAACCCCCCCCCCAAACAATTTTAAAAGTTAAGATTTCTTTTCTACTTGAGCAGCTGTAATATTCTTTGCATAGCTTTCCTTAACACACTGAATTGCTTCAGTCATTTTGCTAGGAATCATTCAGCATTACGGTAGGAGGAAATCCATCTTGGATGCAGTATATCAATAATATTATTTTTTCTGAGTACTTTACAGCATATATTTCCAGGAAAAAAAAACAACTTTCTTTCAAGAAAATAACATAATTTCTTTGCATGTCAGTCAATCAATATCATGCATCCTAAAGCACTTTCAAAAGATGATTTAATAAGGCTAGGGCAATTTATCACAGTTAAGTCCTGTAACTTGCTATACAAAGAAACTCTCATTGACTTTATGTTGAGTCACTTCTCTGTGAGGCTTTGCTCCTATGCCTGCTGTGCTTTTGAACAGTCAGCCATGGTGTTTAAGAAATCTACTTTGCATCATTGGAATTGATATTTCTCCTGGGAATTAAAAAGAAGGATTATTTTGTGGTTTAAATTTGAAGTTTCAATCAATTTCTTTGAAAACAAATTGCCTTGATGGTTTTTTTTATCATTATTAAAAAAGACAACAGATTGAAGTTAAATTAATTTTTGTATTGTGCTTTCTACAAATTCTCTATTGTATATGTTCCTTGTTTTGAGTTAGCAGACTTGTAATAGAGTAAAGCCTGGATGAGCTGAGAAAGTAGAAATGCACCATAACTCAACAGCTGGAAATTTTTCATTAATTTCCTAATTGTACAAGATTAAATATCAGTTTCTAAAATTAAATTTTGGTGTTGTTGTTGTTGGGTGGTTTTGGTTTTGGTTTTTGGTTATTTTTGAGAGGAGTATCAGTTTAAAAAAACAAAAAGTTAAAAAAAAAATGAGATGGAATGGTAGTCCTTTCCAACATTCCTAGGGGTAAGAGAGAAATACAGTCTTGTTTCTTTCTGCTTAGTGAGATGTTCCCACTCCTAAGAACTCTAAAGAATTATGGAGATAACAGAAAGTGGATTTTTTTTTGTTATTATTTTTGCCTAGAGTTCATTCTTGTAATTTCATGGATTTCTTTCTAATATTAATATAAATTGAATATACACTGCTATGTGAGTGGCTTCAACTTACAACAATTTTAAGGGTTGTTAACTTTTCACTTGAAATAGTTACAAATTATGTGCTACATTAAATTAGTTCAGATTAAGAAAGGAAAATATGTGTGCATTTACATTGTAGGGTTTCTCTGATATTTTTCTTTAAATTTGGAAAGACAATTTACTGACAATCTATTTCTACATTTGTGTTTGTAAATAGGAACAAGAAAGCTAAATCTTTTTTAAATCATGACCACCTGAAAGAGAAACAAAAAACAAGCAAATAAAAAATCCTAAAAAACGAAATCAAAGTAAAACACACAAAAAAGTCCACAAAAAAATCTCACAAAAAACCAACAAAACAAAACCCAAAAAAACTCAGATATAAAGTTCTGTCCTACTGCTGAGTTAAACACTTTATGAAGTTAAACCAGCCAGTTTGCCCAAATTTGTATGTCATTTGAACTGTTTATAAATATCTCATAATACAAGTGAATGGCATAGCTAGTCTATTAAAAATAGCAGGCACTACTAATCACTACTAATTGCTATGTTTACATTCTGAGTGTCAAAAGAATCATGTAATTTTCCCTCTTTACCTTGCCTTTCTTTCCTCGTCTTTATCTAATACGTATTTAAAAATGCAACTGATAAGAAAAGTACCATTTTACATTTTTGAGTCACAAGTTTTTACAGTTATTATAAGTCTTCAAAGTTATTATGAACTAAAAATGTAGGAGAAGAGCAAAAATTGTTAATCAGTTCTGTAGTTTTTAATGCTAAGATTTTAAATTAATTGCTATTAATGCCAACAGTGCAATATCCACACTCTACAACTCTTAAAGTCAGTAAATAGGGATAGAGTATTTTATGCTGCTTCTATCTCCCTAACTAATTATCTCCAGCAGTATCTAGATTTTTTTTTCTTCATCGGATATTTTTGGTATAAGTGAAATAGCAGTAACTTTGAAAATCTAGTATACATTTATTTTCTTCATTATAAAATAGAAAGCCTATTATATGAGTAGTGTAATGTACAAATTTTCTGAAATTTGATCATTATGTGGCTTTCTGTATTTTCTGTCATATCCTAT